>JAHLJT010009355.1:66662800-66975784 GCA_031308135.1 Acheta domesticus
TTCTTAAGTTAGATGTGGGTGCTGTAACTTACTTTGTTACGTTCCGTGAGAGGATACGAACCGAGACGACTTTGTTCCTCTGACTGATCTGCAATCTTAATTAAGCTCTGTAGTAATATCGACACTTCCATCTCCAAGAACTGGGAATGATGCACAAGCAGTGATCACGAACCGCTCTCGATAGCTCTCGTCTGGGAAGAGCATACAGCGGGAAGTCCACCTGGAATCGCTAAGGCGTCAACAAGCTCCCTCGAATTTCGCACGTTGAGCGCGTTCTCGTCCGCGGGTTTTCCGGCACATGAAGGGGGAGGGAGTGACGTCACTTCTTGAGAGCCTGCCAATTCGCCTCCACCTCCTCTGCAATTGCCACCGCAAACGCCACCGCCTCTGCTATTGTCAACAGAAGTTGACCTCACCCTTCGCCTGCCCAAGTGCTGCCACGACCAGTCACCATCACCACCACCATCACCATCACCACCGCCTTCACCGGTTTGGGCAGCTCAAGATATGAATTGATGTCACTGCAGTACCTCTGACGGGGAAGTCCTAGGTTCGAGTTGCGACGATGGCAGTACTTTCGACACTAGCTGGATGGCTAGATCGAATTCAGTACCTATTTGGAGAAGAATTCTAACGTTCGAATGCTCTGATCGGTAGTTTTGTGTGGTTTTTCCGATCAACACCAGGCGAATGCCGGAGCAGTACCCTAATACTCAGGCCACGGTCGCGCGCGATCTTTCCTTCCTTTCTTGCCCTGTTCTCCCTTACTTACACACACTTACATACACTATGCTATAACACATGTCGGGAGACCAGTCGGGAGCTTACAGCTTGCCCCGGCTGGTTCGCTGCCCCGCTAGTGGTCGAAACATGGTTGGGGAAAAACCTACATCCCGACGCAGGTCCAGTAAGTGTAGGTCGGCGCCGGATCTCACCATCTATCGGGGGAAGATCCCCTCCCACGCCACCCCCACGATAAAAAGCATGCACTACACTCACGGGACTAATGATCTAAGCAGTTGACGGGCCCGGCTACTCAATCAGTCAATCACAATCATCTTCATGAGCATTGTAACGCTCGCTCCCGGCAGCACTCTGCCATCTCCACCGTGAGCTCGGCCACCACCCCTCCGGCCGCCTCCATCGTGCCCACTCGCGCCGCCGCCGCGCCGGCCAGTGTGAATCAGCGGAGGAGGAGGCAGCGCGGCGGGCGCCACATGACGTGGGCGCGACTAGAGAGCAACGGCAGCGATGGGGGGGAGGAGGGGGAGGGCGCAGCTGGGCGGGGCAAGGCCGTCTGGCGACCGCGCGTTTATTTTGCCGTGCAAGTCTCCTAACATGGCAAACCATCGTGTGGGATTGGAGCCGTCCGGGCTGAAATAGTGGAAATGACGGCGCAAATGTTTTCATCCATTTGATGCAATCTGGAACAGCTGCTTTATGAAAGTTTAAAAGCATTGAGAGCAAAAATTATAGTTGGAATAAAATATGTAATAAATTTATAAATTGTAAATGGAATGAATGAGGGATTGTTACAGGATTAAACATGCGACGAAATTCGGTGAAAGACGTCAGAAAATATTTTAGCTCACCTGCTGTGCATTGGTAATTTAGGAGTATCAAAATGTTGCTCGTTCATTTTCTTCCGGTGGTATCATTTAAAACGAGAAGGTAAAACTGAGATTACAGAAAAAAGTGACGTAAACATTCATCATACTTCCTTGTGAGTACGCTCTCCTTTTCTTCAGATTTCTTCAAGAAAGGATAATGAGTAATGGGTGATGAAACTGTTTACGACAAGAAGTGCAAGTATAAAGAAGAACTTTTGTCTAAGATTTGAATTAACAAGTATGCTACAACAGGTGAAATTTCGAAAAATGTAATTACCCAACGTGTGAGCTCCTTTGTATTAATCAATACAGTATTTATTAAAGAAGCCCTATACATATTGTTTAAAATATTTCTTGTAGAAGAAAAAATAATATTAGAACCTGCAAACAATATTGGTACTTGATAAGCCAATAAAAAAACTTGGATCTGTCATCTTAATTACCTATTTCAGTACCTAATAAAGAAATTCAGGTAGTAAAGTGGCGTACTCAAGTGCTTAAATACATTTCGTCAGACAAGTTCGCAAATTGAAGTCATGAACTTACGAGTAGTGTTTTAACAACCCATTTAAATTCAGTGAATAATTACGCGCCATCTATCTTTATTTATCTTCCGTTCCGTGTCATATATCCGGAAGGCTAACAAGTCGAGTATGTTGTAATCCTTCAACGTTAAAGATAAATCTTCCTCCACAGTTTAGTTAAAAGCAGAATGCGTGTTTAGATTAGAAACCACTTAGCACTTCTGCTGAAACAAATGCCCAATATCAATTCTGAAAGCTATTATTCCTAGCGTCTTTATTTTACTTTCAAATTACTCTTAAGCTGCCTGTCAATTTAGCAGATGTAATAGATTTTAGATCATGAAGTAAATTAATGGTATCTTCTCTATCCATCGAATGTACGTTTTTATGAACTCTCACTGATGTCTAGAGGAGTTTGATGTTCCATGAAAAGCATATTCCACTTTTTTGTGATAGTTGTTGGACGAGAGTTCGATGTAATCCCCACACTTAACTATGCATGTTGTCACTTTTTAAGTGTTGAAAAGAGAAAGATGAGATAAGCAAAGCTTCAGCGTGAATTCAAGAATGCATGCACATGACGTTAATAATCATAAGAATATCATGTCATCACATCTCAACTAAATCAGATAGTTATATTCACAAAACGGTTGCAAGCTATTGCATTTTTGATTTCGTAAATTTAATTTCACTCTGAACTAAGACAGATTAGCAAAACTATATCTTTTAGGTTATTCACAATTTCAAAACATGAAATTCTAAAAGGAATAAACAGAAATATTATTCCCGTTATTTATACAAATTATTCTACAAAAACACGGTGGTGGCGATGATAAAGGGAATAAGTTGTTTTTAATTGTTTTCCCTTTCCCAACTATGAGTTACTTCATTTGTTGGAGTACGCAAAAATCTCTTTGCCCAGTCCATCCTTTTATCTAGTCTTACGTCATTGGCGAAATACCAAGTTTCGTTTGCGAGTGGCTTGATAAAAGGGCGAACAACTTACAAACTGCAGACTGGATTCGATCAGCTTTAATAGGTGCACGCTGCACCTGTTGCTTCGGTCACGCTCAAGTGAAATGTTGCCGTTCCTTTCCTCCCCTCCCATCCCCTCCCGGCCAACCCGTCCCATACCATCCCTGCCCCGTCCCGCCTGCCGAGGCCCTCCCTGCCCGCCACCCACGGCCTTCCCCGCCTCGCCCCACCCCGCCCCTTCCCATCCCTGCCCTGCCCCGCCCCGCCCCGCCTCATTCCGCCCCGCTCCGCCCCACCTCGCCTCGGCCCGTTCTGTTCCAATTGAACGAGTCGCGGGACGTATTTGAGACTGGCGAGGGGAATTCGGACGGTTGAAACCTTCCATCGCGTGCACACGTACATCGCCACGACACGCACTTCGCTTTGAATACAGACCACCTGACAAGTCTACCTTCCGCTCTAGTTCCCGACCTGTGTTTCCTTGGAATGCTTCTCAGAACATTTGCTTATTTGTGAGGAGACTTGATATATCTGGATAGCAAGAGAATTCGATCGTTCTGACAAGAAATATACTTGATTCAATGAGGGGAGAATGCATTATCTCATTTGATGAATGATGAATTGCTTCTTTATAGGTAATTTTAAGCTTTGTATTAAAATACATTATTAATCATGCGTTTCACAAAAGTTCCATAAAAACCTTTACTAACCTCCCAACAATAAAATGACTACTATATGATTTTCCGCGTTTCACTTGAACGAATTTGTAAATAGGTCACAGTCAGTTTGTAATTTCCACCGCTCTTTTAAAATACTACATGTCTTACATTGGGGACCAAGTATAACCAAGTGTGTCGTTATGACTATTTCCATCCCGGGAAATCTTAGTTTACGGAGAAGATTATATCAAACATCAATAACAACTTGGTTCTGAAAACACCTTTAAATCTGACGTAAGTCGTCGAAACACGGCAAAAAATTTAAGAGGCTGCCTTCCTCGACACAAAATAAAAGCTCTTATCTCTTCTATTGGCTGGTGTATAATGCGTGGATGTCGGAAGAGCAACCACAAGCTTTCGTTTTGATCCAGCGACAAGGCCGGGAAATGCGACCGGTCCTCTGAGAAGCGGGAAGTAGCTCGTATTAGCAATCATTGACTCATCTGCTTTCTTTGCGTCGCGTAATTCCTCTGCAAAACCGGTCTGCTGCTCTCACAGCGGCCTTAAGAGTTGAAGTCGTTGCCCAATTGCGCAAAAACGGCAATAACTTAGTCCACACAGGCCACACCTCAGCGGAAATCGGTTCTAAGTTTTAACCAATGTCAGATAGGATTGACATTATGTCTCATTGCTTAGTCGAATATATTTTTGAAATAAAAAATTGTCATAGTACGTACGTTACGTATTTAAGACGATAGTAGGTAGTTCCTAAATCAGTTTCCATTGGGAGTGAAGTTCTTGACAGCATTACCAATTCCGATTAATTACAACAACGATGTTATTGAACCTAATTTGTATAATTCTATCCATTAGCCGAGACGTGTAATCGGCACAAAACGGTTAATGAAATTGTAAACGACTTATATGATAACAACCTGTCAAGCGAATTGTAACAGATGGGAATATTTGGTACACAATTCATTGCCCAGTGCAAAAAAAAGCAAACATTTTTGAAATCGACAGTATCAAATATCTGAATGCGGAAAATCCAACTCCTGGTAGCTGGTGCCATTATCTACCATATTTTATTAACATGCACGTGAACTCATTTGTCGCCACCCGGGCACATCTTGGTCCGTGACACTACCACTATACCACCAACTATACATCAACACAAAATTACTAAATATTTCTACAAAATAATATTTAAAATTTAATCCTAATTATTTGCATTTTATGTTATCATACTTTTCCAGTCAAGGTAACCATTTAAATTTCATGACAAAAACATTAACACGACGCATTTTTACAACAATTTTTGTTTTGAGTTATTTACAAGTAAATCAAATAGGTTCAACTTAAGAAGTCAACGTCATTGGTGACACAACTGATAATGTTAATTGTCAACATTATTATGCTTTAAAGACAGAAATATAGCTTATCACGTGTACTTAATTAAGAAAGCAGTTAAGGGGATAATTTCCGGGAATGTTTTTTTAACGTAGTTTGCTAATAATGCATTTTCAAATTATTTCTAATAATTTCCTTCGTAGATTTCCATGCTATCAAAAGCATAATTCTGCCGCTTATTATATTTCTCCAATCATTAATATAATTGAACTTTTTATCTCATATTTGTTGAGATAATCAAAGTTTTTCCTAATATGAACTTTGTAAAGATTTCAGTCAAAATTAATTTTTTTCGTAAAATTCATTAAAATCGACTGTGGCACTTCGTTCAACTTCATTATGTCATCGTAATATTATTAACTATTTCCAGAAACAAGAAACCATGTACCGGGATGATTGAAAAATATTTGAATGGTTTTTTGTAGCATTTCTAACAGAGCGCATACAAATTAATACGGAAATAAATATTTCAATTGATGAATTTTTGAGAATTACACCTTCAGTAAATCAAGATAATTGAAAATAAGACAATGGGATTAGAAAGCAAGGTTTCTGCAAGATGTTCGATTCGCTTGCATTGTAAAACGATATTTTTGTTCGTGCGCTCAGTAGATATGATCATCTGACCACGAAAGCATTGAATCTTTAGAAACAATCTCTCAAGGCATCTCTAAAGGGAACAAAGGATTGTGATTCAGATTTTCACCAGATATTTCAATATGAAATTCCAATGAAATTGTTGAATACTGCGACCAAAGCAGACAGTGACTGTAGGCAAAGCTTGTACCGCTTAAGGCTCTCCTGCAGGATGAGATTTCACACTCCGGAGGCTATGGTGAATTAGTTGGAGGTTTCGGCTTGTACCGAAACTTGCTGCTTGTATTGCTTCCGCTACCAAGAAAGAGCCTGAGATGGAGGTAGTCTTTCCGGGCGCGTCAACTGCTATGGTCATTAGTCCTGTGTTCTTCCTTCACAGGAACGTGAAATGACGACTTGCGGTGTCTATACTTCCAGGTATCTCCCCCACCGGGGCAACACCCCAGTTGGGAAACGCTCTGAGCTCTCGACTGGTCCCTCTCCATGTGTGGTAAAAATGATGATGCAACGGCGACAGACGGGGTTTTCATTGATAAAAATGTACGAGTAACATTTAAAGAAGAGATCGCTGTGGCTTAGGAAAAAATGTTTCCACAATTGCGTAAAGGATCACTGCGATATTTTTTTTTTGGCAGCTCAAGAAAAATGTAACTTAATTGGTCGTAGATTCTATGACTTTAATATTTCCTGTCCACAATCCTCACGACGGTGTCTGGGTGCGGTCGCTAGGAACCTAAGTAACAACGACGCATTTATCAATAGACCTGCTAGCAAAAGAAGTCAATGGCAGGGTACGCGCGACCGCGTCCTACCTCAAATTGATCCATTAATATTTCGCGCCGCTTAGCCAGCGGATTCAAGGCGCCGCCGAAACCAAGAACCAGACGATGACTCTCGTTACCGTGCAATTTACTAAACGAAAAACATCGTTGATTGTGTTTTAAGAGCTCGGGTCCTGTTGGCGGACACGTCAGATGACAGGAGCAGAGTTCTAAGACAGCGTCGGTTGTAGAACCTGTGGTGCTGATGGCGGAGGAGGAGTTGTGGTTGCGCAGTACGAAGTAATTGCAATGGTAGCAGACGCAAAGAGATAAAAATAAAAAAAAACGAAAGCAGACGCCAAAGCAACACGATGACAACGACAAGGCTAATGTCATGAAGATGGTGAAGAAGGCGGAAATTTTGACTATGAAGATGGGAGGAAAAGATGAATGAAATTTATGTCTAGTAGCGTTGACGTAGTTGCTGTGGTTTAAGAGAAATTATGTTGGTGGTGGTGGTAAAAACAAGGGAAATGTGATGCAACGGTGAGAGAAAGTAATATTATACAATGTGACAGAGAGTACGATTATACGATTAAGATGTGTGGAAGAACAAAAACGTTGTGTATTCAAGAGCGACCAAAAAACCACAATGTGAAAGAACTTGAGTGCCAAAGACAGCGATTGAAGTGGTGTCGGCGGCGTGAGAGTCGCGACGGCCCGACAAGGGGGCCAAATCGGGCGTTCAACTCCCGAGAAGGCGCCGAACGGCAGGGGTGCGCACGGACTCGGGAACGCACCGCGCGGGCGAGTCCAGGGATACGGGGCTTGGCGCCTGCGATTTCCTGTCTGCCGGGCTGGGAGTTGCGGTTACCGGGAATTATCAACGAATTACACGCATAAGTATTGGTTCTTTAAAACGTATAATTACTCTTGTTATGGAGTTAGCAATGTAAAAAAGAAATATTTTTTGAAAACTATTCTTAACTTTTAGTTTGAATCCTTATTATTTTTTGTCACTGTATTAATTTTTAATCCACCAAAGTAACATCCAAACTTGGTGGTGCTACTAATGTGAATCGCCTATAATAGTTATTGTTATTAATAATGAAGGCGAAACACGCAGTTACAAAAGGTGTAGTCAGTAATGTAGTTAACAAAAACTAGGTAAGTGATAAAAACTCCGGTTCGAAAGTTGGGTTCAGCATCGCAGGCGCTGGTGAAATTTAAAACTCAATCTTTCGACCGAGGAAGTACGAATTTTGAGAACTATAACGTTTGTATTTTGAAATAAAATATTGGAATATATATTATAAATGGAAAAATAAATTATCGTCAATATTTGCATAATTTTCATTGGAATTCTCACATTAGGATTGTTAACATATGTATGTTTATTGGAATGTTACTTAATTCCTTGAAATTCAATTCCACCCAAAATGTATTTCCCTCATTAATGGCCTACATCGTCCGTATTATCTAATTCTTATTGTTCTTATTGTTTCAAATGACCAATGTGATCCCATATATTACGTATTTTCAAATAGACCAAACAATTATTTCGTTTATAATTTACGTTTTTCGAAATAAAAAAAATTGAGAAACTATGGTTTTCACTTGAAAAGACACTTTATTATTTGAATTAGTTTTTAACAATGTAATTCTTAACGGAAATTGTTTCACTGTGGTCATGTGATTATGTAAGACCTAGAGATATCTAGAGACACATTTTGCATACGAAAAAAGTAGACATTTTCAAGATCGAGTTAAGTACTAAATAATTGACCAAATTAAAGACATTTGTGCATAATGGGCACAATATGCATAGCTTTCATTGAAACGAAAAATGGGAACAAAGTCACCAATTCACCTTCAGATCTCTTAATTGGAAAAGAGTTCCCAAGAAACCGCGTACTCTGGAATATGAGAAGAGGAAAGCTGCGGAGGCCTCTGGTTCCGTTGGGAGGAGCCGCTGCGAGGCCTCGGAAGCGTTAATTGGCGATTGGCCTCCGGGCGGCGTCGAGGGCGCTGCGTCTGGCGAGACACGGCCCCAAGCGCCTCCGAGGCGGAGAGCGGGGTTGAGAAAACGACATGTTCCGGAGGGAAAAGCGAATGACGAAATATTGCTTGTGGTGGCATATGATGTCAGAGACAAAAAATGTTTTGTTTGGACTACCGCGTGAAGTGTATGAAGAATTACGAGTACTTAAATTAGTTTTCCATAGAGTATATGGATATCTACATTAGGCGTATGTATTATACATTGCAGAAACAGTCCTGATTCACACTATTTCTCGCATTCTTGGTGGAGGCAAAGCAAGCAGCGGCGTGGGTGTGGAGGGCGGCAGCAGCGGAAGCTGAAAGGCGAGACCGCGAGGGCCGAAGGGCCGCCGCCGCTCACAGCGCCGGCGCCAAGCGCCCGCCGCGTTAATTTGGCGCAGGCGGGGCGCGCCGGGGCGCCTCTGGCAGGGCACCCTTCGGGGTGGTCGCGCCGCCCTGTCGCCCCGAAAGACGATCTCTCGCCGCCCGCCCGCCCGCGCGGTCAGGAAGCCCCTGGAGACGGGCGTGGGCCGACCGCCGGGCAAAAAGGGAGATCGGGTGGTGGTAATGCCGGGCGATGGTGGACATGGCAATGGAAGAGGGTGGAGTTGGAAACCGTGATAGGAGAGTGGTACTGCTGGCGGCGGGAGTGGTCGAGGTATGGGAATGGAGTGGTACGCTTACGACAGTTTGGGTGACAGGTGATCGCAGGGAGTTGACGCCGGAGGCGAGAATGGAGATGGTGGTGGTTGCAGCGGGGGAGGGGCCGGCGGCGGGGGCGGCGGCGGTGGTGACGGTGGAGGCGGTGATGGCGGTGGTGGTGGCGGCGGCGTTGGCGGCGGCGTTGGCGGCGGCAAGGGGTGTAGCAGTTGGGGCGGTGGAGGCGGTGACTGAGACAGTCAGTGCGCGGCGGCGGGTCTTTTGTACCGGGAACAGTGGGACGACTGTGTCGCTCCGGATGTGCCGCCCCTGTGTGTCTCGGTGCGGGGGTGACTTCTTGTCGCCGGAGGGTACAAGAGCGCCCCTTTTATGACGTATGAGCCTCCGCGTCCTCCGCTGTTCCAAGAAGAGTCCGACGACTGGGATTGGGTGCAGTGAGAGAGACCCGCACGGTCATTGAGAACTAACTGTGGAACAAGCATGGGCTTAATGAATGAAATGGATCCGATACGCAACGAAGGCCTCACGTGACCCTTGGAGAAAAAGAAGTCACTTGTCTTGAGCTGAGCTGATGAAATTGTGATGTAATTTAAGCATGCGTCATGAGAATGAGACGTAAGTTGTGGATTAAAATTATATCGTCATTAATACCGGGATAATACCCTGGGATACACAAGGACGTAGTCGGAAACAAAAGAGTAAAATACTGTTTGCGTTTTATTTTCTACTTACGTGAAATTATAAGTGACTTCTCTCACACTTATAAATCTTCAGAAGCTCTCAAAGATGGCAGAACATTTTTTCGAACATCAAATTCGGAAAGAAATATTGAACTTCTGTGCGTGAAAGTACAAGGGATCGTAATAATTATCATAGTACTCTCTGGCAACACCACATAATTCTTCCTGTACATTAATATTTTCTGTAATACTCGGTATATTTTCATTAACATAATTCAAATCAAGTATATAAGGGTTTGTACACTCTGTTCAATTAATAAATTATTGAATTGGATGATCATGAATAATTTTAATCAAAGTATCCGAACCGTTATTAAATATATTAATTAGGTCCTTCGGAACATACGTAACTTTCAAAAATTCAATGTCCGTCTTTCATTCACAGTCCTAATTACATTCTAAATAATATTTTGTTGATGCATTTTGTAACAATAACGAAATATATAATATTTCTACAAATTTGTAATGTAATATATTGTGGTAATGTTTACTAGCAACAAGTATTAGATTACAAAGTAAGAACTATGTGTCGAGGAAAGTACAAGCACACGCCAGCCTTACTCCTAACCGTACATATTCCTAACCAGGAAGAGAAGTCTATAATACCGATTTGTTCCCCTCGGCAACAAAACAAGAACCCTCTGGTTTAGTGCACTTGCGTGTCAGATCATCTATAGCACCCTAACCACTTCAACTGGTCCATAACTCTTGATATGGAAATCGGGCCACACACGGTAGGCGCTCTCTTAATTGCTTTAATTGCAAATTGATCTTCATTATGCCGCTTCTTTTCTCGCTCCTGTATCATCTTTTGTCAGTTCTGTCACACGCAGGTCTTATTATTGTTTTTTTGTTTTGTCTGGAACAATATAATTATCTACCAAAATAATATATTGCATTTATCGAATTTAAACATTTCCTGGTGCCTCAGTGTCAGTCGCAGAGTTATTATCTTCCCAGTACCTACCATTATACGAGTATGAACGGGTAAGAAAGAAAGAAAGAATGATAGCATGGGGCATTTTTTGCCGTTTCTTGCTTGCAGGCATGAGGTTTACAAGCGTATGCTTTATTTCATGTTCCCTTTCATTCCTTCCGAAGGTCCTGACAGAACAAGGTACAAAGGGAGTATGTGAATTGAGTAATTCTCTAGTTAGGGGGAAACCGGCTGCAGTTGCTCAGGTCATATATTACTGTCACTGCAATGCACTTGACCGGGAGGACCTGTACTTCGAGTCCCGTCGGTGGCAGGATTTTTGACATTAGCTAATTATCTTGTCGAATTAAGCCGCTGTCTATACAAGAATTCTAGCGGCAGCCTGCTCTGATCGTGAGTTTTCCGTGGTTTCTCTGATCAATTCCAACCGAATGCCGGAGCAGAACCCTAACAAACGTGCCACGATCCCTACAAGACCTTTCCTTCCTACTTCTTTATCTTATCCGCGCAGCTCCATGACAAAACATCTACTAATATACGGGACTAATTAGGTAGCCTTTAACGCTTTCTTTAATACAAAACATCAATCTAGTTGGGGGAAGCGAAAAGTTCGAAAGAAGGTTCCTCAAGATATTAACTTTGTGGACGTATATGAGAGGGACGAACCCTTGCTAAAAAGATTCAAAATTTTGTCAAGGGACAGCAGAAATAAATGCATATGAATATAATAATTAAATGCATAAGAATTATATTAAAATAAAAGAAACAAAATTATACAGCAATTGAAGAAATTGTCGCTAACTATACTTTACAAATTTGAATAAATTCGAAGATAGGAATAATTGGAAGTAAATTAAATGAAAACTAGCTAAACGCCAGTGATTACCTAGCACAAAAAGGAAGAGAGGAAAAAGTTACAAAGGAAAAAGGTAGATTGCATACGTACTGCATACGCGCAATTCAGAAAATCGAAAACCCCGAAGTTGTTTCATTTCATTCCGTGCTTATTCTCTAAAATTAATGTAATGAGAGAAGTTTACAAATTCTGGAACAATACAATCACTATTCACTGTAGAAACAGAGTTAACCCTTAACTGCCGACATGGGAATTCAGTCACACTGGTACCGATGTGGACACCCGTGGACTCATAACATGTTGTTTCAAATATTACAGTATTGATTTGTATTTCGAGTGAAAAACATTGAAACTTACGGTAAATGATGTCTAAACAAAACATTAATCAGGATATATTTGTTAATAAGTTATTTAGGTGAGAGAATATTATGTGATTAAGAATGGTTGAATAAAGTTATGCCTATTAATTAACAAATTTACCTTTATAATAAAAATTTATTGAACATTAAAAAAAGGATTAATGAAAACTACTATAACTTTAGAACTGAAAATCAAGTATAAAAATGTTACTACCACAAACACTGAAATGACACTAAACACTAAAATGACAAGTTTCTTTAGTCATCTTTCTCTGCACAATTTTTGCACACTTTTTTGTTCATTCCCTACAACTATATTGCATTCTGAGTTATTTCTTATTCGGGTTCTTAATTCTCTAGAAATTCCTATTCATTATCATCTTCTTCCCCAGATTCTAATCAAAATTGTCCCTATGATGCGTAATAGTCATTTTCAATTAGATGATCCGAAGATACTCTCAAAACTACTGCGCTCCACGCGATGCGCAATATTTTCTTCCAAATCATGGTCATTAATATTTACACCCTCAGTTAACAGACTAGACAGTTTTCTGTACTTTGCACTTTCCTCCAAGATGCAACAGAACAAGAGATACTAACTGGCAAAGTGCGACGGGCACTCAGTGAATGTTACACTGCTGCTGACGTGGAGCCCCTAGGTCTCCTGTGCGCCAAAAAAGGCTGATTATTTCCCTGAAAAGCATTATACATCAGTAAGCTCACGAACCATTACTTAAAACTGTAGAAGGAAAAGGTACAAGAAGAATCAATGTTATAAAAAAAACGTACATGAACGTATTCGAAGTTTCGCGAAGTCGGAGGAGTCCCAGGGACTCCAAGTCGGTAGCAATTGAATGTTTATGTACACAGTAGCAAGAAATCCTACTATCCTCCTTTACTCAACTAAAAGTGCTAAACAGCACATACTTTCTCGTCCTTAGAATGGGTTATGTAATACTGTTTATACCGCAATTTCTCTCCATATTAACATATCCCAGTCAGCACTTTTTGAAAAACCCATTACAAATCGTAGAACATCAAGTCAGAAAACTAAATATTTTCAAACGGATATCAAGACAAAATCCATAATTATAATTGCGTATTATACAACTAAATCATGTCACGAACAATGAATGAACTAATTCACAGAACTTCAGCTGTCGTTCTCGCGGGACGGAATGCCATTGTTGCATTTAAATCTTATGTTTCCTGAAGGGTAGCAATATTTCTCTCCTATTATATTTAAATAGTATTTTTAAGAGAGAAAACCTCATTTAAATTAAGGATTTAATTTTAATTAAGGTTTACGGATTGCTTGAAACAAAATACGTCAATACATTGACAATGCAAAGACATTCCTCCATACATGGACCAAAATTATGGATTATCAAATAGGTTTTAAATAATTTCTAAAAGATTAATTTGTAAACGTATATATAGAAGTTCGTATATACGTTTACAAATTAATCTTTTAAAGATCTTTTAGAAGTACAAATCTAACAAACGAACAAGGATACATGAAATGATATATAAATTCTAACTTACGTAGCATCCAACTGCCACGTCTCAAATTACGTTCACGAAAGGTAGGCAATTCCAAGCGGGCGACTATGTTTGACAACAAATTACATACAAAATAGTCATATTTTCAAAAAATTGAACATGAACTTATTTGAAGGCCTGTTTTTGATGAACATATTTAATTAAGAAAAATTGTATCATCGCAATTTTAGTTGTAAGTCGACACTGAAAAAGTTTCAATTTTTCCAAAAATAAGAGATTTCAACGAACATTAGACCTGCATCATACTCATGAAGGTCCTTTGTAAGGTCAAATTTTAAGAAAACATTTTGCGGATTTTCATGAAAAATGGTTAAAAAAAAGGCCTAAGTTTGACACAAAATTTCGCAAAAATAGTCAATTTTATAAAAAATTAACATGACATTATATGAAGATCTGTTTTTGATGAATATATTTCATTACGAAAACAATGTTTTCATAATTTTAGTTGTAGGAAGCATTTTGTATCTTTGAAATTTAAAAAAATCAGAATATTCAACAAACCTGAGACCTTCTCCATTCTTAAGCGTCCTAAACACTATCCAAAGTCAAAATTTAATTAATAAATTTGATGCCGTTTTTGAAAAAAAATTGTTGAAACAAAATTAAATATTGCCATATTTTACACAACGCAACGCACGCAAAAGTAGTCAAATTTACGTAGAAGTCAAAAACACGTAGCATAGGGAAAGTTATGTAAGCGGCGGAAAATCGATTTGGAGATTTCAAGGGAAATACACGTTTTGGGGTCCCCTGATACCAAAAAAGTGGGTTTTTTCAAAACGTCCGTCCGTCTGTCCGCCTGTCCGTCCGTCTGTGAACAACACTAACGCTAAACCATACGTGCGATTTCTTCTAAAATGGATATTCTCCAGTCGATCTGCGTCCACTCAAGGCGCCTCGATTTTGAAAAACTTTCTTCAAAATTTTGAGGGTAGTTTACATGAAGCTCTCGGGACATTTTCAAAATTTTCTCAAAACCCGCTCCAATTTTTTTCTTTAAATTTCTTATAAGAATAGAGTAAAATTCACTTATTAAGGTGGCATAGGTCTAATTTTCACAGTTAACTCTGAATTTTTGAAAATTGCCAAAGTTTGAAATTTTTTCAGGGTCTTCCTAGAACAACAAAATTGAAGATAGAGATTTTTCTTAAAATAAAATCCAAAGTGAGTTCTTTCATTATGACCATGTACATATTTTTTGAAAATTTTAGTATTTTTGCGCAATATTTGAAATTATCAAATTTACAAAACCCAGATTTTCTCAAAAACGGCTCCAAATTTTTGCTTTAAACTTTGGTAGAGATAGTGCTAAATGTGCTCTATGAGATGACATTAACACCATATTGCTCTATTCTTTTGTTTTTTCAAAAATTACAAAAATGTAATTTTTTTGAATTGCCTCTCACGTCGTTAATATTTACGTTAGCGGCGATTTGTTCACATTATATTAATGAGTACATGTGCTTTAAATAATGTCAAATAAAGTTTATCCAAAATAGTTTTCTGTGAAACTACCTCAAAATTCCGTAGTTTCAGAAACGTTCAAACGCCATTTTCTCAAAAATTGCTTCAAATTTTTTCTTAAAACTTTTCGAATGGATAGTGCTAGTTGCACTATTTAATATATCGTGAAGTTCATCTTGGGGTATTCTTTTTTCAAAAATTACATTAATATAATTTTTTTGAAAGTTCTCTCATACCGTTAAGCTGTACATTTCCAGCAATTTGTAAACACTATTGAATTTTCGAGTGTAAGTGCTTCAAATTAAGTTTTTCGAAAACTCAAAAATTTTCTTTTAAAAAGAGCTTCAAATTTCGCATTTACAGTTACGCCATTATCTTGAAAAGAAAGCTCCAAATGTTTCAATGAAAACTGCCATTTAGGACAAGGTTTAAATGTTTTTTTAATATTCTTAAAATAATAATTTTGTTCTACTATTAGGAAACCGAAAAATTCATAAAATGTCAAAAAATGTAGTTTGTGCGGCGAGAGATGGCAGTTGTCAAGAGAATTGGCGAGTCTGAATTCGGTTAGCCAAGACCAACCGAAACAGAAAACTAATACGGGAAAGTCTGTGCCATTCTGTTGCACCACTAGTTTCTTCTAAATTTCGTAACTGAATTTATCCACTTTTTCGTTTCCTGAGCCCTGCAACTAGAGTTTTTCTGCCGAAAATTCAACGCTTTTTCCCAGAGCAATACATAACTTTCTCTTCTTAAGAGGGACCTTCTTAAGTGCGAGAAGTAAAATAAAATGCATCATAAAAAGTTATAAGGATTCAACATTTTTTAAAAGACTAAATATTTCAAGACATTGCTGATCACTACGTTTATTCACACTGACTAATCTTGCAATTAATAATACTTAATTTTTAAACTTAAAAAATCGCTTTCTTCGATTCCAGAGGTGTAACCTTGCACTCGCACACTCTTTATGAGGCTAGACCAAGACTTTCTTGAAAAAGGTAATTCAAATTAAAATAATTAATGACAGTTGATTATCATTCATTCTATTGATTTGACGATTTTATCACAAATTTAGAGTTTATACTACAAAACCGCTTAATAATATCTATTGACAACACATCTGCGACCCAGTACATTTAATTTAAGGAAGAAATCGATAATTTTGATTGAGTAGAAAGCTCAAAATTCCTTGTAAACGTAAATTATATGAATTTTAAATAGAATAAAGTACTCTCTAACACCAACCACTAACAATTGAATCTGGGAACTTTAAAATGACTAATAAAATGATGTATTATTATTTTTATCCATATCCCCTTAAATGAAGCAGTTGAATTTTTAAGTACCAGTATTCAGCAAGCATCAATGTATACTACACCAGAAATGCATGAAGCAGCTACTCGTAAATACCCCAAAATAGTTTTTTTTTAATTTATTTTATTTTATGTCGCATCAACTGCTGAGGTTATTAGCGACAGACATATTAACAACATATACATATACATTTTTATATATACATATACAAATACATTTTTACATATAGATATACATTTTTACATAACATATACATATACATTTTAATAATTTATACATTTAAATTTCTTTGTACAAATTAATGGCCTTCAAAAAATTAACAAATCGACTGCATTTTTCTTTGTCATTTAGCACTATTTTCATATCATTATTTACAGCATGTCTCACCCGGTCGTCCTCAAACCTGGGGCACAAAAATAAATGGTTAATACACATTGAAACATTACACACATTACACATGACAGTCAAATTCCCGGTGATCAAGTTGGCATGAGTGAGCTTAGTATGACCTATTCTGCATCTAGATAACACAATCTGGTCAGCTCTACAGAAGGATGTGGCCGGATTGTATAAATCATATTCACAGACACTTCTTAGTTTACAGCGAGCATTATTATTCCATTCTTGCCTGTCCAGTTCTTGTAGATTTCTCTTTATATGGGCGTGATAGTCTTCTGGTATTACGGGAAGGTTACTTCTTTCATCAAGTTGTGATGCCTCTTTTGCGGATCTGTCTGCCAGCTCATTTTCACTGATACCCACATGAGCCGGAATCCATCCAAAAACTATGTCTTTTCCTTTAATGTGGGAATTTCTTAACATGTTAATGATGTCTAACGCTAGCAGATGTCCTGAATAAAACGCATTTCCAATAGTTGATAGAGCCAATTTGGAATCTGTTACTATCAGATATTTATGGTCACCGTCTTCAAGAATGTAGTCTAATGCTGTGATGATGGCGTATAACTCGCTGGACAAAACGGAGTACTTGTCGGGCAGTTTGCTTGAAATTACTCTTGTTGGTGTTACAGCGGCACATCCCACCAAGTTGCTGCTCTTCGAGCCATCTGTGTATACTTTGTTGTAGTTCTTATATTTGGCGATTTCTTCTCCTATTCTGGCTCTTATCTCTTGATTGTGAGTATTTGTCGTCTTAGAATTGTTTGTCAGTTCCACAGCTTTAATGTCTTGCATAGTCCATGGTGCATAGTCAGTAACACTGATAGGTTTAAGAGGGGGAATGTTTTCTGATATCGTGCTTAGTATTTGTATAGCCCGTAAAGAAATTGGTTTTGGTAATTTCTTTTTGAAGCATAATTTTTTCTTGTGTCTGCATGTAAACTGGTAAATTTGATTCATAGGGTTGCCACAGTTAGCTGTAATTTTTATTATATATCCTACAACTAGATTTCTTCTTCTTTTATCCAGGGGAGGTAATTTAGCTTCCTGTAACATGCTTATTACCGGACTTGTTCTATATGCTCCGCATATCAGTCTGGTACCAGTGTTATTGATAGGGTCGAGTATTCTTTTAATATTCTTGTTTGCAGCATCGTAGAATATACTGCCATAATCCATTTTAGCTCTGATCAATGCCTGGTATGTTCTTCTAAGCACTGTATAGTCAGCCCCCCACGCTGAGTGGCTTATGATTTTCATCAAGTTTAGTCTTTTGGTGCATTCCACTTTCAAGTTTTTAACGTGAGGTATCCAGGATAGCCTTTCGTCAAGTGTTAGGCCTAGGACTTTCAAGGTTTTACATTGATTTATCTTATGTTCACCCAGGTTTAAGGATAGAGTCTTCTCAGTGGATCGTTTCCTGGAGAAAATGATGAATGTAGATTTCGTCTTCGAGAATTTTAGACCAACTTCAGTGGAGAATGCGAGAATGGTGTCTAAGATGTTTTGAGCTATAACTGCTATTGATGACAGATGTTTACCTGTAATGCATATATTACAGTCGTCCGCGTACATGCTGACTATCGCAGGTGGTTTGATTTTGGTCTGAAGTTCATTTATTATCAACAGGAACAAGGTTACACTAAGCACAGAGCCCTGCGGTACTCCATTTGCCAACATATATCTCTCTGATAAGGATCCTCTCACTCTGACATTAATGTACCTTTCTTTAATGAAGTTATTCACGAACTTAGCTATGTTGCCTTTAATTCCATGTTTCGTAATTATGTCCATGATACGTCTGCGCCAGACCATCTCATATGCCTTTTCGATGTCGAGACTTAATAACACTGTAAACATATTATTGGCGAATCCATTGTAGATGCTGTTCTCGATTACTGCAATGCTGTCAAAAGCAGATCGGTTCTTACGGAAACCGCTTTGATGGGGTGATATTATCTGATGTTTTTCTAGGTACCATTTAAGTCTGTGGTTCACAACCTTCTCAAGTAATTTACACAGGCAACAAGTTAAGGCAATTGGTCTGTAGCTGTCTATTGAAAATTTGTCCTTACCAGGTTTGTGAATTGGGACAATAACTGCTTCTGACCATTTTTGTGGAAAGACATTGTTTAGATATAAATAATTGTAAATGTCTAAAAGGACACTGATAGCTTCTTCAGGGAGCATACGGATAAATATGTTAGGTATTCCGTCGGGGCCGGCGCTGGTGTCTTTTAGTTGACGTATATTGACCTTAAGTTCTCGAAACGTAATGGGTGCATTCAGTTGTATAGAATCATCTATTTCATCTTCTTCTACTTCAAGGTTTAGGGGAGATCTCTCAGTTTCTTCTTTATGTTTCATGAAGCCATCTGCAAGGTTCTTATCACTAGAATTAGAGGCGAAGCACTTTCCAAAGCTGTTCGCAATGTCGAACGGGTCTTCAATAACTTGACCATCTGGCATGTGTATAAACTTCGGGTAATTTGTTCTATATTTTCCATCAATGGCGTTGATTTGCTTCCATGCCTCCGTGTAGTTCAGTTTACTGTTTAAGGATGATATGTATTCCTTCCAGCAGGTCCTCTTGGATTCTTTTATGGTTCTTCTAGCCCTGGCTCGTGCTGACTTAAACCTGAATTGATTTTCATTTGTTTTATGTTTCTTGAATACATTGAACCAATGCTTGTAATTCATAACCGCTTCTTCACATTCCTTTGTCCACCAAGGTAGTTTCTTTTTACTTTAGTATTTTTTGTTTTGGGTATAGTAATCTCTGCTGTAGACAGTATAAGTTCTGTAAAGTTGCTCAGAATGTCATTTATTTGTACTGAATCGTCGATGTTTAATTTCTTTAGCTTCTGGACTTTGACTGCAATGATGTCTTGGTACGACTTCCAGTTGGCCTTTTTAAATATACATCTGGGTACATAGATATCCTCAGGTGTAATAGAATTCTCATATGTCAATGTTATGGGGTAATGATCACTGTTGTGAAGGTCCTCCATCACATTCCATTTCAGATATCTCGCCAAAGTTGGATTGCAGATACTTAGGTCGATGCACGTTGAGTTTCCGCTGCCCACGTTGAAGTATGTAGATTTTCTGCAGTTGTTCAAGACCATTAAATCTTCATTATTCACAAAATCACCAACAATTTTTCCTCTACGATCCGTTCTGCCTGATCCCCAAATCAAATTGTGACTATTAAAATCACCGACTATCAGTACCGCTCCTGATATTTGTGAATATAATTTGTCTAGGTGGTGATATTCTAGTTGAAACGCATTTGGGATGTATGCATTGCATAGATGAAAGCTACTACCGCCAATATACAGTTGTATCACACATACTTCTAGGTCACTTGTAATGGCGCATTCACTACATTTGATCGAGTTATGAACATAGATCGCAACACCGCCACTGGCATTTGCACAAACCAATCTGTTTTTATAAAAACATTGATAACCTTTAATATTGAAATGGTACTTATTTTTGAAATTGGTTTCCTGGATGCACAGTATGTCATAGTTGTCATCTTTTAGAATCTTCTGAAGAAATTCATATCTGGTGTGAAAACCGTTCACATTCCATTGTAAAATTTTTATCTTCATGTTTGAAAATCTTCGCTTGTTATTTCGTTGTCGGACGATTCTCTTGAAGAATCTGAGAGAACTGGGTCCTTCAGTTTCTTCATAATTCTGGTAAATCTTGATTTTATTCCTCTGTCAGACAGTAATGGGTATATTTCTTTAAGCATTTCAATTAGCTTCCCTGTCTCTTTGGTATAACTGAGAGATATTTGAAGGGGATTACTTACACCGTATGTGTTTTCCAGGAAGTCTTTTAGTTGATCGTACGTGAGTACATTGTTTGACCCTTCTATTCTTTCTTTCACTGGAGCTAGTTGCTCCACTATGCTCTTCTTAGTGCTGCCACTACTAATGGGGTTCTCCCTAGCGACCTTCATTTCTTTTTCTTATTTTGTTTTGCCGCATCTTTAATTCTACCTTGGGGATGGTTAAATTGTCCTTCCTGAAGTTCACTCGATTCATTGGTGGGAACACTTGTGATCTGTGATAAGGCTCTCTTAACAGGCTTGCCTTGGTCGAGTGGGGGGAATTCATGGTAACTGAGTACCTTGTCACTTTGTTCGTTGTCGGGGGAAACATTATTTTCAATTACGTCTTCCGATTGATTGGGGTTAACGTCTAAATTTTTGCAGTTTTTGGCAATGTGTCCTTCTTCCTTACAGTGAAAACACTTAATGATGCCGCTAGACATGTAAATCCAGTTTCTTTCTCCTTTGTATGTGATCAGTATGGCTTCAGGTATCTTGCTTACTGAATCTTCCGGTACGAACACTTGTCTACGGAAACTTAAGATATGAGTGAACTGCTCTTTACCGAAACCAGCTCTGAGAAATGACACTTGAGAACTGCGTATCACTTTTAGTTTGTCTAGTTCATCTTCAATTACTGCGTTAGGAATCATAGGATAAACATTTGAAATTACAATGCGCTTTTGCCTACTAACAAGAGAACGAATATTTTGGGAGGAACCTTCAATATTAATAGTCTTGTACTTCTCTGTTACATCATCTACTAACTGTTTACTGCTCAAAAATATACACACTCTATTATTTGAAATTTTTGATGCATACGTGATGTGACTAGGTGAAACAATCATTGCTAGTGCTTCTACATACCGTTCGAGGGGTGTGCTGTGGTCTTTGCCTTCAATTATAATACCTTGTTCCTTCTCCGGGTACATGGCATTGGCAACAACTCTGTTGTACCTTGGACGGTCGGTCTGGTTTCCTTCAACGGGCTGGCTCCTGTAGTCAGAGGCCTGCCCTCCGATAGCCGCTTCGGTATCGGCCATTTATTTCCTGTTCCCCATTCACAATGAGAAACAGGTAGGTCGTAATCAGAACAGTTCTGTAGACGGAAGTATAACTGCTCACTTTACACTGACACAAACTTTTTGAGTTCGATGATAACACGCAAACTAGTCACAGACCGCGGAGCTACACTGAGCGGGCTACACGATGTTGCCTCGACCACTGCTGCCGAGCGAATGCCCAAAATAGTTGATGCAAAGAAACGAGAAAAGAGGCGACTTAAGAAAGTTTGGCAAAATACACACGATCCAAATGACAAACGAAACTTCTACGGGGCAGCGCAATATCTTAAAATATTTCTTCAAGACCTACATGCTAATGAAACCAAGGTTTTTCTCGAAAGACTGTCACCAACCAGGGACACAGACTACTATCTATGGAAAGCCACCAAACGTATTAACGACCAATCAAACCTGTACGGTCTATTCGTACCAAACATAGTAATTGGACAAGAACCTACCAGAAAAACCAACAGCATTTGCAGAACATTTTGTGAATGTTTTTCAACCGTTCCCGTCTGATAGAGAAGACCAAGAAATAAATATTATGCAGTTCGTTAATGCACCTTATCAAATGTCGCTTCCAATAAAGGATTTCAAGACAACGGACATTTCATATGCTATAAAACTATTTAAGCACCTGGCTTTGTTCTGAGAAGCCTACCAAGAAAAGTACTAACACTAAAGTAACATCAATTTTCAACGCAATCATTAGAATTGGAAATTTTCCATCTCAATGGAGGTACAGTCAAATTACTGTCGTACCAAAACCGGGTAAACCTACTTCCGAAGAATCTTCTTGTAGGCCTATAAGTTCATTACCAATTTTGTCGAAAGTTTTCGGAAAGCTTTTCCTCAAGCGGATTCTTCAAATCATAGCAGAAAACTATATTATCTCAGAATCAATCTGGCTTTAGAACAAAACACGTACCTACAGAAAAAAAATCATAGAATCGTGAAAGTAATCAATGAAGAAGGTAACCAAGAAGTCTAATTATGTTTTCAAAAATACTTTAAACGCCTATAAAGTCATGCAAATTATCTGGCATTAAACTAACTCGATAATAGTCACGACCTAAGAAGATTATGCCGATTTCATCCTCTGGGTCTTTTAAATAGGTTCGGTCATTAAATACAAGATAAGTACTGATGATATTGTACTGTTATAGAAAACTATAGTGTAATTAAACTAAAACAGTTTGGAATTATTTCATTTTGATAAAACATAATTATGTTCATCATTGCCAAAAATGTAAATGTATTTATATATTGTCTGTTGTGTTTCTGCTTTTTTCTGATATTTCTCTTAAGATGTTATATAGTGTATACTATTTAGTTGTTCACTACTGTTAATGAATCCATGAAGGCCTGTGAATGCCCAATTCCTTCACATGCCATTGTAACATTGTCAAATGATTTGCCTGTTGGTCTGATGTAACAGATTGCAAATAAATAATATATAAATTTTAACAAATCTCCTTAAAAGCTCTCTATGGTGTCTAGGTGTCTAGCAGAGAGCTCGGGTCCCTGCGACAAGCGAGGTGAATGTGCGGCCGGCCCTGCGCTCCGCGGGCGGCCTTGCGGCCGCGCGGCGCCCAGTGCGTAGGCCGCGGGCGGCGCCGCCACGCCCAGCGCCCAGGTGGTCGACGCCGACCGCCGGCCGAGGCGCCTCGCCCGCACCACGCCCACGCTCGCCGCGGCCCACGCGCCCGCCGCTTGCTCTCCAGGGGCGCTTGCTGCATCCGTGCGCTAAGGTCTTTCTCTCGAAAGTCGTCTGGTTGGTCTCTCGTCTGTCGGTTGGTTGGTCTCGGTCGGGTTGTCTCTTATTAGTCAGTTGGTAGGTCTCTCGTCGGTCAGTCGGTCTGTCTCCCGTCGATCAGTCTCTCGACCGTCGTTTGTGGGGTTTCCCTTTACCTTCCCATTACCTTCTTATTGATCAAAGAATCTACAGGAAGCAACCACTGAGATATGCCGTTAGAATCCTCTTCCAGACTATAGCTAAATTTGACTTAGCTATGAAAACGGTGCCAAGAATCCGCCTTCATCGTGACACGAACACTAAGACCTTCCGGTCAGCGACATTGCAGAGGCGACGTTGTTTCAGTTGAGACATCGCAGCCGCTCGTCAGTTAGTCTCAAGCCTCTCGCCAATTTCTCGCCAGTATCTCGTCAGTTTATCGTGTGTGTCTCGTCAGTCCGTCAGACTCAGGTCTGTCGTTTATCATTGGCACTCCTTTCTCTGGTCGCTCGCTATCTCCCAATAATATCTTGTATTAAGCTGTATTCTTCTCCAGTACTAACTTCCCTAACTGTCTGCTATTACCAATGTTTGCCAGAGGCCTCAAAACGATCGCACGTCGTCTCCAGCAGCAATTCCCCTCCCTCTCTCCTCCCAACAACAATCCTGTTTCCAGCCGCCGCTCGCTCTCCGTCCATCTGCCGTCGCGCCGTATTTCCAGGGCGATGGCCAGCGGGCCACGCCCACCGCACGAAGCAGCCCTTCCTTATCTGCCACAAGACTTTCTTTCGTTATTTAGAGAAGCCGTTCACGGCGTCTTCGTAATTTCGGTAGTTTGCACGAGCTATAAAGTAAACGAAATGTAGACCCTGAAGATGCGATCCATGAGTTTATATGCTAGTCTGTTCAGGATTGTCTACAACGCTGCAATGGACGATTCTCTAACGGCTATATTTTCTGAACAATCGATTCCAAGAAACCATTTTGAAAACTGAAAACTAAAAATATGTTTGTGTGAGTATGTGTGTTTCGGGCGGGCATGTGCATTTATGTGAGCGGGCGCATGTTCGGCGCGAGTAGACAAAGTTTCAAGAACATTTCATTCTGTATGAAATGAGATGTTTTGACACTGACCATAGCGTTCAACGATTAATTATTTTTATTATTTTATATTCGTTCATTGACACAATAAATTACAATGTGTGAATAGTTTTCACATTTAAATCTCTTTTTAGATCTTAGAGTCATTGCGGTTGATAAGGGATGCCATTGTGTTAAATAGTAATTATACCAGTTAGACTTCCTTCCAGTTTATGGCCATAAAACCGAATTATAGAAATAACTAATCAATAAAATAGACTATTGTCAATTGAAAGACAATAGGACATCAAACGTCAAAAAATCACGATAAGGTGAATATTTAAGAAAGTCTTTTATATATCTAGAAAGTATTTCGAGGGGAGGGCAATTTCGTTTCTGACGCCCCATAAATATTTTAAAATTGCTAAGATAAGATTAATTTATTTAAACTGCAATTGGGTTTCCCCCGATGGCAGTTTAATACATAAACAATATAATTCATACAAATAATATAATAATAATGGAAAAATAATTATGGCAATGGTATATTTCAGTTGAAATGAAAAATATGAGTATATTGAAAATGGGAACACTGCTTTAGATATGATGTGATCTCTACTTAGTAATTATTTTGAAACTAATTGACGAAAATTACAACATTGGGTTTCGGAAGAGGCATAGACCTCCTTGTTCCCCTTGAGTACGCCACTGAATAGAAAGAGCTCTTTCAATAACACATTCTTCGGAAATGATCCAGGCATACGCCAAGTCCAATCTCTCCATTTCCCTCCGAATGTCCTCCTCCGAACATTCTACAGTCCGTGGCCAAATTATTAGACCATCTTCAAGAAAAGATGTTATATATTCAGTATGCTTTTAGTTTCCATAATTCTAGTCAAGTTTTTTACGTCAAAACTGTTAAAACGTGTCAAAAGGTGAAAAACTGTGTTACATGCTACGGAGAGAAGTGAATTCTGAGCACGTTTTTGTAATTTCCTATCCTGATTCATATAGTAGTTGAATTTTGAATACAGTAAAAATGAGCGTTTTTTGCAAGAATTGTTAACAAAATACTCCTTTCGATGCAATAAAATCTATTTCAACGGTAAATCAGCTAAAGCTTTGAGCTCTTATCCCTCATCAAGTCCTTTGTGAAGAAATAATACTTCCTGCCGTGACAAATATGGAGAACGGTAATTTGAATTACTATATTTCCCTCTGAATTCTAGAAGACGTGAACAGACAGTGAACTTTAATTTATGTCCAGAAGCAAAACAAGGGGCATCTCAGAATTTGCTCCAAGAATCAGGGAAACTGGACGAAAAGCATGATCGAGATGGGGTCATTGAGCCAGAAGCTGAGATACAATACTTATTACAGGTTGTTTAGAATTGTACAATCCAAATGAAATTGTGATTAGTTCAGTCGTGCAATTTCTTTCAAGCAAACGTTTTCGCAGTTCTCTCAGGACAAAATC
Source organism: Acheta domesticus (assembly GCA_031308135.1). Taxonomy (NCBI): domain Eukaryota; kingdom Metazoa; phylum Arthropoda; class Insecta; order Orthoptera; family Gryllidae; genus Acheta; species Acheta domesticus. The sequence continues at coordinate 66,688,872 of JAHLJT010009355.1, forward strand.
ATCAGTAAAATTTCTGAATAGTGACATGGGGAAGGTCAATGACCTCACAGATAAACAAAACTCTGCAATAAATATTTTTTAACAATGAAGAGCAATAATATAAGTGAAATAAGACATATGTTTTATTGGCCGACATCAAGTGAATGTTCCAATTGTTAAATATCTGTAAGCTGAACAAGAAATATGGAAAGTGAAAGCGGACTGAATATTTTACAACTTTTATTGGAAACGGAAACACAGGCACACACAAAAAAAGTTGTCAGATCCAAAGACTTGGCATATGCTTCTTTATTGTACGTGGAAGCGCTAAATCCGAATCTGAAGCCAGAATTGCACCACCACCCTCCAGTTCTTTTTAAATCGCGAAAAAAAACAACAACGTGAAATTGTATTCTTTGTTTTCGAGGGTTGCTGTCAGACTCAAAGAATTGTCACATGTTTTGCTATGTATGTCGACATCCTGAACCCGAATGTGAAGCCAGAATTGCCCTTGCTAGAGAAACATGGTTCAAGTCTTTGGGCCTGACAGCTTTGTGTGTGTGTGTGCGTGCTTGTGTACTCTGGTCAGGGACTGTAGAGCGCGCCGCCCCCTCTTCGTCTGCGCCCGCAGTGGATCCACACGCAGCCGCGTCGCCCCCGTCTTTAGGCCTAGAGTGGGCCATGCCCCCGCGCGTCCACGCGAACGCGGCTGCGGCCGCCGCCGAGGAGGAAGGCCCGGGGCGGCGGAGGCGCCGGCGCCGCCGCCACCGCCAGCGCGACGCCACTTTTCCCCAGAAAGCGGCCTTTGCGGCGCGGTGGGACGTTTGCAGGGAACGGGACCGGCGTCCGAGCGGCGCCGCGACGCGCCGCGCGCCCTCCTGCCGCCGCCGCCGCCGCCGCTCCAGGTTTTGCGTGGCGCGCCGCGGGAACGCGTCCCGTCCGGTTCGTGGCCACGGGCCGCGCCTCGTCGCCGTCGCCAACGCCGCGACCTGTCTGCCGGACCTGGCTCGTTGGACGGCGTACAGACGGGAAATGCCAGAAAAGACGACGAAAAGATCGGCTAAGAGAGCAAGACATCCATTCTGTTAGTGGGTTCGAGGCCCGACGGTGGCGGATTTTTGACAGTAGCTAAACAGCTGGGTCGAATTCAGCCATTATCTAATGGTCGGCTGCTCTCATCGGAATTTTTTTTGTTTAATACCAAAGACAATGTCGGAACTATATCCTAAGGCTACAGACCGTGCCCTTGTCCTCTGTGCACATACACATGCACTACTTTACTGCGAAAGCCGTAAGACCAGTCGGTAGCTCAGTACTTATCAGGCTCAGGCGGCGCGGTGCAACGCTGGAGGAAGCAAGTCTGTGCCTTATCTCACTTTTCAAGACAGGAATAAAACCGCCACCTCTCCTGTTGCAACAAGCTATATCATGCATTTATGGGACCATTGATCGTATTAGTTTAAGGGCCCTAATGCCCACAATAATCAAAGAATATTGGAGCGCCACCATTTTTGCGCAGCTTCATTGTGGAGTGGCCGGACGTCGCCCTCTCGATTCCGGGAAAGGGCGGGGCTTGGGGCGGGGTCGCGGGCGGGCGCATGGCAAACCGGACGCGGGGCCCCCGCGGCGCCGGGGATGTGCACGTGCGGCGGCGGCGGAGGAGGAGGAGGCGGAGGCGGCGGAGGCAGCGGTAGCGGTGGCGGTGGTGGCGACGGCGGCGGTGGCAGTGGCGGTGGCGGTGGTGGTGGCGGTGGCGGCGGCGGTGGCGGCGGCGGCGGTGGCGGCGGCAGCGTTGGCGGCGGCGGTGGCGGCGGCGGTGGCGGCGGCGGCGGCGGCGGCGGCGGCGGCGGCGGCGGCGGCGGCGGCGGTGGCGGTGGCGGTGGCGGTGGCGGCGGCGGCGGCGGCGGCGGCGGTGGCGGCGGCGGTGGCGGCGGCGGTGGCGGCGGCGGCGATGGCGGCGGCGGCGGCGGTGGCGGCGGCGGTGGCGGAGGCGGAGGCGGAGGCGGAGGCGGAAGGGAAGGCGGAGACGGCGGCGGAGGCGGAGAAGGCGGCGGCGGCGGCCCCGGCGGCGCCAGGCGCTGGGCTCGCCCACTGCGGCCGCGCGAAGGCGGCGAGGCGAGGTCGAACGGTGGTGACTCAGGGCGCCGGCGCAACAACGAGCGTCAGGGCTTTCGATCTGGGGAACATTAGTTATGGATGTGTTGTAACGAATTAGCGTAGTAAGTCACATGTTCAAGGCGTTTGTATCTCGCGTTGTTTGTGGTCAGCCTCCTGTAAAACTTACTTCTAATTACTTGTAGGCTATGCACAGCATGCAAAAAGTTCAATTTTGGAACTAGTTCTAAAAGTCCGCCTTAATTTAAAAACATCATGTATAATAAAATGCTGAACATTTCTGTAAAGGAATGTATGTTTCAAGCCATTGACAAACTTTACAGTTATATACTCTCACTAATATTTACAATTAAAGGCACGGACATTCGAAATAGGAAAGTCCTCTTACTTCGCCATCTACGGCCTTACGAAACTTCGGCATTTGAGACATCAATTATTGCAACTCCCTCAAGAAAGCGTCCAAGACAAACATGCCAACGCAATTTAATTGATCTTGAAAACGATGCACTGAGAAATGACATCTGACTTGCGGTTATTCCTTTAATTTTAAATTATTATTGCAATTCATGTTTATACTATAAAACTTGTTAATAAGAGTTAATAATATCTAGGGCTCACTGCCTTTCATACAAAGAGAAAAGAAACACGAAATTTCTTTTTTTGGAAAGCCAAAACTATTTTTCTACATGAAACCCTGAGTGTTTTAAATGTGAATATAACTGTTACCGCACATTTCTAACTTTCGTTCAGTTTATGCAACGGCTATGACCAAACTTTGTACATTTCAAACTAAATTTTACTCTTATTCAACTAATTTACCAGCTCCTTTTGTGTACCGAACTGAACCTAAACACTGCAAACCCAAAATAACACCCTTGCAAAACTGTTAATGTTTATACAAGGGTTGGGGCAGAAGTCATGGTAATATTTTTTGTGAGAATATGAGTAGGGTGGAAAATTTCAATTATACACATGAAAGGACAAGGTATAAACTAAGTGCTTGGACATTTACATAAAAAATTGAATTTATCATAATTATTAAGGTATTTGAAATGACCGTACTCGTTTCATGTTCTAAGGCATTTTGGAGAATACGACTTCACAAATTCGAAAAGCATTACAAACCCGCTCTAAAGGCCTGATTAGGTAGATGCTCGATTACCGCACATCACATTGATCCGCACACTCACAGGTCGTCACGTGCGTTGCTGATCACAGGTTGCTGCGCATCTTTGCACAAACTTTCCGGCGTATCTCATAGCTTTCCTGTATGGAAGGGCATTATTCCATGAGCTTCCACCAATTCCCTGTGACATTCTCGGGCATTCCTTTCATGATGAACGACTCTCTTGGAGTAAGAGCGTTGTTGGAAACATGTTTCATTCACCTCGCACGGCGGTAGACGGACAACTCATTTCAAGTTGCTCTCTGTGCTAATACAGACACTTTTAGAGCTATCTGTTGATATAAACACACCCTACTGCAGCATTTCTTCTCAAGATATAATGAAAATTTGCTATCCGATAACATTTCTTTTAGCAAAAAAATAGTTGCCATGTCTTTCTGCCCCAACCCTCATTGGATCAGGCACGTGTAAGTCTAAAAAAATAAGGATCATAAAAGAAATCAACAACATGTCTTGAAAGATTCCGGGGAGATATTCTAATGGGAACGGTTCCATCTGCGAACCTCTCAATGAACGAGCAGTTGCCACGCGAGTCCAGAGGCGCTTGGGCGCGACCGGGCGCCCTCTGCATCTGGGGACGAGTTCCACGACAGCGAGCGGTCGGTTCGGTCCAGCCATCTCGAAGCCGTCGGCCAACTCCTGGCCAATAATAACCAGATCGCAGGAACTCGATATTCAGATCTCTGCTGAAATTACATACTGAATGTGTGCCGTCTGTGTCAATAATTGCGATTTGATGAACAGGAGAACAAGACATTCGTCAAATAACTGATACATAAAAAGCTAATCATTGTAATTTCACAGTTTTACTTCTCATCCGCTCTTCATTACGGACTTGAAAAATGGTTCTGGTCGCAATTAGCATTCGAGTTCTTAACCGTGTCCAGTTGGTGGACGTCGTCACAGATGAAGAGCCTCTGAGAGTCCACTTTGGGTAAATGCAACTTCAGCTTAAAACACCGATTTTGTTGAGGCAATTTACTGCTACTATCATTACGTCATTTATGTTAATTTTCAATATTGAATAACTATTTGGCAAAGAACAGCAACATACATCAAATATTTTTATGGTACATCGTCGATGAAGATGAAAGAGATGTCAGATGTGTTAAGTACGCTAAAACAAGACATTCACGTTAGTATATGAGAAGACATTCACGTTAGTATTCAGAGGCATCTTTGCAAAAAATTGATCACTTCGAATTTGTATGGAAAAGTTATTACAGTTTAATGACCATAATAAAAACAGACATATACATAGGTTTTTATTTCTTGGCGCGTGGGGCGTGTCATCACTATGGAATAATCTCACGGTATTTCGTGTCGTTCTCGGTTGCGCCGCTAGGAGTCGCATGATCGCACTGCTCGATATATTCTCCATCATGCGACTCCTAGTGGCATGGCCGAAACGACGCGAAATACCATGAGATATTCCATTGTGATGACACTCCTCACGCGCCAAGAAATAAAAACCCAAGTATAGTCAATTTTATAACAAATTGATAAGAGCGTGTGATAGTGTAAGGTTAGAGTATCGAGTGAGCTCGTGTTTAAATATAATAATTTTGGGGTATTGAGTACATTCGTGATTACATGTGTGGTTTGGGAGATGCAGACGTTCCTTGTGAGTACTGGTGCAACTTTCTGTGAACTGGTTTTGATCTATTTGTGATTTCTGCTTTGCCGCCTGATGTCCGTTCCAGCCTTGCGTGGAAGCAGCGACGGTTAAAGATATTGCATGAAATTACATAGGAAGAATAAACGACGATCATTCAAAACCTAATGCTAATAAATGTGCACACTGAGAAAAGAAATAAAGACAATCGGTAAATTTCAAGGACAGGGTTCGGCTCCTATTGACGCGCACGATTCGGTTCCGAACGAGTCACTCGCGGCGCCGCCACAGTGTGCCCGGCCACACGGCCACGTGGCCAACGCACTTTCGTGTGGAATCGTGACGCTTCGCTACCAGTGTCCAAGTTGAGGACGAGGCTCGGGCCTTCGGCCCTCGCGTTAACATAAAACATCCTTGAGTCCTGTCCAACGCATAATTACCAACGCATTTTATGCATTTAACATTATGCATGCAACGCATTTTATGCATTTAACCATTGTAATTCTCCATTACACATTCGCACCACATCGCACAATGCAAGCACAAAGGCATCTTCCCGCTCCCTGAGTGATCCGTTCTCGTGGTCCGCGCGAGTGAACCGTGCGCCGTTGTTTTAGTGAGCCGAACCCTGTCCTTAAAATCAGCCAGACAATCTCTCGTACCGGAAACGTTGGTACTAGCAGCGGTGAATTTCTCAGAATTGCGGAGTTGCCAACACGTATTCAGTTAGCTGACGTTGCCGATGTGTGGGACGAGAGCCCAGACCCAAGCGTAATGAAGAAATAATAGTAGGCATATTACTAATTTGTGTCACAGGTTTTGATTATTGTACTAAAATGTTTGGTTTCTAAATTGATTTGTATCATTTACTTAATTAATTAACATTACTTAAATAATTATTAACAATTCATATTTGGTATAGACAGTTGCAGAAATTCTTAGAAGATGTGTAAATAACTTAGAATACATTTTGTTATGAATACTTCTATGTTCGACTGAGTGAAATTTTGGTAGATGCCAATATTTCTATTATAATTTTCAATTCCAAACATTTTTATTTTAATCTACAAATTTTGGTTGATACCAATATAAAATAGAGCCAGTGTTCTGATAAATTTTTGAAAAAGCAGTTAAGATAAGCCTGATTATAAAACAGACGTATTACGTAACAGATATACGTATAAGTATAATATACGATAGTGCACCGGGAAATTACACAAAATCAGTTTTGCCAACTGTATTGAACTCTGTTTTTGACATCTTTTGAGCCCGCGCAGAATATAACGTTTAATAATAATTTCAACGATTGATTAAGAGATGGCGCCTCTACCACAAAACAAAATCAAACCAAGTTCTAAACAAACCAAAATTTAAACTTTTTCAAAAACAACAGGGAACTCTCCTGAGACAGCCAATTCATCCACGTTGTTAGTGAAAATTCACGAGAAACTTAATGTCTCTCACAAATGAATTTCAAGAGTTTAAACAATACTCCAAGCAATCGGTGAAGGATATTGTTCAACAAGAAATTGAAGGGAAAGAAGAATCCTGGAACAAGGAAACTAGTGGTTGCCACAGAATGGCACACTTTACCGTATTAGTTTTCTATTTCCTTGGGTCTGGGCATAGAGTAAAGATGTACATCCTTAGTCTATGGTCTGGACTAGCTATTCGGAATTGCCAAGTACTCATGCCAGCTACTATCTATCGTCGCCCAAAGTACATTTTTTTGACATTTTTTTGACTTTTCGGTTTCCTAATGGTAGAATGGAAATATTAATTTTAGAATATTAAAGACTAATAAACTTCTTCCTAAACGGCAATTTCTTTCAAATTTTTTAGCCGTGTTTAAGAAAATGGCGTTTAAGGGCTACTAAAAATACGAAATTTGAAGCACTTTTTCACAGAAAATTTTAGGGTTTTCCGAAAAACTTCATTTGAAGAACATTGACTTACAAATACAATAGTGTTTACAATTTGCAGGAAATGTGCATATTAACGATGTGAGAGATCTTTCAAAAAATTATATTGATGAAATTGTTGCAAAAGCAAGAAAATACCCCTTACTCAACTTTACGTCATATTAAAGAATGCAATTACCACTATCCGTTCCAAAAGTTAAAAAAGAAAAAATGGAACCATTTATGAGAAATGGCGTTTAAAACATTTCTGATAATGCGGAATTTTGAGCTAGTTTTCACAGAAAACGGTTGAGTTCTCTCGAGAACTTTACTTGATATTACTATTTCAAGCACATGTACTCGTAAATATAATAATGTGAACAAATCGCCACTAATGTAAATATTGCCTACGTGGGAGACAAGCCTAAAAACTTAGTTTTGAAATGTTCGAAAAAACAAAAGAATGGAGCAATATGGCAATTATGTCATTTCATCGAGTACATATAGCGCTATCCCTACTAAAATTTAAAAAATTTGGAGCAGATTTTGAAAAAATCTTATTTTTGTAATTTTTTAAAATTGCAAATAATGCACACAATATTGCGCGAAAACCTACTATAATTTTCTAAAAAATGTACTTTACCTTAATGATAGAACCCACTTTGGAGAACACATTTTTTTTGGAAGAAAAATCTCTAACTTCAATTTTGTACTTGTAGGACGACGCTGAAAAAAATTCACTTTTGAAATTCAGAGGTAACCGTGAAAATGAGACCTACGCCACCTTTGAAAAGTGTATTTTTCTTATCCTTACAAGAAATTTAAAGAAAAAACTTTCTTTAATCGTCTTTAAACTTTCTTTAATTTCTTTAAAAGTCGTTTTTTGAGAAAAGGCGCTAGTGTTGTTCAACGACGGACGGACTGACTAGCGGACGGACGGACAGACGGACAAAAGATCGACTTTTTCGGTATCAGGGAACCCCAACACGTGTATTTTAGAAATCGATTTTTCCGCAGCATTACATAACTTTCCCTATACTACGTATATTACTCCGTGTATACGTACGTATACAGGAAAGTAAAAATGGTAAATCAGTTACAGTCCGCTTCAGGAAGATTATTGTAGACTGCGTAATCGACAACTCGGCGACGAAGAAGCTGGGAAATTGGAAAAATTTTCAAAGCAGTTAATGGGCCACAAGGGTCAGCTGAACTCTCCCGTAACACGGAAGAGCAGTATTACAGCAACCACAGGAACTCATCCTTTCGCAACCCACTAAATATAGTTCTATGTGTCTTTATAATATAGTTTTCTGGAATTCACATGTCTTGAAAAATGTACGCAATTTGATTTATTCGGACTACGATGACCATTTGAAATACTGTGTAATATTTTGTGTCAACGACAACTTGGCACTATTCGCCTCTAGCTAATGTTACTTTCTAGCTCACTTACATTCAGATTTTAAACTCATTGAAAGTCTTGCTGTCAAAGATAAGGCGAAGGGAAGAGCCAATGGAGGGAATTTCAATTAGAGACTTGAAATACTCATCGATTTTCTGGAACTGACACTTCAACAACACAACGGAGCACTGGTAGTAGAGGGAGATTTCAATGGCCGTATTGGTTTCTCGAACCAGATTCACGAAAATGTCATGGAAGGAACAGAATTTCGGGGAACTCGCAACTCGCAGGATGCAACTCTAAATACTAGCGAACAAAAATTGGTGGAGAATATTGAAAGTTTAGGCCTCTGTACCCTAAATGGACGATGTAAATCTGATGAAGAAGGTGACTTTACTTATGTCGATGGAAAAGGCTCACTCACTATCGACCATATTTGGACCACTCAACAAAGTATCATGCGGCTGTCAAATTTTTCAATACTAAACTAAGGTTTTTCTGATCATTTTCCTATCTCTACAGAAACAGCAATTTGTAATAGGTTAACCCTGTAAACAAATTACTAATAAAATTGTATTGAATAACATTTATTGATTGTTATACATCTCATTAAATTTTCGACCCTATTTGGGGTCTATTTCAAAATCTAGTGTCCAGAGTTCGTTGACATCAAAGATAAAATGGTGGCATTTTAATAAAAAATTGTCAATATGGTTAAAAAAAGCGTCACTTCGTAAAATTCCTCTGGACAACTCTACAGTTTTTTTACAACGAACTCTGGACACTAGATTTTGAAATAGACCCCAAACACGTCCGAAACGTTAACGAGATATATAACAATCAACAAATTGTTATAAAATTTACTATGTTTTTATTAAGGTCATTAAACTATAATAATAAGCTATACGACAGACGTATATATTCATTAAAATTGTAAGGAGAAGTATTATTATCGGAATAAGACAATTTGCACACAAAATATAAACAATCAGGCAGAATGGTTATTTATGAGTGATAAAAGTGACATTTTATTTTCCGGCGGTGGAAAGATTGCGACACGAGACCGATTGGCCGAGAGGCGCAATCCTATGCGCAAAATAAAATCACTTTTACCAACAGTGTCATACGAGTGTCGTACACTATTTTTTAGACAGCCTTCGTGACTTTCGTTTGATTTTTATTCAAGTATACAATTAAGTAACTTGAGCATCGCCTTACCTACATCACTGTACTATACAAAATATTACAGAACAAACGCCGCGACTTAATCTGGACGGACGGAGCTGTAATATACAAAATATTACAAAACAAACGCCGCGCTTTAATCTGGACGGTCGCGGTTAGTAGGTAACGAAGGTTGTTGACGGGCAGGAGGGGGCGCTGGACTAGAGAGTTGGTGGTTGACTGGCATCGTGGTGGTAGCGGCGCGAATGTAATCTGAATTCTTTAAGTAGGACATCGACGTGAATAGGGAGGATAGATTGTGGAACAATAGTGCAAGAAGTGAGTCAGCAAGAAAGAAGCAGACGACTTCGGCGACGACCGGCGCGAAGAGGGATTTTCGGCGCGGAAGTCAAGGGGCTACGAACTGCGGGGCCATCGTTTCACAACGCCAGACAATTCGGTACCGTGAACCTAATGCATGCAATCAATCAAGAGAATTTATATTGTTAATCCCAAATTCAATTTTTAATAAACAAAATTATTGTTGTGCCACGTTATATGTGATTCCTTCGGAATATAGATAATTTCAGACTTCCAGGCTTCTCTGTATAGAGACCATGAGAACCAGAAACTGAGCTAGTAAATTAAATTAGATAAAATAAATCATTCATTATTTTATCACATCACAAATTGAATTTTTAGCACGCTTCGCCTGCCTTGAAAGAACCTCTTTTACCAGTGGCTGTCTAAAAAGAACCGTTCCTTTTTCTTTTAACAAAAATAATGTCTATTATCAGAATATTGATGCCTACAAATATTTTTTAGAAGATAAATATTGAAAATATATTTTTCCATGCTGATTAAAAACGAGATTTTTGTGTGATTTGTTTATTTATTTCTTAGAAACATTTGAACTTCCGAAATCATGGATAACGTTGGTATTTGCTAAATGTCTTAAATGAAAAATTTTGAAATACATAGTGAACAATTACTAGCATTCATCTTGAAAATATTGCAAATTGCTTAATAAAATATCACTAATTACCTGATTGATAAATTTCTTACATTTACTAACCCTCAAAGCCGAATTAACTGTAGGTTTTATATGTACTACACAGGTTTCATCGGGTCTAGCTACTCATTCATACTACTTAAGTTATCATACAAGACCAGCGTAGCTTTGAATTTGTCGAGAAGAATCTTATAACAGCGAGTGAAGAGAAATGCAACCAACACGAGCTTCAGCAGAGGAAAAGCAAAGGAAGGCAACCGTCAGAAACTTGTTGCCCCACCTCCTCTGGTCAGGCGGTCATTTGTTGTCCGAGGGGTTCGTTATTGTCTAAGCTACAGCTTTTTGGCTTGTGTGGCAAGAAAACAGTTGTTCTTAAAAATGCTCACATAAGCGAGCATAAACTAACTTAAACTAGCATAAACTAAAATAAAATATACTTGAAACAATTTTAAACATAAACTAACTTTAACTTACTAATTAGTAGGCTTCAGCATTTTGATCTGCCACGGAAAATTTACAATTTTTTATTATTCAAATCACCTTTGAAATTGTCTTCAAATTTGAAACTCTAGAGGCTTCAGAAACTAAGCATGTCGTCTGTCTTCCCCGACGACGCTCTCGTCCACCACCGCCACTGACGACTGTCCTTGCTTCGTTCATTCCTCTTGATTTGTCACCGTCATGTTCGCAACTTCTGTCATAATGTGCCCTATTCACGCTGTCTGGCTCATGAATACATGTCTGCGGGTCTGATTTAGATTGATTGATTGATTAGTGATTCTGGCCGGATAGACAGCTAGGATCATTTGTCCCGTAAGAGAGGTGTATGTTTTATTATGAGAGCTGGCGGTGATCTATCTCCGCTCGATGGTGAGATCCGGTGCCGCTCTACCTGTCGGTTTGTGCGGTTTTCTCGTACCAGGTATCACTCATCAACTAGACTCCGCCCCTAGCCGAGACACGCTCTAAGCTCCTGAGTAGTCTCCCGGCATGTGTGGAAGGGCAGTGCTTGTATGTGTGTGTGTGTGTGAATGGTGAGAATAGGGCAAAGAAGAGGAAGGAAAGATCGCGCGCAGTCCGTTGACCATTTGTTAGGATACTGCTCGGCATTCCCAGTCGGGCACTAGAATTCTCCTCCAGCAGCGGCTGAATTCGCCCTAGCAATTAAGCTAGTGTCGAAAATCGTGCCACCGTTGGAACTCGAAACTTAGAACCTGTACTGTACTGTACTGTAGTGACATAAATTGATGACCTTAAATACCTAAGCGGGTGGTCTGATTTCAAAATCATCCACAGACAAAATGCGGATTATGAACAATGTTCATACTTTCATCGTTAGTTTCGTTTCTCTTCATTAACGTGTGTGATCTAATAGACATTTTGATTAATGATTCAGGGAGTATCTACTACTACTACTACTACTATTTTTTTAATTTATTTGTCAAAAAACAATAAAAACTGTATATGACGTGTGGGGAAAGATATTTATTTGCGCACATTTTCTTGAGGCCCAGAATGTTCATTACTATGTTCATTACTTCTGTACGTGTGCTTAATGCTACTTCCCGGGATGTGGTGATGTTCCTCCCCCCCTGGAAAGTGAAATTCGGGACGATTCTACATGTCGCCCTTGAGGTGTCCTCTCCAGGTAACTCCCACTAGGCTCTATGCTTCTCGACATAGGTGATACTGATAACTGGGGGTGTGAAAGTGTGAGTGTGCAAGGTGTGCCTGACGGAGAGGAGTGAACAACGTTGAGGAAAGAAAGATCGCGTGCAGTCTGTGAGGCGGTTGTTACGGTACTTCCAGTGGCGGCTCGTGACATTTTTTCTTGGTAGGGCCAGGCGCAAAAACACGAATATCATCTCATAATCAATCTTACTTAATTAAATAATTGTCATTTAATCAATTATTTAATTAACATTATCAGTTAATTAATTAAACTTTTAAATCTATACGTTTTCCATAAAAACAGAAATAGGAATTTTTATTAATACATTTAATCAAATATTGGTATGTCAACGGAAACAAATGATTTTTGTAAAAATTACGGTAATGCCGTAGCTTATCTTTCTGAATGCTAAGAGTTCGAAAGGGGAACATGTAAAATTAAGACGAATTGACTTCGTCGTGTTATGTCAGTTGTTTAATCGGCCTGCAGAGAAACAAAATCTGCTACATCTATGTCTCTCTTCACTTCGTCTAAATACACATCATACATAGAACCTAGCAGCTCGTTCTACGTCGTGTGAGTTATATTTATAAACAGACAAATTGTTTAAATGTTCATTTAACACACTATCTAGGTTGCCGAATAAAGATAAGTATAAAAACTTGCACGATTTTTTGAATCTTCAGATTCATCATGCTCTCTCAATCCTGGTTCATGAGTACCACAGAATTTTAAACACTCAATCTCTCTACCTAAAATAGTTTATTTTTTGCGACTTGTTCATTATGTTTCTAGATTGAAATTTTGACCGCCGAATCAATCTGTACAACAATGTTCAAGGTTCGAAATGTTTTCAATTTACAAGCATTTTCTAAATGCAACTTCGTGTTGCTTCGTGCGTTTCTTCGTGTTTCTTTATCATTTCCCTCAAATGTTTCAGATCCTTACAGCCTACTGTCGTCCACAACCCCTCACCACCAAGTAATAAACAAAAAGTAAAATAAACATTATTTTTCTTCACTCACAGTGAACCATAGTTTTTTGCTGAAATTACGAATTACAGAATGTTCATTTTTTCTTCCCATCCACTTGTGTAAATGAAAAGTCACTCGGTTGATGTGCTCTTAACTGTTTAAGATCATTTTTTTCTTCAAGTCTCAGTGAAGAAAACTGAAAACGGTGTAACGAATCCACTGTGTTCATGTTATAGCGCGCAGAACTTTCACGTGCACTTTGAAAACCGCGCGCTCAGCCTGCCGTTCTTCTGAGAAGGGCCCGCTGGTGAGGGCCCCTCGTACTGCTAAAATTAGCAAGCAGTGGTCGCGTCCAGTATGAAAGGGCGCTGACCTTGTAAACGGAGTAAAGTTACTGCTTTGGGGCCCACACAGGCCGGGCCCCTTGAGCACTACTAACGCTATTTTGGAGGGCGGCAAGTAACTATGATCCCCAATTCTTGGTTTTTGCCACTTGGAATGAGCACTGGGAATAAATTGTCGATTTTCACGAACAAACAATTCCAATAAAGTACTACAATTATCACAAAGAGATTACGATAAAGATAAATAAACATTTTTTTGCTTTATTAAATCTTGGTGGGGCCCGGCCCCTGTAGCCCCTTAGGACTAGCCGCCCCTGGGTACTTCGTACATTCGCTTTGTATTGACCCGCGAAACCACGGAAAACTAAGTTCCAGAGCCGGCCGCAAAAAATCTCCTCCCACCAGTGAAGATAGTAGTAGTAGATGGTCCCTTAGCATTCAAATGGACGCGCATCCAATGACCTGTTCCCCAATATTACTTTAGGCTTCCAGTAAATTCTGCGGATTACAATTTCGACTTCAGCTTCATCGTCGGACATTAGATGATGCTACGAGTTTCAATTAGGCTTCCAACCTCACTGTGTGCACCACGCTGATGCTACGTTTTCCCATTTCATGGTCATCCTCCTTGCCGGTGTCACCTCCCCAGTACGCGTCTCGGGTGTCTTCTTATAAAAGATCGCAAACTTGTAGAAATTATGCATACTGGTGTGTTTCGAAGAAGTTTTAAAATATATGCAGAAACATAAATTATTCCAATTTGATACACATCCTGTGACTTCTCGTTTTTATAGTTTCTTATTCCGAAAGCATTAGTCTAGTAGCTTTCACATTATGTTTGTTTCTTCGGTTTGAAGAAGAAAGGAATTTTTAAGATATCAGTAAATAGACAATAGACTTATTATTCAAGTTAGTATTTATTAACAGATGTAGTCGCGTATTCTTTAATAATAATTCTTTAATACGGGGTAAAAGTAGAATGTTTAAAAGCTTTTGTTCTACTATACATTATATGAAGAAAACATATTTTGTGATTCATGATTCGAAAGACATCGCTGCAATGCTGAAAAATTATAATTTTTTTGTATATAAAAAGAAAAATACTAGTGTTAAACGTTAACAATAGCTTTATTTTCGAATATGTTGACATTCCTGACCCAATTTTTGACATCTTTCCAGTATGCAAGCAAACTTACATTCTTATGCTTTTATTTAATTTATTACAAATTCTTAAATTATTTTTAGAATTTAGGGCTTGATTTCGTAAAAGAATAATGAAATTTGAAGGATGGAAAAATCATGATAGTCATAAAAATTAATAACTAATATGTAATTGCGAAATGAGTGAAGTTTGTTAAAAAGAATGTCAGCATCATTATTTGTGAAAGATCTATAGTACATTCAAGAATGATCCATTATATGTAATAATATTATATTACTAAATAAAATGTAACTAATGTATGAACATATGACAAAACGAGTTTATTTGAAAATTAATTTCACTGCTTGTGGGGTTACGATGGTGTCAGTCTGATTATGTCAGTATTCGATTGCATCTGTGCATTCTGATGGACTCCTTGGCAATGAATTCTATGTCTGGACGGATATTACTTCTGCTACATTTGCGGTAAACTTAATTAATTTTGCAGTAGTATTTTAATTAATTTTTGACTGATCTTCAACTTCTTGTTGTATGGGAGTTTTGTCTAGTTTTGGAACAATGGCGATAACTATTTCTTCTGTCCAGATCTGCAGATTACCTTCATTAAAAACTTCTTTCAAGTTCACACACGCTGTCCTTTTACGACTAACAAGACCGGGAAGTGCACTTCTATGACTGCAAATGTATTGCAGCAAAATGTAATACGTCCTACAAAATACCTCTTTACTTAACCATTACTACTCTTCAGGCTCCGCTACGACTATCCAAGTTGTACTGAATGCTATTCACGCGGCGCTACACAAATCAGTTCCCGGAAGCAACACTTTCGAAGATTGCATCAGGCATCAGAGTACACCGCATCTCTGACAGGTTGTAGCCGGAAATCCCTCTTTCGCACTCATCAGTTTGATTGTCAGGTGTCGATTGTGCTATTTAGAAAGAGCCACTCAATGCCAAATATTGCCAAGGTAACAGGAGCGTAACTGATTTGGATCGCAGTGGTACCTTCATGGAAAGCCATCAGATGTGTATAAAGTCCTTTTCAAGTGAATAAATTTTTAGTAACAAAACAGACTAAACCTTTTTATAATAAATTTTAGAGATCAGTTCCAATTTATTTTGCTTTTACATAACTACATGATGAAATAAACAATGTAATTTACATGTATGGACGTCAAGGATTTCAATAGTCCGGGAACAAGAAATGTATGTATACAGTCCTAAGCATATTTCAACACATTGGCAAGGTAATTTGTTCCAGTACACATCACTTGAGATATTAACAATAAATCGTAATGAAAATGGGGATGGAACTGCAAGCTTTGTTAAATAATATAAATATAAAGTCAATAATGACAATTTTGGCACGTTAAAGAGGTTTAATAATCACTGATTAACAAAAAGTATTAATATGGTTCTTCTTATCTCTCTCTCTCCCTCTCTCTCTCTCGCTCGCTATATATATATATATATATATATATAATATATATATATATATATAAAGAGGTAAACTCTGACACCGTTTGACCGATCTCCGTGAAAGTTGGCACTTCTAGGTGTTTTTCCCAAGAAGGTTTATGTGCGGTTAATTCTGTTGAAACTTCACTACATGGCACTGTAGAACAAAACTAAATATTTACGTCAAATGCAACTCGCAACACAATAAGTAGGATTTTGAATTTATATCTTTAAATAACTTCTAAACGATGCGTTCTAGGGCCTTAAAAATTAAAACTTTTAGGCCGCTCATACCATAATCTACAGGATGAGCTCTCCTTGAACATTATATGACATTTTTGCTGGTCAGGCGTTTTCCGATATTACCTCACCTGCTCAGAGACGTGAAGAATCTGCAATTAAATGTGAATCAGAGGGACAGAGAGCGGCAGAGGCAGAGACACACATAGACAGACAGGACATGGTGAGGGAGGGAGAGACAATGACAAAGGGAGATGGGAGGGGAAAGAGGGAGATGAAGGGCAGAACGTCTGCCGGGTTTTCCTAGTTATTATTATATATTTGTTTAGTTCCTACTAAGACACAATGAAGCGGTACATAAAATTATCAAAGTCGTATCATTGATCAGCGACTATCCACTTCATCGAGTAAATACATTTTAAATTCTTTAATGGCTCCGTCATTTGGTGCTATCTTAATTAAGAATGATAAGCATAATTTAAACACTATGTTTAGTCAATTCTGGTTCTGCTTCCTGGCAGGATATTTGTGACAGACAGGTCGGTTATCAGGATATTATGAAATGAATGTTAAGACGACATTCTCAGATATGTATTAGTGGTTTGCGTTTGTCTTTCCATGGTAGGCATCAACCAATATTATGCATTAGATAAAAAGTGTCTCTTAGGCTAAAAAAAATGTCTTACCATATTTAATAAGCATAACCATCCTACTTTTAGATACAAGGTTTCCAGCGGGGTCGATGTGGACCCCTTCGAGATCGATGATATTTGAAACGGGGTCAGTGGTGATCAATGGTTAATTTGGAGGTCGAGAGCTAAATGTGCACCGACGAGTGATCGATATAATCAAGTTGACATTGATTACAACAAAATTAAAGAAGATGATAACTATTTGTATTCTGATAATTAGTAATGTTTCACTTATGATTTAATATATTATTAAAGAACAAATTTGCTCATGTTATGGGATTTAATCTGGTTCACATGAATAAAAATTGAATTTTGCGCATTTGGAACTCGTGATTTTACTTCTAAGAACTTGCATGCATTTGAAAAATTAAAATGATATTATTCCAAAAAAATAATAAAACTTAGTTCTAATAGTTTTTCAAAACTATTTTTTCTTTGTGTAAATTGTTTAAATAAAATACGTACCATTTACATTCATTATTATTAAATAATTTACATATTATTATTTGTGCTAAGCATACGTAGTTTACTGTATATTATGGGAGGAAAACGTGAAAGGGTCGATTAAGGAAATCATTCTTTCAAAAGGGGTCGATGACAGGGAAAAGTTGGGAATGCCCGTTTTAGACCATTCTCAGACGGCAGGAGTCGAGAATCACTGTACGAGGGGCGTGGAGATTTTACTTTCTCGCTGCGGGGGAGAGAGAAAGTTATGTAATGCTGCGCGAAAAAACGACGAATTTTCGGCAGAAAATCTCTTTATTACAGGTCCCTGGTAAAGAAAAAACGGATAAATTCAGTTGCCAAATTAAGACAAAAATCCTCTTACACGTGATGAAGCCAGAATCCATGTTTTGTGGGACCTTCATACCAAAAAATTGAATGACGTCAAAACGTGTCTGTCTTTCTCTCTACCTATCTGTGAACAACGCAGTCATGTAATCCGTTCAGTTGATTTTCTCCAAAATTGATATTCCACATTTCATCTGGCTGATGTTGATGCTTCTTGAATTTGAGGCCGATATTTTAATTTTGGAGGTAACTTTACATGAAACCCCTGGGACATTTTCCAAATTTTCAAAGAATGGCCTCATTGTTTTTTATTAAATTTCGTTGTTGGATAGTGTGAAGTACGTTTAAGAGAATGGCGCACGTCTCAAATTCGTTGAAAATCCTGATTTTTCGAAAATTGCAAAAGTTTAAAAATTTTAATGTGTGCGTGTTAGAATGCAAGTTTACATTATAAGTACAATAGTGTTACAATAATGCAAAGAAATAGCACAAAATGTAAATACAGTAAACCCTCGTTGGCTCGAACTCTGTTAACATGAATCCGACCGTAACACGGACAAAACGTCGGCCCCGGCAAGGGATTATGGTAATACGGACATTTACAGTACTCGGATAATACGAATTTTTATAACACGAACTCCGATTATTTCGGTCACTTGGGATTCGTATTAATAATAGTTTACTGTAGTAGTTTACAAGGTTAGCATAAGTTTAGGTTTAATTTTTAGGTTAACGTCCCCACTCACATAACTGTACAAATAAGATAAATTAATGTCATAGTATTAAATGTAGATATATTGTTCTTAAAGAAATTTGTTCCTTAAAGACAATATTGAAATACGTTTATGCCCAATTTTTCGAAAATTTGAGTACTTTAGCGTAATTTTGCGTCAAAACACGGTGAGAAAGTACGTGCAGTTTTAGAAGCACCAGTTTCCTAATGGATTTCAGAGGCCGCTTGTTTGGCGTTCCAGGGCAAGCGGGGCTGGAGCTGGGGTGGGGCTAAGTAGAAAAACGCGAGCAAGGGGTCCGGCTTCCGACTAATGGGCCCCGCCCCGTCCCCCTTCTAATTAAGCCCTCGCGGCGCTGCCCCGCTCGAGTTGGCGGCTCTCGCCGGCCGCGTGCTCCCTCGAAGCCTAGACTCTACTCAAGGAACGACCCGTTTATTTTCACGTATTTATGTATTTTCACGTATTTACGTAAAAATGTACGAACTGAACGTGATGTATGAGAGGAGTAAAGCTGCAGTGACAGTCCAAACGCTCAGCAATGGAATTACTCTACTCATAAATGGAAACTGGACGAAAGACCTGATCGACATGAGGGGTTATTTGTAAGTTGAGTAAAATACGTGTTACGCAGTTGAATCAGTTTTTATAATTACACATTAAAAAAATATAACTAAAGATTAACTTGGTGTAATAAGTAGGTACTATTATTTGCAACTTTGATAGAATTGTATCTAATAATTGTAAAAATGAAGAGATACGCAGCAGTTTATTTGCGGATGTAAGCCTTACATAAAAAGAAGATGATGGCCCTAGAAAAAAGATCATGTTCGATATGTGTATAGTTTTCGACAGAACAGAAGCAAATTCACCACATGCAACACAATAGAAAGAATAAAGAACATTTTAAAATTGGTTCAAGAATATTTTTCAAGTGTGTCCAGAAAATACCTGAACACTAAGAAAATTCAATAGCGTTACAGTAGAAAACGTGCCAGTACTACTGATACTTTTTATAAGGAAGATTCACTCATTTAAATTACGAACGTCGTTGCACACAGTATCGAATTGCTTTTTCTCTTTCCATACGGAGAAACGACGCAAATGCATGTGACGCCGTTTTCTGTAAAGGATATTACTGCATCGTAATAATAACCAAAATTCAAAATTCATTGAACTTCCAAGTAGCTTTATTTCTGTCAAGTATTCACGGAAACGATATTTGGAAACATTTTATTAGGGAAAGAAAGACAGAATCGCAAGCGTATGGTGTTATTTTGGTTGATTGGAGTAACAAACTATCTTCAAGTTTACCCTTCCGTACAAACGACAATTCTCAACATTTTACTTTCATCCCAGCAATTCCTGCGACAACAAAAAAATTCTGCAGTATTTCGAATTTATTTTTATCTTATTTTAGCCATTTCAGAAGGTACAGAAATGTTTTGTTTCGTTTCGAAAAATCCAATCTCTACAACAATGCCTGGGACATTTCCCTTCAATTGCGTCGTGTATTCTTTTCGGAGACCATGAACTTAATTTATGTAGATGATCTCTTTGACCTCAGTGGTATTAGAGAGGAAACTAGGATGCTGCGACATTCTCCTGCCCTTCTCTTTTCCTCGACGGCTCATCACGAAGGGAAGCAAAGGCGTGGAATTAGGGACGTCATCCCGTTTCTTACACGCGGACTCGCGCTTCGCCCAAGGCTCTTTCGGGCGCTGGCAAAAAGAGGCTTGATGAATGGCGCTGGGCTGCGGTTGCACTTTCTCGCCTGGAAGCTGTCGCCGAAATTGCGATGTGCACCCGAGATTAATTCGCTAAATATGACGTGACACTTCGCGATGTCAGAAGGCGGACACGCAAGGGTTGGCACGCGATTAGAACTATTTGGTTGGAGAAATTTTTGCGCGAGCTCAAAGGCTGGGATGCTACAGCTCAGAGCGTCTCAAGGTCGTTAACGTGATTGAATGATCAGTGATTTTGAACACATCAAATGCAAAAGTCATTATTCTCAAGTGCAGTGAATGCTTTTATTGGAGGAGATGGCGGTGTCTACCCTCGCGGGATGGAGAAATCCAGTGCTGACCTATCGGCCGGTTTGCAGGTTTTCTTCAACCAGGTATCTCCGACCAGCGGGGCGCCAGGTATCTCCCAGACGTGATAAGCTCCCGATTGGTCCATCGGCCTGGGTGGTAGTGTAGTGCATGTAAGTGTGTGTATAAGTAAGGGTGTGAGGATATGAAAAGGAAGGACAGTTTCTCGCTTGGTCCGTGAGCCGTTTGTAAGGGTCTGTCCCGGCATTCGCCTCATGTTGGTCGGAGAAAATATGGAAAACTTCGAAAACTGTTGATCAATGCAGCCGACCACTAGAATTCTTCTCCAGATAGATGCTGAATTCTACCGAGAAACATAGCTAGAGTTGAAAATCCTGCCACCGTTGTCGAAAGGTTGGGATGCTTCGCCCTGGCGCCTCAAGGCCGTTGATGTATATCCCCACAGATTTATCTGTATGATTATCTTCTGACGCGTATGTTTTGTACAAAACATACATCATTATCATCCAAGAGTCTGCTTTTTAAGTGAAGTGAATGTTTAATTTTTCTTCATGCAAGTTGAAGTGTTTCTGAGGGAAGAATGTTTCATTTGCAGATGGTGGATTAAATTTTGATTCGACCGATCAAGGAATTATCCATTAATTCCACTCTATGGTTCATTTGTACTTTTTGCAAGTCATGAAGTCGATTTCGTTGGAAAATGAAGTATAGGATAAAAATTGTGTAAAATGAAACAATTTAATTTACTTGTAGAAAACAACAGTTACGAAGCTAATACTTTCAACACTAATCTGGTTGACAATTAAATAGTTACTTTTCTCGGCTAGAAATTTGAATTCGTGCTTAGTTAACTATGGATATATTATTAACACTATTTATCAAAATTATTAGCAAATCACCTAAATGAACGAGGGTTTATTTTATTGTTTATTTACGTTCAAAACATTACTACTCTTTCTGACATGAATCTGTACAATTCTCAATACACCTTCATGAGATACGAGATAACGGAAAAATCTTAAAGCTCGGAGAGAGTAAATTAGTATCTATCTCACATTCTCCAATTACCGACGAAGGCAGCTGGCGGCGAATTTTAAGAGGTGGGTGAATAATGGGACCAAACTCGTACAGTGAGGGACTGGGTATGAAAGCTGCTGCACCGCTTTTTCCGTTGAACGTCACTTAACATCGACGGACGAGTCAAGTCACGACGCGAGCTTCAGCTCTCGTTTCCTACTCATGCATCATCAAGGAGGCTTCAATTAATCTCGCAGACTTCCTGAACATGGATGATGCGCGAACAGTTATTGTTGCATCGTAAACATGACTAAATCAAACATTTAAGAACTTGTAAAGAAATATGATAATAATGTATAATAATGTTCCGTAAAAAATTAAATGGTGTTCCAGTCACTTATCTTTACGAACATTTAAACATGTTTATTTACATGTTCGTGACCACAATTGCTTTATTCATTGGAAAAAGATTTCTCCACTTCCACAGTTTGCAACTTACTCTTTCTCTCAACGTATTTTACCACCCCTTCTAACGATCTATGTCGAGCCAAAATTCACTTCTGGAAACCCATTTATTCGTCTCAAAAAGATAACTCTCTGCTATTCGGAGTCTTTCTTTAAACATGGATTCCATATAATATATAGATTTAATTTTTTTAAAAAGCCTTTTCATTTATGTTGACTTTAAACTTTAAAAGTCAGTAAATTCTTGTGTTGTATTTGTATTTCCCTCAATTTTCCAATTTTATATTTTAAATTGTTCTTATTACTGTAATTTTTAACAGTTATAATTATAGATTTATAAATATCGACATATTTTATTATAATCTTTTTCGAAGTATGATTGGCATCGCTCTTTACTAAATAGATGATGGGCGATGGTGATTGAACAATAATGTCGTGCAAGGGGAGAAACATGATAACTGCAAAAATATTTCGCAAATATATGTTTAACAACAATTTCCCGGGAAAGGTCCGGGGTTGAATCCTGGCCACTCTCCATGGAAGGGGAATCCCCTCTTGGGAAGCAGGAAGGTGTCGCAAAAGCTGCAGTTCGCCCACGCTTCAAAGGAGAAGCAGCTGCGGTCGCGGGCCGGCCTTCCCGCGCCCAACCCATGCTGCGACAGAGAGGCGTCGCGTCACGCGTCGCGTCACGCGTCACGTCACGCGGCGGGGGAGGCGGGCGCCACCTCATCAAAAGGCGCGGTTACCTCAGCAGCCGTCCAGAGCGGGCCAAGCCTCAGTCAAAGGTTAATGAGGGAATCATAGGGGCCTCCGCACTCTCACCAACCTTGGCTACCGGCTGCGGTCAGCGGATCTGGTGAGCGTGGGCATGTGCGGTGCGCAGGTGGGGTTCGAACCATTGCATCACGCCCGCCTCTCCCGGCAAGTCGACTCCACGGCGCTCGAGATGCGCTCGAGATGCAGTAGAAGCGCGAAAGCATGCGCGCCACTGGATATCGCGGATCAAATACCGGCCACTTGATGTGGACTTCCACAAGATGCGAACATGGCCAAAACGCAGGATAACCCTGTTATTTCGACTTCCTCGCCAAATTGGAAATTCAGTCATAAAAGGATCGTTTATTTTGTAGATGGAAATATATATGGTAACGTACACAGTAATATTCATATTCGGTACTATTTATACATTGTACTATACAGGGTGAGTCACGTAACTTTAGCACCTCCTGTAACTTTTGAACGGTTGAAGTTATTGCAATGCAGTTTTCACGAAAGTGCATGAGGGAAAGGGGCTAATTGATACGTGCATTAATTTCTATTTTATCACTTGTATTTTACGAGATTTTTTAGGTAACTTTGTTTTTTCAAATGGAACTATACATATTTTTTCAGTCCACCATGACGAGCGTAAAAAGACGAATCCAATGATGTACATATTGCCATATGTTAGATAAGCATTTTTTTGATTAATTTTGATTTTTGCGACCGGGGTTTAACGGACGTTTTGAATAGTCCACCACACAAGGTCATGCAGCGCTCCACCAGCACACGTACGCCCGGCGAAGGGAAGGGAAGGGGAGGGATCTTATTTGAAAATACGAAACATAGTATTCCAAATATTCACAAAACCATTGCAGTTTTTCCTGAACTGTGCTTTCCATCCTTCTGCATTTTCACATTTTCGTCTTTCTTTGATTGAAGGAATTAAAGGATGGAAAATAAGGATTTGTCATAAGTTCGTATTGTAATAATATTGTTTATAACTTCAACTCCATTTAATGGGATTTCATAAGATACGTAGTAATGGGATCTTGAAACAAAGCACAATAAGAATAAATAATTAAAACTGTACAAAAATTGTGTATTTTGTGCAAACAATTTCAATGTTAATACGAATATAATAATAACTTAGGGATAGAAATAATCTTATTTCAATAAATACTACTTAAGACAAATCCGTATTTTCAATCCCTAAGAAACCCAAATTACTGAAAATGGATTAAGAT
Organism: Acheta domesticus; assembly: GCA_031308135.1. Classification (NCBI taxonomy): domain Eukaryota; kingdom Metazoa; phylum Arthropoda; class Insecta; order Orthoptera; family Gryllidae; genus Acheta; species Acheta domesticus. Next base: position 66,712,856 of record JAHLJT010009355.1, read on the forward strand.
GAAAAGGAGAGTTCAGGAAAAAGTGCAACAGTTTTGTGAATATTTTTCGTATCCTCAAGTACTAAAATCCCTTCCCTTTCCCGACACCGCGTTTGCTGGGGGAGCGCTGCGCGACCTTGTGGGGCTGACAGTTACAATGAAAATATCCGTTAAACACTAGTCGCAAAAAAATCACAATTACTCAAAAAAATGCTTATCTAACATATGACAATATTTATATCTTTGGATTCGTCTTTTTACGCTTGTCATGATAGACTGAAAAAATATGTATAGTCCCATTTAAAAAAACAAAGTTACCTCAAATATCTCGTAAAATAAAAGTGATAAAAGAGAAATCAATACACATATCAATTAGCCCCATTCCCTCATTTACTTCCGTGAAAACTGCATTGCAATATCTTCAACCGTTCAAAAGTTACAGGAAGTGCTAAAGTTACGTGACTCACCCTGTATATGCCAGTGGCGTATGGTGAAGGGTTTAGTCCGGGTAAGCAATACAATTTATATGACTGGTAAGCCATTCATTAGTTTCAAAAATTTGGCTATTAAATTTCATTACACAGGTTTTCGAAATAGTACTTAATGTCCGGTGTTGGCTTTCCTGCCTTGATAATGTTTTTCTCATCTTTAAAGTTTCGCGAAAGAAAACTCTTCATTAATAAATATCAAATCACGCACGTGTATCCGTCTACGCCAATACATGCAGTAAAAAAATCCATGTTCGTGCTCTTCCTGTCGAAAGATTCGCGGACGCAGTCTTATTGATTGCGTACCCTAGGGTATTACTCAGAAGGTAGTTTCACTTACAACGATAAACTAAAATCTGAATTAGCACGTACAAGCATAGACATAAACTACACTTAGAATTATGCACGTCAGTGTACATGCACTTATACGCATTCATCATTAAAAGCAAAGATTTTCGTTTGAAACACTACTTTTATGAAGGGAGGTCCCGCAACGCAGCCGAACGCACCGAGCACACTCGATCGCACCTGAGCTTCGTGACACGCGCGCGCCTCGCACTCACTGGAGCTTGCAGCATTTCATAACTGCTAGTGTAAAACGACACCCCGCTTTCAATGAATTAAAAAAAATGTTTTAAATAAAGTAAGATTTATTTTCTGTTACAAATAAAGTAATTTTTTTCTAAGTTACATGGTACGCAGTGCGTACCTTGCGTACATGAAGAACACGCCACTGATATATGCACGTTAATGTTTACACGTTACTGTTGAAGTTACTACTGAATTTATAGATCTTATTGACATTATACGAGGTCTGTCCAAAAATTATCCGACCTTAATTTTTTCCGCGCTGTAGTATAGTAATTCTAAGGCGGCTCCACTGTGCACGGTGGAAATAGGATCCTTAATGCGCATGCTTGAATTTTTTCACCGCGTTTGCTTGTGCCAGTCGCTGGCTGGTGGTCGCTAAGTAAGGTGCTGTTCGTAGTGATCGTCGGATTTAGTTTTCTCGCAAGATGACTGAACGAATTGAGCAAAGATACTGCATCAAATTCTGTCAAAAGCTAGGTGATTCTCAAAGCCAAACAATTCGTAAGATTCAGCAGGTGTTTGGAGAAGATGCAATGGGTGTAACACAAATTAAGCAGTGGTTCAACCGATTCAAAGATGGTCGCACATCAGCCGAGAGTGAGCAGAGTGGCGCCAGGCCCCAAACTGCTCGCAATGCAGCTGTTGTTGAAAGGGTGCGAAATTTGGTGATGGCAGATCGCCGATTGACAGTGCGGGAGATGTTCTCCGGCGACTCCGTGACGCAATTCGGCGCAAAAGACCAGACATGTGGACGGCGAAAAACTGGCATTTGCATCATGAAAACGCCCCTGGACATTCATCCCAATTGATCCACACTTACTTTGCGTCTCTGGTTGTTTCCAAAATTGAAGATGTCACTGAAAGGATCCCGTTTTGAGAGTAAAGAAGAAATAATGCGGAACGCGACAACGGAGCTGAACACCATTCCAAAAGAAGACTTCCAGAGGTGTTTCCAGCAGTGGAAGGATCGGTGGGCTAAGTGTGTGGAAGCACAAGGGGCCTACTTTGAGGGAGATTAGGGTCCCAAATCTGTCAAGTATTCGAAATATTTTTTCTGGCCAAAGGTCGAATACTTTTTAGACAGGCCTCGTATTCTCTGAACTAAATATCGAATATATTTCTGCTCAGATGATCGATGAAATAATAATTTTTTTCTGCTTCACATTCTAGATAGAAGTTTCTTACTACTTTAATGAAACTATTTTTTATAAAGAAAAGAAGAAATAATAATTTCTGGTGATTGAAAATTAACTTTCATGTATCTTCAAAATAAATACGATTCTTTTTCACTATTTAATACGTGTCAATTGTTATTGCTGATGACATTGTCCTATTGTTTTAGAATTACCAATAAAATTAATAAAATGAGAAAAAACCTGGCGTGTAATATTCATTTGGCAGATTAGATATATTTATTGCAGGTATAATCTTGATACAATATTTGTTCTTTATGCGCAATTTCTGTCAAATTATAAAATACATATTTATTCATTTCTTTAGTTCAACAGTTTGTGTAGGGCTGAAAATCTAATTTTTCAGATCTCGTAATATTTAAGCAATAAATCAAATTTTGTAAAAAAATCCTATTCGATTTGAGGAAAACAACCAAATCGCAACAAGAGTCAAAGCCTAAAATATCGTCAGCCTTGGGAAAGCTCGGAAAAGTGTCGGGTCTGGTTGAAAATTTTTAAGCAAAACGTTAATAAATGAATCGCCTCCTCAAATTGCATACACTCGCCCTCCGATGCCCCGAGCGTCACCCCCCCTCCGCCGCCACGCCCATCAACCCCTGCGCCAGGCGCCCCTCGCGCCGCCAGGTGGTAAGTTATTTACGCCGCACGGAAATGGAGTCCTCGCCCTCTGATGGGCGCTTAATTTTTAAGCAGCGTCTGCGCCGATGTGAGCCGCACGATACGTGGAGACGGTGGTGGTGTGTGGGGTTGATTACTATATCGATGATGCAAGCGGTGGTGACGAAGAGTAATGCTATTAACAAAGTAGTGGTGGTAAAACAGCACGTACTTTCTCACCCGTATTTTCTCCCAAAATTATGCGAAAATTACTCAAGTTTCGAAAAATTGTACATGACCTTATTTCAAAACGTATCTTTAAGGAACAAATTTCTTGAAGGGAAAAATCTTTATTATTAATATATAAGTTTTAGGAAGACAAGAAAAAAATTTAACTTTTTTAAATTGATTTTGATTTTGAATTGAAAATTTTTCGAAAAAATAGGGTTTTTAACGAACATGAGAGCTGCACCAATGTTTTCAACGTCCTTCATGCTATCCAATAACAAACTTTAATCCAAAACGATGGAGGGTTGTTTTTTTTTTCAAATTAAAAAAAAATGTTCCTGGAGCTTCGTGTAAAGTGTCTCCCAAAATTAAAATATCGGTTTCCAATTCAAGGCGTCGCTACATCAGCCAGATCGTTTGGGAATATCGATTTGGAGAAAATCAGCTGAACAGTTTAGCCGCTAGCGTTGTTCAGAAGTTCACGGACGGATAGACATGGATGGACAGACGGGTAGACATACGTTTTTGCCGTCATTCGATTTTTTCGAAGCAAGACCCACAAACACGGATTCTGGCTACACCACGGGTGAGAGGATTTTTTCTAAAGTTAGCATCTGGATATCCACTTTTTGGTTACCCTGTAATAAGAGTTTTTTCTGCCGAACATTCGCCTTTTTTCGCGCAGCATTACATATCTTTCCCTCTATTCCGTAGCGGGAAAGTAAACATGTGGGCGAAGGATAATATTGGTTTTATTGCTACACACGTTAATTGTTAAGTGTGATTAAATTTGTTTTAGAGAATATTCCTCCCCTGAGCTGTAAAGTTTTATGTTAAGACTGTTACGTGTAATTTTATCATAAATAAATAACCATATTATGACGAAGTACATATTGAAATATTAGTTTTAATAACGATTAATACAAATATTACATTAAACTAAACTCTTACCTATTCAGATATTTATTATTTTTGTCCAGCTGTTTTAATTATATTTCCAACAATACTCACTACGTCGGGTTTGTTATTCTTTCACGTTTTCAAGACTTCTTCATGCTACTTGAAATGGTGAGCCTGAAAATCAACCGCTCGTACGAAAATTCGGTTGATAAATTACTTAGATCATGGAAAATTCAAACTGGAGGCTAGATCTCATGGAACAATAATATTTAGAATAAAACATGTACAATTGAATCTATACAGTTGTGCAAATTAACTACTGTTATTTAATTCTTAATCGTTTCTTCGCCTTGACTTCAATTTCATAAACAATTTTTTATATCGACTTTCAACACATAACAAAATTTATATACTCAACTCAATTTTTACATTTGTACACACATATTTACAAACGTTTTTCATTCTTACATACGTTCGGACCCGTTCAATTATAAAATTTAGGCTCTTTTTACCAAGACCATTTTTAATTCATTCTTTACTCTGGCAAACATAGTTCTTAATTTAAACTCAATTTAGATGACACGAATTGTTCGTTTATACGTTCAGCAACAATTACATCTACCATGATTTCTACGCACATCTTTTCTCGCTCACGGCTCACAACGATCTGCCAATTTTTCTGGCCTCAATAATTTTTTTCTGATCGTTTTTTTTTGCTACCATTGTTTCTTTAGCACTTCGATACTCCGCTGTCACCCTTTGCTATTGGGTAACACTAATTTCCTTGTTATGTAGTAATAATGTTATATTATTAAACATAATTTAGATTTAAATGAAGTGTCTCTTTATTATAAAATGTTATTGAAGTAAATCATATATAACACTGAAATCACATTTCCTCTCATTTTCCGATTCGAACTTACTGTCGTATTTTATATTCATTTTATGAATTATATAAATTACATGCCATTGAGATGTCACAGATCATCTCAATACTTTTAAAATAGTATTTTTTATAATGAAGAATTATTCGTTGTATGTATTTGCAGTTATTATTTATAACAAATTTAGAGTTTTTATCTTATTAATGTGTGACGTGAAGGATGGCGGATGGTGGCGGATGGTGGTGGGAGACGTGTGATCTTTACTTGCTGGAGGCAGGAGATGGCAGTGACACTGATAGCAGCGGCAGCGAAACAGTTTCGGGGGAACAATGGCTCTCCACACATTCCCTTTCCTTTGCCCCTTCTGTTGAATGGGAGGCGGATGGCCGGATAAGTGCTTAGGCCAACAGCCAGATCCTTGCTCGCGCTCAGTCCTCTCACTCGGGACTCGTGAATAAATTATCCTCAGCGCAGATTTACGATCTTTCGGATTTACACACCCTCACGAACATTTCCTGTGACAGTTTTTAAGACGTGCTCGAGTTTGATTGTAGATGATTGACTGCGCGTTTTGCCTTCCTGGAAGAAGTAATGGAAAGGAAACTCTTTGACTCGCGGACAGAGGGCAAAGAACCTGCCCGTTTTGAAGATTTTGGGAGATGACAGACAAGAAGACGACCTTGGCATTTGCTCATGATTTTGTTTCTTCTTAAAACAGATAATATAATTACCTCTCACGTCTACTTTGTTTTCAGGAGTCATTGACCTCCGGCTAACGACTCAACATGAATCCCAAATTTTGCAGTTTTATTTTATTTTCAAGGTGAAATAACCACAAGTCTGCGAAAAAGGGGAGGGAGCTGGAGGGTCGTGCCCGCATGAAAATTTGGAAAGGAGCCCGTTGTCTTGCGTAATAGAATTTTCTATTTCAAAAATATGTTCAATCGCTGATTTCCCTTTTTAACCTGAGAATTTGGAGAATCGTTTTACTAATTTGGATGTGCTTCTCCAAACAATCTGTCAACTATGTAAATGGTTCAATATAAAATCAATTGTATATTTAAAATGTATAATCAAAGGTACAATTTCATTCTCATTGAAGAATATTCTAATTATTTTACTAGCAAAATACACTATACTTATTTAAGAAAAAATAATAGAAAAGGGACATAGGGATGACTCCCCTTTTCTCTTGGCTCCAGTTTTTGGAAGGAACGTACGGTTAAATTGCTGAAGGTTAATAAAATGTGATACAAGGAAAAAGGGAACCTCTTACTCTGATAATATACATAAGATAAATTAAAAACGTGTAAAACAGATTAGTGAAATAAATGAGAAATGTGTATTAATCGCGAAATGCTAAAAATATTTTCATTTCAGTTAATGACTAGTGGAGCAACAGAATGCACAGACTTTTCCGTATTAGGTTTCTATTTCCTTGGGTCTGGGCTATCTATTCGGAATTGATACATAATCTTGCCAGCTGCCATTATCGCCGCCCAAAGTACATTTTCTTCTTGACATTTTCTTAATTTTTCGGTTTCCTTATGGAAAAACGGAAATATTAATTTTAGAATATTAAGAACACTAAAACCTCGTTCTAACTGACAATTTTCTTTTAAAAATTTGGAGCGGTTTTTAATAAAATGCGTTTAAGCGCTACTCAAAATGCAAAATTTAGAGCTCTTTTTCACAGGTATCTTTTGTGTTCTCGAAAAAACTTTATTTGAAGTAATTTAAAGCACTTTAACTCACAAATCCAATTGTGTTTTACAATTGTAGGAAATATGCATATTAATGGTGTGAAAGATCTTCAAAATAATTACATTTGTGTAATTTTTGAAAAAACAAAAAATATTCCAAACTGATTTTTACGTCATACTTAAAGAGTGCAATTAGCACTATCCGTTCCAAAAGTTTGAAGAAAAAATTGGAGACATTTATGAGAAAATGGCGTGTGAGCGTTTCTGAAATTTTTGCAATTTTCTAAAATTCAGAGTTATCCGTGAACATCGGAGGTATGCCACCTTAATAACTGTATTTTACCTCTATTCTTACAAGAAATTTAAAGGAAAAATTTGGAGCTGCGTTAGGGAAAATTTTGAAATTTTGTCCGGGGGCCTTCATGTAAAGTACCTCCAAATTTTATAGGATGTTTTTCAAATATCAAAGCTTCGACCCGAGCTAGATCGACAGGGATTTCTTTAATTTGAAAAAAAATTCTACGTATGGTTTAGGCGTAAGTAGTGTTCACGGACAGACGGACGGACGAACGTTTTGCTTTTAATTGTTTTTCGATATCAAGGACCCACAAAAGAAGGATTCTGGCTACACCACGTGTTACACAATTTTTCCCTTTATTTAGCCCTGGTTTTTTCCTCTTTTTCGTTATCAGAGCCGGACAATAATTTATTTCCTTATACTACGTATATTACTCCATATATACACGTACGTATACGGAAAAGCAAAAACACATGGATCCACTCGAAATATTTATCAATGGACGTGTCAGACATGTATAACATATGGGACGTATATAACGGACGTGTACAACATAACTGGTTCAGTTATAGCAACTAATTTATCAGTCAAGTGTTTCCTTTACATAGACACACAAACTAATACACATAACAGTCATTTATGATACGAGTGGTAAAAGTGACATTTTATTTTGCAATTAGGAACTGTTGAGGCACGAGGCTGATAGGTCGAGTGGCGTGGATATGCAAGCAGAATATAACCACTTTACCACGTGTGTTATATGCTATTTTTAGACACCCTTATTGCATTTCATTTTTTATTCATATACACAAATCACTCAAATACATTATAGTAATTAACGAAACGAACTGATAAAGAGAGGTAAAATTGCATGAGAGGCATGTTCAAGAAAACGAGCAACGATTGGAGTGAGTTTGATATTTACCACGAGTGCAAATATAATCGTTTATCCACATATTACAACCAATATTTTTACTTTCCCGTATACGTACGCATACACGGAGTGATATACGTAGTTTAGGGAAAGTTATGTAATGCTGCGCGAAAAAATGGCCAATTTTCGGGCGGAAAAAAAATTAATTGCCAGGCCGTGAAAACGAAAAAGTGGATAAACCTGTTGCTAAATTAAGAAAAAAAAATCCCCTAACACGTGGTGTAGCCAGAAACCCTGTTTTCTAGGTCCTTGATATCGAAAAACGAATTGGAAGGAAAACGTCCGTCTGTCTGTCCGTCCGTCTGTCCGTCTGTGAACACTGCTAGCGCAAAATGGATATTTCCCGGTCGATCTGGTTCTAATCGAAGCTTTGAGGTTTTGAAAAAGATTCTTCAAAATTTGGGGGTATTTTATATAAAGCCGCCGGGGATTTTCAAAATTTTCTCAAAAACGGCTCCAAATTTTTCTTTAAATTTCTTGTAAGAATAGAGTAAAATGCACTTATTAACATGGCATAGGTCCGATTTTCACGGATAACTCTGAATTTTCGAAAATTGTGAAAGTTTGACTTTTTTGGGGCGTCTTTTTCCAACTACAAAATTGAAGATAGAGATTTTTTCTTCAAATAAAATTTGTACTGCATATTGATTTCTCTCATAAAGGTCATGCAAATTTTTCTCAAAATTTTAGTAGTTTTCGTGCAATATTGCCTGCAATATGTGCAATTTTAAAAAATTACAAAAACAGGATTTTCTCAAAAACAGCTCCAAATTTTTTCTTTAAACTTTTGGTAGGGATAGTGCCTAATGTATTTTAAGTGTGACAAAAACGCCATATAGCTCTTATCTTTTGTTTTCCAAAAATTGGAAAAATGTAATTTTTTTTGACTTGTCTCTTACGTTGTTAATATTTACATTGCCAGCGATATTTTCACATTATTATATTTACGAGTACATGTGCTTTAAATAATGTCAAGTAAAGTTTCCCGAAAACACAACCGTGTTCTGTGAAATGTAGCCGAAAATTTCGCATTTTCAGAAACGCTCAAACGCCATTTTCTCATATATGGCTGCAAATTTTTTCTTCAAACTTTTGTAACGGATAGTGCTAATTACTCTCTTTAGTATAGCGTAAAGTTTATTTTGAGTTATTTTTTGTTTTTTTCAAAAATTGTTACATAATTGTAATTTTGTTTTCAAAACTTTTTACATAATAGTAATTTTTTTGAAAGATCTCTCACATCTTTAATATGAACATTATCAGCAATTGAGTACCAGCAATTACCAGTAAACATTATTATATTTGTGAGTGTAAGTGTTTCAAATAACTTCAAATAAAGTATGTTGAATACTCAAACATTTTCTGTGAAAATGAGCTTCAAATTGCGCATTTTTAGTAGCGCTAAAATGCCATTTTCTCTTAAACGGCACATAATTTTTAAACGAAAATTGCAATTTATGACTACATTTTTGTGTTCTTTAATATTCTAAAATTAATATTTCACGTTCTACCAATAGAAAACCGAAAATTTAATAAAATGACCAAAAAATGTACTTTTAGAAGTGATAGATGACAGCTGGCAAGAAAGAGTTTGTGGCAATTCCGAATAGCTAGTGAAGACCAAAGGAAATAGAAAAGGTGAATAGAATACGGGAAAGTCTGTGCCATTCTGTAGCACCACTAGTTACATTTTTGATGCTAAGAACAAATGTTTTTCATATAAAACATTTAATTGATTCATGTTAAGTTTTTTGCTCCGTTAGCTAGCTTAACAGTATATTTCACCAATTTGGTTATACTCATTCATTGTTTGTATGCAGGTGAGGTACATTTTTGTTGATGTTTCAAGTCGGACTGGAAATACCTTGGCCACGTCTGTGTTTTGGTGCCTTAATTAAACGATTTAATATTTATCTGAATTCTGATTGGTAGTCGTAAAATTTTAATTGCACGCTGAAGTGTTAATTGCACGCGTGCTATAAACATAGAGGTAATCAACGATTTTCATGGAATGAATGAGCATATTTAGTTAATTAAACGAAAAAAAGTGAGTAACTGATCGGGTCAGACGATATTCTTTTGTTTCCTTTGCTACATTCACAGATTCATCTGAACATTTTAACCGTCGTCTTACGTTTACCAGCAGTGTGCAAAAATTGAACTTTTAGCACGCTACGCATGCGCTAAAAGAACTGCTTTTTACTAGTGACTGTCAAAAAATTAAGATCCTTAAGCAATAATAAAACATGTGAAAGAACACGAAATAAGAAATGTGGAGATACGCAAAAATATGAGGTATTATTACGTCCGTAATAAGCAAATATTGCTTGTCTAAGAGAAGAACTTTATTGAGGAAAGAATAACACAGTTAGAAAATGTTCAAAAAGACTTGGAAATGAAAGAGACGTTACGTAAATAAGTGTCACTGTCAGAGAGGGAGATTATTCAAGAAGAAAATTTTACTTCTAGCAAACCTTAATTTTCTGGTTTGTTAACTCAACTGCTGTGGATGTGCGTATCCACACAATTCTCACAGACAAATGAGGGAGAGAGGGAGATTGGCAAAAAGGGAGATTTTTCAAGAAGAAACTCTTACTTCGAGCTAACATTAATTTTCTGGCTTGTAAACACAACTGCTATGAATGTCAGTGTGAACGCAATTCGCACAAGCAAATATAATTAAGTGTTTCTGCTACCAGCCAGGTTCTCTTTTACTTCTCAAGGCGATGACAATGCGCATGGAAATACGAGCACAGGTCCCTCGCCCGCCGAGCGACTGCCTCGTAATGCCCACGTGCGCGCCCGCCGTCGCCCGCCAGCGCCAAACAATGCCCCCGCCCGCCGCCGCGCGGACGGCGCGCTCGTTCGGCGCCTGATTTTACGACGCCGTGACGTCATATTTATGGCGGCGGCCGCCGCGGGCAGCGCGCGCTGCAAATAAATTTCGAAATAATTAACGTCTCGCTGGCGCGTCGCTGGGCGATCGCCGCGCCCACCCGCGCGCAGCCGGATGCGAGCGGCGGCAGCCTCTCGCGCCCTCGCCCTCGCCGCAGCCCTCGCTCTGGCCTTCGCCCCCGCCGTCGCCCTCGCCCTGACCCTCACCCTCGCGAAAGAGCCACAGGCGAGGGCCACAGCGCAGGGTCTGGGGAAGACCCTCGTCCCTGCCATCGCCCCTACCACCGCCCTTGCCATCTCTCCTGCCATCGCCCCTGCCATCGCCCCTGTCATCGCCCATGACTTCGCCCCTGACACCACCCCTGCCATTGCACTTGCTACCGCCCCTTCCATCGCCCTGTCATCGCAATCACCATTGCCATTACCCAAGCCCTTGAAGTGGCCCTATCAATGCCCTCACAGCACGGCGTTCTATGGATGCCTGCCCCTGATCCTACCGCTGCCACGTCACCCTCGCCGTGGCAATCGTCCTTACCCCTACTGCTATCATCTATCTTACCACTAACCTCATACGTCTCTGCTGTTACATTTACCAAAACTGTCTCCCCCATCCCCCACTATCCCCAACATTCGCTCCGTGCCAAGACCTTCCTCGCCCTCTGCACCAACCCTTCCGCTAACCCTCACACTTCTTACTCTCATTGCCCTTGCTCTCGTCATTCCCTCAAGCCCTTGTTGGACCTCACCTTTGCCTTCACTCCCGCACCGACCCTGACCCGTACTCATCTCTATTCCCTTCACACTCACCCGCCTCCGCCCTCACCTCAAGCCCACGCACTGCCGAACCACTCGCCCCTGGCACTGTCACATCTTATCCATTTCCCTTGCCCTTGCTTCAACCTATTCTCTAATTGTTACACTCGCCCACGGCCACTACAATCACCCTCGCTCTTGCCACCCCTTCCATCCTCACTTGACTGCTGATAGTGCTGAACCCGGTTCCCACAGGTTACGCACAGCTCATGAATTTCACAGTTATCGGTACTTTTCATTTAAATCGTAATTAATTTCTCGGCAATTGTACCAATGTTCATGTTACGTAGAAGAGGTGAGAGGTGGGTCCAGGAGGAGCGGCATTAAACCTATTCCAATGCCCGATCTTTAAACTAAAGTGACAACTTTTACGATTTTTGCAGTCTTCTTTCTAGTTAGTGCTGTGAGTCTTTTTAACACCAGGTGTAAATCTCAGTTAAGATGACCAAAATATCCTGATCGTAAGTTCAAAATATCCTGATCGTACTTCCTGATATTAGCTTGTCTCATGACTTTTCTTACCGAGAATTTGTATTTTTGGAAGTAGAAAATCATGAGATACGTTATGGTGCTTAAAAATAAATAAATTTCAGTAAATCCAGGTTATCTCGACAACCATCGGAGACAACGAGTGAACAAAGTTAGGCATTTCGATATACTTATTTCCTATTTCGATTTGTCTAGAATTCGAATTAGATAATTTTGACACTGAGTAGGAACTGCCAGATGTATTTTATACTCTCCGCTTTCTCTTTCTGCTCTTCTTCAAAATGTCAACTAAACGCGAATATTTTTCTGCTCAAAATTAATTCATTGGAACCAGACAATAATGACTTATGGAGCTTTACCACTGATGTCTGCGATCGACAAAGTGTCTTATTTGTTCAAATCAGAGTCGAGAGTAGAGCTAGATACTTTACGTCGAAAAACAGAACCCATTCAGCTACAAAAGACGACCTTCAAGAACGAAGCCAGAGAACAATTCATCCCGTCACATGAAGGCAGCCCACACAAAGCGGAAAAAATGAATTCGAATACTCAAATATCACATATCCCTTCGGTTCAATTTTCTTCGTCGAGAGGACCCAATTCTGGATTCCCTGGAGCATGGAGGAAGCGATGAACAGGAACTCGGGGAGGGGGAAAGGTTCAGGAGCGGGGAGGGAAGAGGGGAACGGAAGCCGGATAATATCACAGGCCCCGGACTTTCTTCCCAGGGGAAATAGCCGCTCCTGAGAATGCACCTCGCAAGTCTCCTTGTTCTTGGAAATGAAAGAGCCGTCAGTTACGGAACACATAAAAGAAAATACTTATTTACTTATTTTTTACTTACTTATTTATTATTTTTATTTATTAATTTAAAGTCAAAATTCGTTCAATGCTGTGTGAGATACTATGGGGAAAGGGGCAAAGAGGAGAAGAGTAAAAGAGGAGATAACGTGACTTCAAGAAAGGTGCACGAGTGAGTGGATATGAGCATGTGATATAGGAAGTTTGCAAACTATAGGGAGTTTGGCAAACATCGTCGTCGAGTAACGACGCTCGAAATTCCCTTTTCAATAAATAAATTGTGATAGAATTTTATTTTGTTTGAAAGGAATTCAAATATTTTAATGCCAAATTTAAAAGCGGCTTTGCCCACACTGTCAGAAATTACATTAAATTTAATGCAGTTTTCACATTAAATTTAATGTACCTTGTACATTAAAAAACGATATTAATGTACATGTACATTAAATATAATAAATTAAAATCAATGTAGATTTAATGTACTGCAGTACATTAAATTAAATGTACAGTGTACGTTAAAGCGATTTTAATGTGTTTGTGCATAAAATTTAATTTTAAAATTAAAATCAATGTAGATTTAATGTAGGACTACATTAAACGTTATGTACCTTGTAAATTAAACTGATATTAATGTGTTGTACATTAAATTTAATGTTTAAATTAAAATGAGTGTAAGTTTTAGAAATATTTTCTTCCACTATTTGAACTTACATATAATAAATTTAAAACATTTTCAACATGTATACAAAAAATATAAATGTTTAAAAATTCGCATTTACATTCAAATTGGTAACAAATAAAATTGTAAAAATCTTTATAATAAAATTGTAGCGATGTACATAGTACGCTAATTCTTTAGTTAACAATTTTTTCAAATTCTCCGGAAATATTTAAACTTTTTCAAAGAATTGTCACTGTAACAATGTCGCAATTTAGTACTCTTTACGGTTACGAAACATATTTCCGAGCGTAAACGCGCCCCAAACAGGTGAAGAAGTAGTGACAATTATAAATAATATACATAATTCTGTAGAGTTAATACATATTTAATATATATTACGTCTAAAGAAATATATGTTCCGTAGATGTTAAGAATATAGTATACATATCCGAGCGGGCAATACATTAGGCCTAAGAACCTGCCGAAGCAATTGGATGTCGCAATAGCTCAGTGGGTAGAGCACCTGCGCGTAAACCAGAAGTCCCGGGTTCGAATTCCGGTCGGGGTGACTGTTCGTTGAAGAAATTTAAGTATTAAAATACATTAGTTACTCAGTACCAAGATCAGAACTAAGTATTCTTACATCTGCGGGACATATTTCCGAGCGTAAACGCGTGCAAAAATGTGACAATTGCATAAATCCCAAGGCCGAAGAACATGTTCAAAGAGTTGATTGTCTCGATAGGATAGTGGTTAGAGCAAGTGGGCGGTAAACAAGGAGAGACGGGTTTGAATCCGGTCGGGGTGACAAATGTTTGAACAAATTTTAATTTTGAAGTTAGTACATGTACAATAAATTTCAAGCACACATACAGTAATTTCAATGTAAAAGTACATTACAGTAAGTATCACGTACTAAATTAAATTTAATTTACACGTACAGTAAATTTAATGTACGCATACAGTAAATTTAATTTACCCCTACAGTAAATTTAATGTACATGCATACAGTAAATTTAATTGTACACGTACATTACATTTCATGCACACGTACTTTAAAGTTACTGTACGTGTACATTAAATTTCATTTACGTACATGATATTTTAATGTACTTTTACATTAAAAGTAATGCGGAAATTTCTGACAGTGCAGTATTTGGAAAGTGATCACAAAATTATATTTACAATACATAACCCACATGCTTTGACATTACTTTTACTTTAGGGAAATCAAACATTAAATTATGTTAAAGAGTTTTAGGATGTGCAATTTACGACTACTTTGTTCTCGTTGTTTTCAACTTTGGAGAAGCATTTAGGAAAATACTTGTATTTATCAAGTTCCGCGGCGCACCCACAGAAGGAGGCGTTGGAGATTTCAGCTCCCAGCCCGAAGCCGAAAACATGTTCAAAAGTGCAGTTTTTAGAAAATTTCTATAGAAACTGAAGTCTGGTCGCAATGCAGCCGAAAAAGCTTTCTGACAATACACACCTACGACAAAATAACGTCTCGTATCTATTTCTACAATGATGCCAATGACAGAAACTAAAGACATTTAACATTTCAATGAATATGTTATAAATTTATTAGTTACAAATGTTAATTAATGTCGTCTTTTGTTTTAGATACCAGATTGAGGCAGAACGTACTGAATGATGCTTATCTTCAAGAAAGTGCTTTGACAATGCGCAGTTTGCAATAACGCAAATTAGAAACGCTGTTCCGCGCAGATTCTAAATTCGTTTTCCTTAACGGCGCTTCACCTTCTTGCATCTCAGCGCCTCTAGCGGTAGACGTTGACGAATGACGCATCCTACTGCTGTTCCTCAGTGTCTCTCGACTCTCAAGTTAATGTTTCTCTAAGTACAGGTCATAAAACCCGCATTACCTTCGCAGGGGATCATCAGCAACATCAACACTTGCAAGCTTTGCATAACCTGCAAGCTAGCCGCGTTCCCTCTCCTATTCAGTATGTTCATTCCTCTCTTGGAATGCATGTATTTTGGCATAATCCCTATTAAAAGATCATTTATATATGTCAATAAGTTATCTGATTAAATTACATGAAATGCTTTAAAGTAAACCATGCTTAGTTCTAGTATTGATAGCTGGCTGAAAAATGCCTGAATGTTGTGACATTCATTGGGTTGTTCAGTTGCCGAAATCTTCCTACTTCTCTGGATATTCATGAATCGTTTCTTTTTAGTTCGCATTAGATTCGTATTATCTTTCATTTCATGAAGATTACTGAAATCGTTAGAGTTTGAATTGACAGAGTTTTCTTTTTGGTTCTGATCATAATATTCAATTTTGGAAAAAGTGTCTTTCCCACAACATTCTGTGTTGTATATTAAACAAACGTACAAAATTTCAGAAGCTAATTTTGTCAATGTTCCCTTACCTTAAGATAACAGTGTGTCAAAGTACTTTACTAGCAGAAAGTGTTTCTTTCGCAATGAACTTTAGCTTAGCCAATCGTCGGCCTGATACAACTTGTACTTGTGCCATTGGTTTATTCCTATCTTTAAGTTGATTGCAACACTGTACGATTACAATTCAAATTACAAATGAGACAGTATTATAAAAAAGAGATGTTGCACTTTCCCTTGTCTGCAATAATACCTCGTCTTTCAAGCGGATTTAACGCCGACAAGACTTCTTGGCAGAGGGATCGAAAACATGATGCTGCACAAAACAGATGCAAAAGGACAAAAACTGCTACTTTTAACGCAATACTTCTACAAAAGGAGAAGACATTTGATTCCCTACCGTCGATGGAAGTTGATATTGTACTAAAGGAAATTATACAATTAGACCAAATGATTATACAATTAGACAAAGGAAATTATACAATTTAACACATGTGTTATAGAGCACATAGTGAAATACTTGCTTTTGATTATTTCTTAGCATCAACAATTATATAGGGAAACTTATTCTTCTGAAAAAGACATCTGAAATTGAATTCTGAAATTATAATTTTTTTTATCAAAACGTATGTTATTACTAGGGGGGCGGATTTTAATGACATGTTTATTTTTTTGTTTTCACTTTGGAACGATGCCTTTTAGTATAGAAATTAATTTTATGTTATGACAAAAAGAAATGACCCATTTTTATAAGAATTGTTTTGTATTTTCTTCTTTGATTACGACTAAGAAGTTTTTTTTACCTTTCTCGTCGTTCGTAAAGCATTTTTCATGGATTTCACCGATTTTAATATTATAATGCTACTTGCCTTAAAAAATATTTACGAGATGCTACAAATGTTCTCCACAGAATTCTAGAGTAGCCTTTTCGATCTCTTAGTTCAGAAATTGTGATGACTTTCATTGCGAGTATGTAATCTCTCTTGTGACGCCTTGTGACGCCTTCAGCACCATTGTCGGTTCGGCGAATTTCACGAAACTAACGACAAAGATTTCCTGGTCCAGGATAAACTAAATCTTTGCAAGCTTCGTTCACTTGTACGGAAGGAAGAAGCCACGATTACATCAGTAATACGAGTATACTATCCAACAGCTTGAGTTGTTCATGTGAACTGATTTTGCTAAAAAAACGTTTACGTCTTTTTTCTTTGATTTAAAGCATTTAAAAAACATTTTAAAAGAGTTTTATTGAATAACAGAATGTTTATCATTTTAGGTAATAATAATAATAATAATAATAATAATATAATAATAATAATAATAATAATGTTCTGAAAGGATACGAAAAAAATGGATATTTTCCCGACACAGACCACACGTGAGTGAGTATCTCACTTACCCCAAAGGGCGGACTGGAGGGGGACGTCGAACGACCATATCACTGCTGGCTCTAATCAGGTGCTCCATTATTTCTTCCTTTCAATTGCAAGGGCCACGTGTATCTCGCAATTCTCGTTGCCTCATTGGATCCTCATCCACACTTAAGCTTCCCTCTCCATTTCCATGTGGCCCAGCATTAATTTGAACTAAATATTGATAACTGACGAAAACAAATCATATTTTTTAAGGAAGATCATTCACTCACAGAAGAAATTTATTCTTAATCAGTAATCTGAAGTAATGTAAGAATAATTAACTTACAGAATATTCATTTACAGATGCAGAAAGGCGATGTATCGAAAGATGTGGCCGGACATTTCATATTTTAACGCTTCCTGAGTTCAGCATATTACTGAGTAATAATTAACCTTGGAAACTAAATTGGCAGTTTTCGTCATAATGATTAATATAACCATAAAAGCAAGAAGAAATTCCAAGGCTCCTTTTCCAGGAACAGCCTGAATAAGAAATTAATATAGCTTATGATGACAATGAAGTGAGGAAAATAATATTTCTACCTTAATTATAGCACATTAATCAATATACTATTCAATACTAAACACAATAAACAATGCTTGGTATAAAAGATAATACTTTACCTTATAATCGTTAGGTACTGAATAACATAGTACCTCTGTTCTATGGAAGGTAAAACAAAGATCACGAGGATGGATCTTCAATATATTCTGACATCTGCAGTGGAATGATAACTTGCCTTACGTCTCACTCTATGGATCTTAATTCATTATTAACACGGAACCAAGAAATGCTACATTATTTACGGCACAAAACAGTAATATTTAGTACCAAACTATTGGTATTCGAGATACCAATAGTTTGGTACTAAATATTTCTATTTTGCACTAAAAACGGTTGCGCGGAAAACGGTTAATGTAACGGGCAATGTAAGTTTCTCCAACTTAAAACCCTGTAAAATACCTGATTAGTGTAGGAAACTTACGAAATAATACAGGAAAAACGATATTTCAAGTATCACTCTCAGTGATAGCGAGATTTGCAATATGAGTTTTGGATTCGCCAGTATCTTAAATAATACTTTTTTTTTAAAGTTTCGTCTACATTTTCTATGATACAATTACTAGACGCTAGAGCTGATGAAAACGGCTAAACATCAACAGCTCATCATTTATATGATGATAATATTTTTGGTACGGAATATATTACCTTACAATACTATTTTAATGACAACAACACATTTATGTCAATACCATGTATTCATTCAAATTTAGAACAAAAAGTTGAAATACAATGTGGTCCGTAAGTTCCTGCATTGATTTTTTGCGACATTCTGATTAACGGTCTCGAGACTTAATGAATGAAGATAAGTTTTATAGTTTAATCCCTTTCGAATTGTCATGCACAGAGATACCTGTTTAGCCGTTGTTGATGAAGAGAGCGCACATCTGATTGTGTGTATGTGTGTGTGTATGTGTATGTGACTCTGGAAATGATCGAGGGGGACAGCGAGTAACATTTAAATTTAGCTGCAAAACACTTTTTCCATCGCTGGCCTCCTGGATAGCCGAGGTCGCTACGGCTGGAGGGCCGCAGCTGTCTCGGCTGGAAGGGTCGCGGGTTCGAATCTCGCCTCAGGCATGGATGTGTTGTCCTTACATCCTGCAGTTCCCCCTACAGTTAAAACAGTAACAGTGGGCGTTATATGACCAAAATGTTAAAAAACGACCTAAAAAATATTATTCGGCAAAGACATATCAATTTATTCAAAACCTATTCACTTGGTGTGAATTTTGCCTGTTGCACGACAGCGCCTCCCTGAGTGTTCCTTCCGCAGCAATGAATCGCCAGCTTCTCGCTCAATAGCAAGTCTCAAGTTTGCACCAACCACCTTGTTCACCAGATCTGTCACCTCCGGAATACTCGCGATATCTTTTCCCAAACGAAAAATGCAACTGAAGGATTAAAGATTAGACTCAATGAAACTTTCAAAGGCCGTGATTCATAAACATGACTGTTTCAAAATAAGATAATTGATTATTTCGTGTTTCTGGATGTGTCAATTGCTATGAAACGTGTAACGCATTATCTACCCCGGGAGGTGGCAGTGTTCCCACTCTGTAGAACGTGAAATCTGGCACTGACCTCCACGTTGGCTTGCGAGGGATTCCCCCTCCAGATATCTCAGACAGATGGGCACTGTCACAGCCGGGACAAATCCTAAGTCAAGGACTGGTCGCCCCGGCATGAGTGAGAGTGTAATGCATGTAAGTACGGATGTAATGAGAGAAGAATGTATAGGGGCAATGAAGGAAAGATCGGCCTGTTTGATATGTGGTATTCGCCTAGTTGATCGGAGAAACCACCCGCAGAGCAGTCGACCACTAAAATTCTCCTCCAGATAGCGGCTTAATTCGACCAACGAGTAACTAGTGCTGAAAATCCATCAAAATAAGACTTCAGGAAACCATGAAGAGATTGGAATATCATGATTAAAAAAATGTGACACATCAAATGCCCCCTGTTTTGATCAAATAAACATATGCTTTTGACTTTTAAATTTCTTATTGCCTTAGTATGAAAACAAATAGACAGCACTGTATATGTGTTTTATTTTATGAATAATTCAAATAACCCTAGTAATTTTTACCCCTCATAAATCCACTATTTTTCTCTGCAGATCGCGTTACTTTCGTCCGTGAAAGGCAGTTGCCCACGCAGAATATTCAGCGTGAGATCCAGCACAATGGATCTTGCGTAAGGGAAGGAAAGCCAAGCAAAGACAGCACACGCATGGCCGTGGCCTACAAGGAGTAACAAGGACGGAGCTCCATTGGAGAGGACTGGAATCGACTACCGGAACTTTCTCTGCTGCTGTATGAAACTCATGGAGAAAGATGTTAACGCGAAGACATTGCATGCGCGTTTGATGTTTTCGATACTCTAAAGGCCGGGGCACTTTGGTCTGTCTCAACCTCTCTATTTAAAAGTTTGTTTCCAAATCTGTTCAGTAACCTTTGCCCTTCTAATAATCTCAGTGTAAGATAGTTTTGGTTATTACACGAATTAATCCAGTTTTCATTTTATTATTAAAATCTTTAATTACAAGGATAAGCTAAATAGTATATTAAGTCAACGGAGCTTTGAGAGGAAAAAATATTTTAATTTACCAAGTGCATAAAAAAGTGGGAGTTAAAGCAATTCACATTATTGACAATTGTTTCATATTAATTTGATTTGTAACAGTTTCACATTGAAACTGTTCAGGATTATATACAAAATTGTTCTTTATTTTGTCTGATTTCAGATTGTCCGTATAATAGGCTGTGACGTGGAAAAAAAGTAAAGCCGAAAAAATAGTTCGATAATGTGATTAAATCTAAAAGGTAAGGCCAAAGGTATTGAAGACTAGCATTAAATATATAAGTACAGTAAACTCTCGTTAGCACGAACTCACTTGTCACGAATTTCGTCGTAACACGAAGAAAACTTTGGTCCCGGCAATGGATTACGGTAATAGGACATTTATAATACTCGGTTAAAACGAATTTTTAAAACACGAACTCCAATTATTTCGGTCCCTTGGAGTTCGCGTTAATGAGGGTTTACTGTAATTTACAAACAATTTTCTTTAGTATATTTACTCAATACATTCTGTATTAATTTCACAAACAATAATGCAGCCCGTTAATACGAAAGAAAACCTATCACACCTCAAGAATTGTATCTAGCGAAAGCTTAGCATCGATTAGCGTTAACTGTCTGAAGTAAGACAGACTACTTAAAGAGCTCCTGTGAATCCTGGAGCGACCCACTTCTGTTCGATCTGGTCTAATGGAGAGGTTGTGGATCCGGAACCGTCGCAGAGGGCCATGTCCCTCGGTACCTGACGTGGATCATCTTCGTCCAGTGCTGGTCTTTGTGGGCGGAAGAGAGCCGAGGCAGACACCAAGACAATGAATGAGTGAATATTGATTGCGTGCGTGTCAATTACTGAGCTCATTATTACCCCAAAGAGGATCATCTTCCTCTGGCACGTCAGATCCGGCGACAACCTACTCGTTGGCTTGTAGGTTTTATCTCTCAGGCTCACCTTCCCAGTCGAAACAGACTAAACTCCTGACTCTGGTCTCCCGTCTATATGGTAGAGTGCATGTGGGTGTACGCGTGTGTGTGCGTGTGCGTGTGTGTGCGTGTGTGTGTGTGTGTTTGTAAGGAAGGGAGGACAATAATGAGGAAGGAAAAATTGTACTCCATGTTAACGTACAGTTCGGACATTCGCTTGCGACAATCTACTTGTTGGCTGGGCGGGTTTTCTCTCTCCAGACCTACCTGTAAGCGGGGCACCTTCCCAGCCGGGACAAACTCTAAGATCCCGACATGTATGGTAGTGCTGTACATATAATGTGTGCGTTTGAAATCACTAGAAGAGGGGGCAAGAATGAGGAAGGAAATACTGCACGCTAGTTCATGTTCGGGCATTCGCTTTGTATTGATCGGAGAAACAACGGAAAACTTCCTTTCACAGCAGCTTGGATTCTCTTCGAATGGTTGAATCCGACAGAGGTATTTAGGTAGGGTCGAAAATCCGCCACCATCGAGACTCGAACCCTAGGATTTCTCAGTCAAGGTGCTGTAGAATACGTGTTTATTGTATAACTTAAAATGTTCTTGGTCCAAAGCGTCGGTCTAGCCGTAGTAGGAAGCTAGCCTCGGGCGCTGGCCCCTACCCGGGCGCTAGCCTCTACGCCAGTCTACTACTTAACAAATTCTTTTTTTGAAAACTGGTGTTGTACAGAAGCTCTTTATGATACAGAAAATTTAGTAATGACAATTATTATTGTTAATACTGAGATATAGTCCTTAGGTTACTTAAACATACAATGAAAAGTTTACTTGAAAGAACTTAACATATGATTTGAAATTACTATTTACAAGTATTCTACGTGTGTGACTGTGTGCTATGTGAAGGGCGTGGCCTTGCGAGCAAATCTGTGCCTCTAACGCTGCTGTTATTGCTGGATGATCGTTCCTGGCGACCGTTCAGAAACTTACCCACTTTTTTACTATTGGGCCATGCTGCTTGCAAGTTGCCCTCGTGCATGTTGTGATCCCGCTGCTTGGCCATGACTGCGCTCACTTTTGGCACAGACGAGACACAGCACGTTCCGGCCCCTGACACGAGGAGCCGAGTGGGATTTGCTATCCAGAGCAAGATGGACGCAGAGGCAACGATGCTGCAGAGGCAAAAATGTTGCCGCAGAGCCAGGGGCCGCAGGCGGTCAGAGGCCAAGAGAGGGAGCCCAGCGGGAGCGCCGGGTCGCGAAGCCGCGCCTTCCCAACTGGCAACTACTCATTAGCCGTCATTACCGAGTAACGACTCTGTTAGTGCGCGGTCGTTCTCAGGAGGTTCGCGTCGCCTGCTCCGCCTCGCCCCACCCTCCGCCGACGCCGCCTCGCAAAAAACGCCCTCCGCTGCCGCCTGCCCCGGAAATACTGCCATTACTCTCTGTCAAATACCATTAGATGCGCTGAAAACGAAGCGGGGTGAGCGAATCGCTGACAAGTTTTTTTCTCCTCGATCGCAGCAGCGTTGCAACGAATTATTTATGGCATTTACACTGTGTATAGAGAATCGAAAGCAAAAAAATACGCCGAATCGAATGGTGATTCTGCAGTAATCCGGCCTTTCTACAGCTGAGACTATAATTTAGAAATATGAGGTGGGGAGTGAGGTGACGTATGTGGTTCGAAAGCCGGTAAGAAAAGTGTACATGTTAAACGGTATCTAAGAGAGCTGGTTTTAGGATGGTAAATCCTTCTTCGCTGAGACCAAGCTTCCCGAATCGTAAATTTTAATTTTTAAGACATTTTTAGATGATCAGTTTCCGACTCCGCGCTTTAAAGGCTCCAACGCTTTAATCCTACATATACAAGGCCAATTTATTTTTCAAAGATTTTCATCACTTCTTCTACAGAAGAAAAAAATGTTTAAGAATGAAGAATTTGGTAATGTCCAGTAAAGAATGCCATCACATTTTCGAAACGTAAAATTCGCGAAAGAATGCGATCTATCTTCCTCCCGATCAAATGTACCAAAATCAACACATTACTATCTTAAGATTCATCTCCAATGCAGCTTCATCCAAGGAATGCAATAATTATTCCTTCCCAACAAGCACAGCAGAAAAAGGAATTACAGCCCAAAATACGTGTTTCTCGGAGCTCCAGCAACAAGAAATTACACACTGCCCCGTCAAAAAGGGTTGTTAAATTTTCATGACCGTGTTTATTTTTGAAATTCCACCGCCTTTTCGAGAGTTTATTTAGAAAATAACAAAGGCGAAGCGGGCGATCGCGGCGGCGCGAGCGCCGACAGCGCCCGCGGCGGCCGTTTAAGGGGATTTACGGGGCCTGGAGGGGCGATTACGCGCCCGCCCGCGGGCGAGCGCCCCGGGGCGGCCGCGCAGCTATCGCCCGCCATCGCCCGCGTATAAATATCGAGATTATCTGCAGGGGGCGCCTAAGTCGATAGTGAGCCATTAGAAGCCGGCCGTCTGTTCCCCGCCCGCGCTCGCCTTCGCGTCGCTCCCACAGTAGAGGAGCTGCCCTAACCGCCCGCTTTACTGCCCTTCGTCGTCTTCTGCGTCGCCCGCTTCTCTTACGCCGCTCAGCCCTCATCGCTTCGTTCTCACCGCTTTGCCCCGTCGTCTCTCCCCGCTCACCACGTCAGCTGCCCCGCTCTCGTTTGCTCCGCCCGTTCCCCAGCTTCCGATCTCCGCCTCAGCTTCCCCGTCCCCGCTGGCCCGACTCCTCTTCCCCACCCAGTTGCCCCCCTTCCGCTCCCGCCTCAGCTGCTTTGCCTGCGTCGTCTTGCCCACGCTCCCCGTCCTCACTACATCGCCATTTTCCCCTTTTCGTCTTTCTCTCCCCCGTGTTGCCTTCCTCTTCTGAAATCCCCACCATTGCTGCATGGCCGTCTCCTCCACAGCCACTCCCCAACTTCCCTGCCGCCGGTTACCCACAAATCCAACGCTTCCTCCCCCTTTCCATTTTCCCCACACTCACTCTCGCATCGCCTCTCCACGCGACCTACCCCGTCGCCAGCGGTCATTACCATGAGAATGCGTGTGCACGCGCGTGCGTGCGTGGGAGGGCGGGCGGCCAGCCGCGCAGGTGCGCCGGATGAAGGTTCACAGCCCGCCAGGGCTGCCCAGGGCGCGCGCGGCCGAGGGGCGGAGCGACGGACCAGGGGAGAAGCAATGCAAGTCTTCGTACACGAAAGATACGTGTAAATGAAGGGCTCGGGGATAGATAATTATAAGACACGATCATGCAGTGTTGGCGAACACATTCAAATCAATGAACCGTCAGTCAGGTGTTGTCCTGCTACATGGCTAGAAAATGGAAACTAATTGTACTAAATAGGAATACTGGAGAAGCTTAGAAAGAATCGAGGTATGATCAACTTGAGAAACTTAAAATACTGGCGTGTGACTTGTATTCATTGTGTGTGCAATCTGCATGACTGGAAACGGGAGAAATTATATGTAAAAACAGAGATACGGCTCGGAAGAGACTTATCAGATCTAAATGGAAAGATTAGAACAGAAATGAGAATGTTCTACAAGAATAAGCAGAGAAAAGAAGGGTACAATACTTGTGGAAATCGAAATGTAGATTACAATACTCACGTTCTTAGGCTCGGCTAACGTGTCCAAAACAGTTGAGAGCATATCTTTGAGAAGGAATACAAGTTTGATCGAGGACATCTTTCTTTATCGTGATAAAAGCAGATTTGGGCATGAAAAACTACAGAGAATAGGAAACTGAGGTAAAAAGACAAGGGTGACTTTAGTGGATGATTAAAATATAAACAAGTTTAAACTATATTAATTAGTATCTAAAATTCGTGTTCGACAAAGATATAATTGAAATACATTGAAGGAATACAAAACATGCACTATCAAATATTTTTCCCAAGTCCTATCATATATTTCCTGTACTGAACGTAATTTTGAGACTACATTATATAAATTAGAAGCAACTAATTGAGGGTACCTGGGATAATTAAGAGAATGACGATCTAAACCCGCGCTCCTTAATTAGACCTCGTTTACTAATTCCGCAACTGTCATACGATAAGTAATATCTTCTGCTCGAACAAATCCATAATTTATCTTTAAGGATTTTCATCATCAATCTATATTATTACATACGTTTATCGTTAATAGGATGGGGGTTAAACACTGCACTGTGGTTCTTTGAATTTTTTGGTGTCAAACTGACATGGAACTACTGAGAAAGAATTTTAGAATTCTTAGACCTGGAAACAAAGAGTACTAAAAATGACACCATTCTTAGTCATAAAACTTAAAGGTGACAAGCTGAAGCATCAAGGAAAATCTTTTACAACTGGAGCATTACTTTATCACAGCTACTTTAAAAGGCAGTTCACGGTCCAGTTGGCCTAGATGTTGGTGCTTAACTCAATGAAAATGTATTTGCGATAAAATCCAAATTTTATGATCTTTTTAATTCTCAGAAAAAATAGTGTAGTGAAGTAAATGCATATTTTCAAACCACATTGGAAATTATTTTATGGGGTGCATAGAATATTTTCTTTATAAAGTAATTCTCAATACACATATAATTTGACAATTTCTGCACGTATTCTTTAATTTTCTTACAAAAATCTTGAAGTGAATTTATATGCCTCATGAACATACAAAACTACAAATCCATATTTCATAATTTACTTCTTCAATAATCTTTGAGCAGGTTATTGTAATTGACATGAAGTTAGGTTCCATACTTGTTGATCACATTACACAATAAATATTCAAAATAACGGACTTCATAGGACTTGAATTTCATCAAAGAAGTGTTAAAGTGACGCCACGTGTAGCATGAGTGTTGAAATTTTTACATTACAATGAGATTAGTTAGAAGTTGGTTGAGCGCTATCCATACAGCCTTCTCTAAAGGGATGAATTTACGTTCCCGTTCAGCGAACACGGCAAGTTAGGAAAACTCGTTTCCATAACAAGAAGATCTATTAAAATACTATTCTTCAAACAAACAAAAATAATTCGAATGTTATACACACGTAACATTCAATATGCGAGTAGTTTTATTAATTTTAGATTAATTAAATGTTTACTTATTAGACGCAAAATGTTAACTGAACACGAGTTCCAAAGACTTTGTTTAACTGAAGTAAAGAAATTGAGATTACTGCGAGAGGAATTTTGAAAATATTCCATAATTTCCAGGAATGCATAACTAAAAATAACTGTCTTCGTGTATCTCAAAACTAACTTTAAAGAACTTTACCTACTGGAACGTGAAAAAGCATACATTCTTGGCATTGATAAAAGTGATTTTGCATTTTATATACAAATATTAAGATTTATGAAGTCCCTCAGCAAAGATGTAGCACATTTGAGAAAAGGAGATACTCCGAATTTCTCCATTGTATTATTCCATTCATTCAGAATGCAAACTTTCATATTCTACTGTACGTTACTCAGGACCAATGAGTCACATTGATAAAATTAGATCAATTAATATTATAAGTATTGCTCAAAAATGAAATAGGCTTGAGGATTAAACGAGGGAGATTACTCTCCTTGCATAAACTCATCAAATATTACAAACAGTAACAGAAAGTAGTCAATGTACACAAGTATTGAACATTGGTCACGTAAAATTGTTTTTCAATGGATGTAACACGTCGTTTACTATTCTAGATATAGTATTGTGTGCGGTGAGCGTCAAGAGTAAAATTGAATTCCTTCCAGAAATTTGAAGAGACAGAGCCTGGAAGATAAAAATAACTCGAACGTCCACATGGATATTTATTTTACAGAAAGTGATATTTATGTGAAGTTTACTTTCCTTCTGACATCAGTGACAATACTTAAATATTTATAGTTCTTAGTATTGAGAAATTTAATCTTAATTTGTAAGTCTAATTAGCTTTCGGTTTCTTCGTATTGAGAACGAGACATTAAGACGCGTAATAAGAGTGTAACGAGCGCAAGTAGGGGAACAAGAGCATGAGACACTTCCAAGTAATGAAACGGAATGTGGTCCGTCTGTTTAACGAGTACTTAGACGGACCACGCCCACAGACGTAGCCAGGATTTACGCTGAAGTGCAGTTCATTACACCCAGTGGCGCTGTTGGATGTAGGATCGTGACCTCCCCCCCCAGACAGGGAGGAGAGAGAGAGAGAGAGAGAGAGAAATAAAAGAGAAAGGGAGAGAGAAAGAAAGAAATGGAGAGAGAAGTGAGAGAGAAGACAGTGGGGGTGAGAAGGACAACTTTCTTCGAGCCCCAAAGCAATTCCAGAGAGATAGGATAATGCAAGGTTTCGCAAATATTCAAAATAGAATTTTGGGTTCACATATCCATGCTGAAATATTATTGAGGTCGATTCGATATTGAAAAATATAAATGCTTTGATGATATTAATTAAATGTATTTCGTTTAATGAAAAGTGCGCTTAACTATTTTTTTTATATCTATCACTCAAGACAAGGAGGTCGTAATCATAAAGACAACTATTATACCTCGGTAGAAGCATCAAATGCCGTTTTGTAATTCTCAGCGTAAATAGTAAAGCAGTAATGTTGACGAAGCCTCACTTCTTAAGGCTAAATGTACCGAAAAAAAACTTGTAGGAAAATTCAATAGATCGCAGCACCATCAGCAGGAATTTACTTTACCGATAACGTCTGAACAAATGGTCCGATTTTCGATCTGTAAACGGCATTTGACTCCTGTTTATAATAGAATTTACGCTACGAAGCCCTTTTTCCAAAAAAACTAGCAGAAACTCGATTTTTAAAATTTTTCTCGTACTTCCGGGAACAATTTCAAAAATGTGGGCTTATAGCGCGATGGCGACACGCTTCCAGAATCCAACGCCGTGTCAAACATGCAAATCGGATAAATAGGAGCGACGGTAAGTGAAATTTCGAAAAACACCTCACCCCACTCCCCCCCCCTTCCCCTTCCGCGCCGGCACATTGTTGGCCGGCACGGGCGAGCCGGGCGGCGGCCGCCGCGGCGCGGCGACGGGCAAGAAGGCTGAACTTTCGGGGGCAGCAAGCCAGACACCCCGTCACTTCGTTGATGCTTCCGTCACTTCGCATCTCAAGATATTTTTTCCCCACATATGAAACTAGTGATGCTGTAATAGGGGTAAACGGTCTCGTATCATCTTTAATAGTAGTATAAAACTATTACCTTATTCACATATTCCATCTTCCTTCGAATACCATCATAAGAATGTCTGAGGTATCACTCAAAACACCGATCCCGCTTTGGTGCTGATTTCAAAAAGAAAAAATCGAACTAATTGCGTAAATATCACCCATATTCCATCTCCTCACATCGTATTTTAGATATATTGTACTTCTAAGATCTTCCATTACCATTTCACTACCGGAAAAAACAAGCGGAGATAACGCAAGAGCTCTTTTATCCTACGATTCGATTTATCATTTCAAAACGGCGTTTGTCACCTTGATACAATTCACCTGGTTAATCCTTTTTCCAGTAAAATAACCGAATCGAATTTTTAAAACGTTTTCGTACTTTAGGACAAATTGCACATACTTTCTCATAGTAATCTAATATCTTTGGTCTGGGCCAGTTTTACCATCTTTCCCCATCTTCTGACATCTTGCTGACATCTATCGCCGCCCAAAATACATTTTTTGAACTTTTCTCATTTTTCAGCTTCTTAATGGTAGATACGAAATATTACTTTTAGGATATTAAAGAAGAGTAAAACTTCGTCCTATATAGGAATTTTCATTGATAAATTTGGAGCCGCTCTTAAGAAAATGGCGTTTAAGCGTTACTGTAAATGCGAAAATGGAAGCTTCGGAATTTTCACAAGAATCTTTCGAGTTTTCGAACAACTTCATTTGGTGACATTTAAAGCACTTCTACTCACAAATGTAATAATGTATAAAATTTCTGGAAATGTGAATATTAATGGCGTGAGAGACACTTAAAAATACATTTATTTATTTTTTGAAAAATCAAAAAAATACAGCCAAATTAATTTTATGTTAACTTAAAGAATGCAAATAGCATTCGTACGAAAAGTTTGAAGAAGCAATTTGAGAAAATGGCGTTTGAACATTTGTGCAAATTCGGAAGTTTCAGTTCATTTTCACAGAAAACATCTGAGTTGTCGAGGAACTTTTAAGACATAATGTAAAGCACATGTACTCGTAAATGTAATAGTAGGGAGTTTTTGCACCCTCGAACGTTACGTACTATCGATCTTCTGCTCATTCGCAGTGCAAGTTTCGCATCACTTTGGTGCATCTGCGCATGCGCAAAAGATCGATAGTACTTAACGTTCGAGGTGGCAAAAGTTCCCTAATATGAACAAATCGCCGTTAAAGAAAATATTTACTAAATGAAAGGCTAGTCAAAGAATTACATTTTTGTAAGTTTTGAAAAAACAAAGGAATAGAGCAATATGGCGTTTATGTCATCTCAGAGTACATTAGGTACTATCCTTTCCAAAAGTTTAAGGAAAAAAGTTGAAGTCGATTTTGAGAAAATCTTGTTCTTGTAATTTTTAAAAATTGCACAAATTGCCCTCAATATTGCGCGAAAACTACTAAAAATTTCAAAAAAATGTGCATGACCTTATTGAAAGAACTAAGTATGGAGAACAAATATAATTTTAAGGGAAAATCTCTATCTTCAATTTTGTAGTTGTAGGAAGACGCCGAAAAAAAATTCGAACTTTTGCAATTTTCCCAAAATCAGTCAGCAATGAAAATAAGAGCTATGCCACCTTGAGTGTATTTTACTTTATTCTTACAATTAATTTAAGGAAAGTATTTGGAGTAATTTTTGATTGATTGTTAGTGATTTTGGGCGCGTCAACTGCTTTGGTCATTAGTCCCGTAAGTGCAATGCATGTTTATTTCATCGTGAGGTGGAAGAGATGTTGCCCGCTATGCCGATGGCGAGATCCGGCGCTGACCTTCCGTCCACTAGCGGGGCTTCCCAACCAGGTATCTGCCACCAGCGGGGCACCACCCCAGCCGGGACAAGCTCTAAATCACCGACCGATTTACCTGTCGGCTTGCCGGGTTCTTTCTTAACAAGGTATCTCCCACCAGCAGTGCACGGCCCACAGCCGGGACAAGTTCCAATCCTCCCACTGGTCTCCCAGCATATATGGTAGTGTTGTGCAAGTTAGTGTGTGTGTGTGTGTCAAGATAGGACAAGGAAGAGGAAGAAATATCGCGCGAGGTCCGTTTGTTAGGGTATTGCTCCGGCATTCGTTTGATGTTGATCGGAGAAACTACTTAAAACTTCCAATCAGAGCAGCCGGTCGCTAGAATTTTCCTCCAGACATCGGTTGAATTCTACATCTAACTGACAAGCTAGTGTTGAAAAATCCTGCCACCGTCGGGACTCGAACCTAGCACCTCTCGGTCAGAGGCATTGCAGTGACATCAGTTGATGCACTGAGCCACCTATCCTGGTTGACATTTTTGAGAAAATGTTGAAAATGTCCCTGGGGCTTAATAAAAAGTATCTCCAAAAATTAATGAATGTTTTTTAAAAATCGCAGACCAGACCAGATCGACAGGGGTTTATTCAGTTGAGCAAAAATTCTACACATAGTTTAGGGCACTAGTGGTGTTCACATACGCCCAGACCAGGCAGACACAGACAGATGGACGGACGAACGGACGTTAAAAGTCAAAACACACATACACCCTTTCGGTATCACTCAGGGGACCCCAAAACGAGTACTTCCGTTAATATCTCGAAATAGATTTTCCGCAGCATTACATAACTTTGAGTAACTAACACGAGAAAGTAACTGGTGGTGCTACAGAATGGCACAGACTTTCCCGTATTAGTTTTCAATTTCCTATAGTCTCAGCCAGCTATTCGGACTTTGTCGTAGTAAAATTTACTATTTTGTTGGCATGGGCTAGATTTATGGCCTTGCCCCATCTTGCCACCTGCCATTTAATGCACCCAACTTATTTTTTAGGTTTTCTCAATTATTCGGTTTCCTAAGGTTAGATTCAAAATATTGCTTTTAGAGAAGACTGAAACCTTGTCCTTTACGACAATTTTTCATTCATAAACTTGATACCGTTTTTAAGAAAAGGGTGTTTAAGCGTCTGTGGCAATGTGAAATATGAAGCCCTTTTTCACAGGAATCTTGAGGGTTTTTTTTAAAATTTATTTTAAGGATATTTTAAGCTCTTCCATTCACAAATGCAATAATGTTTACAAATCGCTGCAAATGTGCATATAAGGCATGCGAAATATTTAAAAAAATTTTTAGTTTTCGAAAAACTTTAAATGATATAATTTAAAGTACGTGTGCTCATAAATCTAATAATGTGAACAAATCGCCGATAATGTAAATATAAACGACGTGACAGGCTATTCAAAAAGTTTCATTTGTGTTATTTTCGCAAAAACAAAAGAATAGAGCAAAATAGCTTTTATGTCATCTCTTAAAGTACATTTCGCAATATCCCTACCAATATTAAGTTGCTGTCCGGTGACGCCGCGTCCATGGCAAAGGTGCCTAGACAACATGGACGCGGCGTCACCCGGACAGCCAACTTAATATTGACTCCGGCCGCGGAAGGCCTACGCTCTCTCCCTACCAATAGTTTAAAGGGAAAAAATGGAGCCGATTTTGAAAAAATCTTGCTTTGTTATCTTTTAAAGTTGCATATATTGCACACAAGATTGCGCCATAACTACAAAAATTGTTTTTAAAAAAAATCATGATCTTAATGAAAGAACTAATTATGTACAACAAATTTCTTAGAAAGGAAAAGTCTCTATCGTCAATATTGTAGTTGTAGGAAACGCCGAAAAATTCAATCTTTTGCAATTTTTCGAAAATTCAGTTATCAGTGAAATCGGACCTAAGCCATGTGTATTTTATTCAATTTTTACGAGAAATATAAAGAAAAAATTTGGAGCCATATTTGAGCAAATTTTTTAAAATATCCGGGAGGGGGTCGTGTAATGTATCTCCAAAAAGTAATGCACGTTTTTGAAATTGCAGAGCTTCGAATGACAGTAGATCGACAGCTGTTTTTTTGTTGTTGTTTTTTCCAGTTTGGAAAAATTTTGTACGCAGTGTAACGCTAGTGTTGTTCACATACACCAGAGACACTGATGGACGTTTTTCCGTCAATCAATTTTTCGGTATTAAGGACCCACAAAACATGGATTCTGGGCTACACCACGAGTTACAGGAAGTAATTTACTATACAACAACACGATTTATCCACATTTTCATTATCAGGACTCGGCTTTGAGAGTTTTCCTGCGCACCAATATAACTTTCTCTTCGTATGAAGATTGAGAAGAGAGATAAAGTAAATAAATGTTCACAATTTGAAATTCCATTAATAAAATATTAATTATATCGAATTTAAAAGTAACTACTTTTTCTGCCTACTGTTTTTTTTATTTCTTTCTATCAGCAATGAAAACAAAGAGATGCACGTAGAAAACGCAGACACGAACAGAGAATCTTTGAAGCACTCTGTTCGAAATCTTTACGTGCAGCACATAGGAATGTCAGCAATTCTGAATTAGTATTAGACAAAATATGCTCATTGCAAAAATATAAACACATTTAAATAAAAACTATTTTTCAAAATTAATTAAATATATTTCCGGAAATAATTTCAAGAAAATTTGGTAATTTGTGAAAATACCTTAATAATTAGCAATAATAAATATACTGTTAAGCAGATATTAAATGATCAGCAAAATATGTAAAATACGTAATACAGTACAAAATTTGTAACGAAAAATTTAAAATATTTTGTTAGGATTGCAACAGTTCGCCTAAATTACAAAATGAGAACAGTAGACAAAACATATGTAATTACATTAGACCCGGACTTTAGCCATGAGATTGACAAGCAGTACCGCGAAACAGAATTTTGACGTTACTGAAGATCATTTTTTTACATGACTAGAGAAGTCTATTTATCCGATTTCAGTGTATGATATGGCGTTAGATTCAGGGTGCATCTCGCCAGCGCGCTATTTTACCACTTTTTCAAATATGTCCGCAAGTATAAAAACATTTTAAAAATTCGATTCGGCTATTTTACTGGGAAAAGGATTAACCAGGTGAATTGTATCAAGGTGACAAACGCCCGTTTTGAAATGATAAATCGAATCGTAGGATAAAAGAGCTCTTGCGTTATCTCCGCTTGTTTTTTCCGGTAGTGAAATGGTAATGGAAGATCTTAGAAGTACAATATATCTAAAATACGATGTGAGGAGATGGAATATGGGTGATATTTACGCAATTAGTTCGATTTTTTTTTTTGAAATCAGCACCAAAGCGGGATCGGTGTTTGTGAGTGATACCTCAGACAGTCTTATGATGGTATTCGAAGGAAGATGGAATATGTGAATAAGGTAATAGTTTATACTACTATTAAAGATGATACGAGACCGTTTACCCCCTATTACAGCATCACTAGTTTCATATGTGGGGAAAAAATATCTTGAGATGCGAAGTGACGGAAGCATCAACAAAGTGACGGGGTGTCCTGGCTTGCTGCCCCCGAAAGTTCAGCCTTCTGCCCGTTCGCCGCGCCGCGGCGGCCGCCGCCCGGCTCGCCCGTTCCGGCTTGACCGCGCCGCCGGCCAACAATGTGCCGGCGGCGTGGATGGGGAAGGGGGAGTGGGGTGAGGTGTTTTTCGAAATTTCACTTACCGTCGCTCCTATTTATCCGATTTGCATGTTTGACACGGCGTTGGATTCTGGAAGCGTGTCGCCATCGCGCTATAAGCCCACATTTTTGAAATTGTTCCCGGAAGTACGAGAAAAATTTTAAAAATCGAGTTTCTGCTAGTTTTTTTGGAAAAAGGGCTTCGTAGCGTAAATTCTATTATAAACAGGAGTCAAATGCCGTTTACAGATCGAAAAATCGGACCATTTGTTCAGACGTAATCGGTAAAGTAAAATTCACTAAACTTGGTGCTGCCACGTGGTGGCGACAAATTGAACTAGTGTCGGTACATTTAGGCCTAAAGGCACCAAATCATTCTTAAGGGCATCGGATCATTTGTCAGACGTTATCGGTAAAGTAAATTCCTGCTGATGGTGCTGCGATCTATTGAATTTTCCTACAACTTTTTTCGGTACATTTAGCCTTAAGATCACGCCCCTTTGTCGCCAGCCATCAAGGTAAGTAAATCATAGAACAACTCGGACGACGAAAATATTCGTATTTCATCTGAAATCCTGTGTTATGGAACAAAAGTTTATTTGTACTTGAGCAGAGAGAACCAGAAGAGAATAAGACGATCTCAAAAACTGGCTGAGCTGGTGAAAGAGCTATAGAGAACTAAAAGACAAAACAATGAATAGGAACTGGGAGGGGATTGCATGAACCCTTTCAGGAAGCAGATGTTCATGAGTGAAAATTAGTAGGAAATTATATAATAATAATGTTTTGTCTATTATTATTATATAATTATTATATTATTATTATATAATTATTATATTATTATATAATTATTATATTATTATATAATTATTATATTATTATATAATTATTATATTATTATATAATTATTATATTATTATATAATTATATAATTATATTATTATTATTATTGTTCAAGATTGGATTCCCGTGTAACTACATCTTTTCTTTTAGTACTTGTTTTATTTTGCACGAAATTGCACCTTTCGGTGGACATTGCACTAAAATGCACGTTTTGGGTAATGCTGCGCGAAAATTGCATAATTTGGGGATTTTTATTGGACGTTTTTGCAAAATTCATAGTTTTATTGCATAAAATAAAATCCTTATATTTTCAGCTTGTTTTAATTTACCTACTTTAAAGCTTTTAT
This sequence comes from Acheta domesticus, assembly GCA_031308135.1. NCBI lineage: Eukaryota > Metazoa > Arthropoda > Insecta > Orthoptera > Gryllidae > Acheta > Acheta domesticus. The sequence goes on from JAHLJT010009355.1 coordinate 66,748,016, forward strand.
TTAAGAAAATAGGTTTTGATGACAACCTGGCAGTGCAGAGTTCGGATGGTCAGTGAAATGTGAGGTTCAATTCTCCATTTTGTAGCCCTAGTAACTGCGTGCCTCTACAGTTCATGATGTCTGTCCGTCCGTCTGTGAAAAAAACGGCTAAACTGTCTAGTCGATTTTCTCCAAAATTGATGTACCCCAATCGATCTGGCTGATGTCACACCCCCTCGAATTTAAAAACCGATATTATTTTCTCGCTACCGCTACCGTGGTAGAAAGTTTTGTAATATTGCGCAAAAAGCGGCAAATTTTCGGCAGAAAAACTCTTATTACAAGGCCTTGGTATTGAAAAAGTGGACAAATACAGTTGCCAAATTTAGAAACAAAGCCATGTTTTGTGGGTCCTAGATACTGAAAAATCGATTGACGGCAAAAACGTCTGTCTGTCTGTGAACAACGCTCGCGGCTAAGCCGTTCAGCCGCTTTTTTCTCCAAAATTAATAATTCCAGATCGATGTCTGATGTCGTGGCCACTTGAATTAGAAATCGATATTTTAATTTTGAAGGGTCCTTCACATGAAGCCCTTGAAACATTTTCCAAATTTTCAAAAAAGTTGCTCCATTATTTTTGATTCAATTTTGTTTTTAAATAGTGCGAAGGACGTTTAAGAAAATGAAGCAAATCTAGTTCTCGTTGAAAAATAATTTTTCGAAAATTGAAAAAAATATTTTTTTTCGGCGACTTCCCACAATTAAACTATTAAAGAAAGATTTTTCCCTTATTAAAATATGTTCGTTAAATGTAGATTTTGAAATAAGGTCACATACAATTTTTTGAACATTTTAGTATTTTTTGCGTAATTTTGCGTGAAATAAGGCAATTTTTAATTTTGTTTAAACATTTTTTTCTCAAAAACGGCTCCATCGTTTATGATGATATTTTGTTATTGGATAGTTTCAAGGACGTTTAACAAAATGGTGCTGGTCTCATGTTCGTTGAAAACCTCAATTTTTCGAAAATTGAAAAAAATTCAAAATTTTTTTCGCGTCTTTTTACAACTACAATTATTAATGTAAATATTTTTTCTTAATGAAACGTGTTTATCAAAAACATCTTCAGAAAGAGTCATATTCAATTTTTCTAAAACATGAATATTTTTTCGCGAAATGTTGTGTCAAATATAAGTAATTTTTATTTTCTTTAAATACTTTTTTCTAATAAATGCAAAACATTTTTTAATTAAATTGGGACCTTAGATAGCATAAAGTACGCTTAAGAGAGTGGTGTAGATACCCATATCTGATTTTGCGAAAACTTAAAAAAAAAAATTCGGCGTCTTCCTACAACTATAATTGTGAAGATAATTTTTTTCTTAATGGAATGTGTTCAGCGAAAACAGATCTTTCAATAAGGTCGTGTTCAATTTTTTTGCAAATATGAGTACTTTTTTGTGAAATTTCGCAGCAAACATAATAGCCCGGCACCAAATTAACTGCGATTCTTCTCCTGCAACTACAATTGTGAAATTACAATTCTTTTCTTAATAAAATATTTTTATCAAAAATAAACCTTGAAATAAGGTCATGATCAAGTTTTTGAAAATATGAGAATTTTTTGTGTAATTTTGCGACAAAAATTGAGTGAATTCGACCGCTTCGAATTCATGCGCTTTGTGAACGTAATTACAGACAGTTGAATACTTCGTAAGTTGAAATTTGTATATTATTTCGTATTCCTTTGTTCGTTTCTTACATTCGAACTTTTGTTGTACATTTACATAATATCTTTTAGAAATTATTTAAAACCTATTTGAAATATATGAAATAAAAATTGTTAGCCTTCAGGGAATATCACGGAGCCTTCAAAAATATGCAACAATGACTCGGGAGCTAATTTTTGTGAATTACATCGTATTGTCGGGACATGCTTAACCTGAATGAAAGCAGTTATAACTGTCAAATTTAGCATGAAAATATTTTATTTTTGCACCAAATTGTTGTACGATGTGTAATAAGCAGGGTTGGGTAGTATTTAGATACTTGTATTGGAAATAAGTATTTTAAATACATTTTGGATTTGAAAACTGTATTTTTGAGTTTTGGACATGCATTTTAGTGATGTCTTTAAATTCATAAAGTATGTGTATTTAAAAAAGGAAATATTTAAAGTATTTTAAATACAGATGAAGAGATGAAGTTTGGTACGAGTTCAGATTGTGTTCCTTGATACCGAAAAATATAATGACGGCAAAACGTCCGTCCGTCCATGTTCTCATTGTCTATCCGTCTGTCCGTCCATGTCTTCATTGAACTATTTCTTTTTATTTGATTCCGCTTGTGAATGCACGTCATCGAAACAAAAATAAAAGCTCTTTTCAGCTGAATTTGGATTCTCTTCATTTTTAAATGATAAATCTAAATCATTTAAAATGCTGGACAATTATCTAACAATAGAAAAATGTGTTTATTCGTTATAACACAAGTTAATGTTCATCCACACCAGTTGAATGACTGATTTCCTTTACAGGTTTTACACATTCGCCAACTAGGGTATTATTGTCTGATGATTTGTTTAAAACGTTTGTCGTTTTAAAAGGTAATTCCATTTTTGTTTCAGACATATTTTTGTATCATTTTATATTTGAAAAATTTTACACGTATTGTTACAATACATTACAATAGTTAATGTTCAGAAATTTGTATGACTATCAATTACTAATTTAGTGTAATTGACAATCAAAATTTATTGTTGCAATAAAAACGTACAGTACAAAATTATTATATATTTATAGTATTTTGAGCATTTGAAGTATTTTAAATACGTATGTATTAGGACATCAAGTCCTAATGTATTTTATGTATGTATTTAAAGTATTTTTGCGAAGTATTTAAATACTAAATTTAAAGTATGTTGCCCATCTCTCGTAATGAGTTTTACAAAAAATGGCAACTGAGATGTGTTAATTCGGAGAGAAATTGTGATATAAATAGTATTACATAACTATTACTGAAGACAAGAAAGTACTGGTTGTTTAGCACCACTAGTTCTAATTTTGGGGGGATGCTTTACATGAAGCCCCTTTGACATTTTCAAATTTTAAAAAAAGACATGTTTGTTTAAATTTTGTTCTTGAACAGTATCAAGGACGTTTAATAGATTGGTGCATATATCGTGTTTGTTGAAAACCCTGATTTTTCGAAAATTGCAAAAGTTCAAAATTTTTGTGGCGTCTTCCTACAATTACAATTATGAAGAAAGAAATTTCTTCCCTTGATGAAATCTGTTCCGAAAATGTACATTTTGAAATATGCTCATGTACAATTTTTCGAAAACTTGAATACTTTTCGCGTAAATTTTTGTAAGGGCGAGAAAGTACGTTTTTTTTAGCACCACTAGTTTGACGTTACGAGGGTCAAGTCTTAACCCTTTTTGCACGTAAGCAACGAGGTAGATCACGGCCTACAGCTCGTACGGCATGTCAGAGGTGCCCCGAGAAAAATGGCTCGTATCAATATGTAATGTGACATGCCCTGCAACTCGGAGGGCATGACTAAGATTTGGATGATGGGCAAATACAGCAAATATTGTTAGAAGACAGTAGTTCGGAGAGTGATGTATATTGTGAAAATGATGAAGATTTTTCTTGTGATATAAACAGTGATGATAGCACCGTGAGAAATTGGAATATCTAAAAAAATACCATTTACGATGAGAAGTATGTGGAGTACATGGAAATATGTAACAAATCAGAAATTCAAAGCATTTCTACGAGTACTACTAAACTTGGCTCTACAAAACAAACCAGAAATACAGAAATATTTTATTAAGTTGGCTGTCCGGGTGACGCCGCGTCCATGGCAAAGGTGCCGACGTTTCGGTCGCCATTCTGCGACCTTCCTCAGGGCGTAATGCCTGATGAGGAAGGTCGCAGAATGGCGACCGAAACGTCGGCACCTTTGCCATGGACGCGGCGTCACCCGGACAGCCAACTTAATATTGACTCCGGCCGCGGAAGCCTACGCTCTCAGAAATATTTTAGTTCCCTTTGGCTGGATAATCAACCATTTTTCGTCGGTTTTCTCTAGGGAGAGATTTCTGCATACATTTTGGAATATTCATATAGATATTCCTGAAGACCAGTCAATTCAGTGACGAGTAACACACGAAGAGTGAAAAAAGTAATTACATACTTGAAAAAAAAAAATCAAACATTTTATGTGCCAAACAGAGTTTTATCAGTGGATTCGAGGACAGTAGGATTCAAAGGTCACGTCAGTTTTAAGGTTTACAACTAAGATAAACCTAAGAAATGGGGAATAAAAGTGTTCATGTTATGTGACTTCCATAATGGATGCTCTAAAACCTGACTTTGCTGCATAAACCGCTAATATGCTTATGAGACAAGACTTGGGACAAAGTAGCATGTTTTCACGGATAGATTTTAGGTCTGAACTTGCTTCTGAATTACATGCAATGGGAATTCATTTAACAAGAACAGTCATGACAAAGAGAAAAAGGATTTCCAGAAGAAATGAAACCCAAAAACTTATAGAAGCTAAAAAAGGAGAGATATTAGTAATGAAAAACTCAACATTGTCAGCAGTAGCTTGGACAGACAAGAGATTCATTTTTTTCACTCAGTTCTCTATATGACCACAAAACTCAAGTGATCACGTGAAGAAAGAAGATTGATGGAAATTGGTTTGATGAGTACATAGAAAAACCAAACGTTATCTGTAAATATAATGAACATATGGGTGGAGTCAACACCATCTAGACATACAAGGCCTAAGCAGTCATTCAAGATGGCCGCCTAAGAAGGCCAAACAAACTGAAATGCTAAGTCAAATTGTAGTTACCAGACGAAAATAAATAATAAATTACACTATCAAATAAGAAGAAAAGATGTCTACTTTCTTTAGCTGGATGATTGTACATAAATACAAGTTCTTTTTCAGGCGAAAAAAGCTGCATACACCTTCTAATAATACTGTTATTATCACTTACAATGCACAGTAGATGAAATCCCATTTGTTCTAATCGTAATAAACTTTTTTTTTGAAAGTATGTAAAAATATTTTGTAAGTCTGATTTTAAATGTATCTCATTCATCATGAGAAGCACTAAGTTTTCACTATCACTTGATTTATGTATTTGTTTCTTGTACACCTTAAAAATTGCCATCAATTTGTTTCATTTGAGTTTCTAAACAAAATGAACACAATCTCCTAATTGCACTAGGATGAGAAAATATTATGTACACTAAATGTTTGAAATATTTATAAGAATATGACTATATGGTAAAACGCATACAATGCAATATGAAAAACCATGAACTGTACTGATATGACCTTGTTTTCTTTGTAAGGAGTTTCATATTTTCAGCATAAAAACAATAGGTTTGTTAAATTGTTAATTTGGAGTATGAAGTCTGAAATTAAAGCAAAACCATCACTACTGTTACTACTTGTATTAAAATATAACTTTAACCTAACATTTTTTAAAACATCACTAATTTCATTTGTATTGCATACACTATCTGACATTGTAATGCCTTCAACTTTTAATACTTTTTTTACAATAATAAACACTGAGTTTCAACTCCTTACCCACCACAACTGAATTAATAATTTTAGAGGCAGAATTACAATCAATATGTTGAAAAAGAATGACGTCTTCCTTATTAATGGTCAACCAATAATCGTCCAAAATAAACAAATCCATTTTACTTCTTAGTTCATCTAATATACAGAAAGATTTAATCATGCAATGTTTTTTTCAACAGTTTCTTCAATAGCAGCAAGCAGATATTCGTGTTCTAAACGCAATTTGTTTTCTTGAAGACTTCCTGTGTAGGAAGAGCTTGGGCGATTCAAGTAAGCAGGACAATTAGATAACAAAGAAGGCATAGCCCCACGGGACAGTATTGTATGTTTTAAAGGGAAACTGATTTTAGTCCGTTATCACAATAGAACACTTAATTCATCTCAATTTCCCGTGTTCGCAAATGGAATTCACAAATCTGAAAGCAAACACTGAACTTAGCAACTTACACTTTTCACTTTTTATCATAATTCCCTCACCTGCGGACAGAGCCCTTATTCACCACGATTCTCACTATTATCAACAACAGTCTACATCTACATAATCACAACTCGAAAGCTACAGATGCTATTCAACGCACACAACTGGATCGTCTCAACTCGAACGCGTCGACCTTCTGTTGCCGCCATATTGGCTTTGAAAAACTGCAGTGCGCAGGCCTTGTATGTCTAGATGGTGTTGGTGAAGTCGACATTGCAGATCAGTACGCAGCATCATATTGTCCGTTACCAATGCGTACACCTTGTATAAGCTACCACAGTAATAAGATGAGAAAAAAGATTTCTGAAAAAAACTAATTTTAAAACTTGTAAATAATTACAGAACATGAGTTTAAACATTGTTGCACGCACGTCTACAGAAACAGACACCGTTTTGGGTAACACGTTTCTGTCGGATATGCAGCGACCGAAAAACCGAGGGAAAAACAACTTTTTTCCGCAAAACTTGTCCCGGTGAGCCTGCAATGCATCCTGGAGAATGATTCGAAGCTATTCACACGAAATAAATTCAAAAGCAATTAATAGATTGTAAATTATTTTAAAGTGCATTGTCAATTTAGCAAATAACTTTTTAAAAATTAGTGAAATGTAATTTTCTCACTTCGAAACCTATGCCTACTAAACTCCAAAATAATGAACATTATTTTTAGAATAAATTTCTTCCTTTAATTTCAATACAATAGTAATGAAATATTCAATTAATAAAGTATTGATTCCTTGTGAACGATTCATGTGTAAATTACATAAAAATATGAAATGGGAAATTAAATAAAGACAATTATATATTGATTGGCAATTGCATTCCATGACTGGCGAAAACATTTACGAGCTGGGACGGGGGAATGCCGAGTATTGGCTGTGGCGCCATTTTCCATTGTCATCTCAGTCATGGCTTACGAGTTGTAGGACCTCGCAGTGCTCAGAAACCTCTGATCGCAGAGGGCATTCATGGACGGCCCTACGAGTGCAAAGGGCTAAGGGACTTTCCGCGTTTTTTCCCTTTAACCCATTTACGCTCAGAACTTTCTTTCAGACTTCTTTCGAAACTCGATATTAGACTTACTATTGTGAACGCGTATGACAAGAATATTTTGACAGAAAATAATTCGAAAGTGGTTTTTTGGGATGGATCATTAACGACCCAGTGGGCACATAAGATATTAGAGAGAAAAATATTTTACGTTTAAAGTTTTTGTATAGTCTGATAATATACACTTATAATACAAAAAAATCTTATTTAGAAGTGTAATTAAAAATATTTATTGTAAAGAGGAACTTTGCAATTTACATGTGAACGCCCCTTAGTTTTTTTGTTTGTAGACACATTCTGCTGACGTCGTGATTGTGCAACAATCAACAAATGCCCTGCTGTTTGTGTGTAGAATGTGAAATAGTCTCACGGATGTTTATTTGACGTGCCGACCCTGGAGTTGAATGCGAAACACCAAATTTTTGCAGCAGAATCTTCGCAATTTTTCTATGAAACTGTGAGTTATCTAAAGACCGGTTTTTGCTAGTTGCCACGTATTGTTCATAGCTACATCAATCATTCAGAAAACTACTGAAATGTATCATTTCCCCCCTCTAATGCCAATTCTGTATTTTTCTCGGAAATTAAGGTTACAGATCACAAAACGCAGTTCCAATGATATTTTGGACACCTAGTTTTCCCCAAAAATTTAGGGAACATTCTAATTTAAAAAAGTAAATCTTTTCATAAAAAAATATGGAATTAAATTGAAGAAAATTGATAAAATAAGAAAATATATCGTGAAAAGAGCAAAATATGTAAAATATGTAATATAGTACTAAATATGTAAAAATATGTAAAGAAGAAATTCGATATTGTGTTAGGAGGGCGATGATTCGCCAAGATTACAATTTTGAGAACGGTAAGTAGAAAGACAAAAAATATGTAATTACATAAAAATTTGGTCTCTACTCATTATTTCTTTTCGGGACAATCAGCGTTCCGGAGTGCCTGACCCTTCACAGAGCGCTCTTCCGATCTCGCACGCAGCCTCCTTGCGGGCGTCGGCGGAGGCGGAGGGGGCGGAGGAGGAGCTGTGACCGGACGAGAGGCGGCCGCCGCAAAGAGGCTGGCGCGAGGGCCCTCCGCCGCCGCGCGCCGGCGCAGGAATGCAGGGAATGCGGTGGCGGCGCCGCCGCTGGACCCTCGCGGGTTTCGAAACGGCGGCGCCGCCTTCCGCGAACGCCCGCCCGCCGGCCCTGCGCCCTTCGCCGCTGCAGCCGCCGCCGCCGCCGCTCCGGCGCACGAGTTCGACGAACGACTGAGAGGGCGGCGCGCAGTGGGCCGAAACAATGAGTTGCAGCGTATCGAACCTTTGGAAAGCGTCGGCGACACACCTCTGCGACGAACCTCTGCGACGAATATCTGCGACGAACCTCTGTGACAAACCTTGCATAGAAGAGGAACCATCACGTACAGATAGATTTCCCTTTTATTTTCGGTCATAGCAACCTTTCGGTCTTGCCGTTCCCTTCTTAACACGTCATGAATATACCAGGGTCTGCGATCACTACCGCTGATAACTCATCCTAGTGAGGAGCCTATTTGCTCTCCCTAAACGCCGAGTTGCCTTTAGGTACTTCTCGGCCTTGTACATTCATAATAATGTCTGAGGGAGCCCTTGGGCGCATCTCCTTGTACGCACTGTTAAAGTGGGACCCAGGTCTACATTCACGCACACAGACAAATCGCGCCCTGAAATGATTGATATACCCTGATTGATTGTTTCTTTCATTGGTGTTTCCGGGCACAACTGTCACGCTTGTTATTTCCATTAGTGTAGCAAATGTCTTAATACTGGGGATGGAGGTGTCTCTCCCCAGGCTGGTTGGGAGGTCCGGTGCCGACATACACATCGATATAATGGGCGTTTCCCTCCAAGTATCATTGCAAGGGGGCAACGACCTAGCTGGAACAAGATCTTTTACCCACCCCCCAACTGATATTCCGAAATGTCTGGCAATGTAGTGCAAGCAAGAGAAAGTGTGGTGACTCAAGAAACAGAATAGGACAACGAAGAGAAAGGAATTAGCGCGTGCGGTCCGCAGCCCATTTGCTAGGGGACTGCTCCGACATTTGCCTGGTGCTGATTGGAGAAACCACTGGAAACTATCGATCAGAGTAGCCGGACGCAGGAATTCTCTTCCAGACAGCGTCTGAATTCGACATAGTTATGTAGCTCGTGTCGAAAATGTGGACAAAAGTAATATTTGAATAGAGTACAGAGTAGAATTGAATAGAGTACTTTCCGAAAGAGATAAACTTGAATAGAGTACTTTCCGAAACAATAGAAATAAAGAAGAGTGGGAGTCTCTAGAATTCAAGAGGGTGTGGCGTCTTGGCCTGTGCCAAGAGAAGAAAATAACCCACAGATGCGAACGTTTGTAAATACTTATTTATTCCATAAACTCCGACACCTGAATAATTATTTACATATTTACAATTGGGCGGACGGACCGTCCCGTTCCAGAAGGAAATACTTCGGCCACCACGACCGCTAACTTATCCTCACGACACATGAGCGCCGGCCCCTTACTCGTCCTACTCGAGCTATACCCGCCGCGCACCCACACACGCACGACTCGCTGCGACCGGACCTGTGAGAAATTGGAGCACGAGACGCTTGCTCTCGTTGCTTATATACCCGCTGGGCTCGTCTGACGGAACTACGTCACATAGCCGCATCCGCCAGCCGAATTCTAACCCCAGCTTCCTTTCGGGGTTCTCAACTCTGGCGCCATGACAACGCGCGTCACAACCGCCACCCTAGGAATGTCTCACCCCCGACTTGCCTGCTGGATTTCCCCGTCTTCCAAAAATACCCCTTTTGTTCTGCAAGGCGTCAGCTCGGCGCGCCCGCCGTTTCCTTTCGTCCCTGTGTGCAATTCAGTTCTCTGAATGCACGCTGAATTTACTATTGGGCGTCTCATATGACGCCACAAGGGTTAAGGCAAAATTTTGTACTTTGTACAAATGCGTATGCCGGTTATCGAGCTTGGAAAGATATCTACATCCGACTCGATAGACCCACGTACTTTAGTAGTGGGGATCATAAGCACAAAATTCAATTCAGGTGACAGAGATCAGATGCTGGAATATTTTCCTTTACAAATAGAACAATAACGGACTGGAATAATTTGCGTGCGACAGCTTTGGAACCCTTTCTTCTCGGTGTACAAAATTTAAGAGTAAATTAACTAATGCTATTGTTAAACTATTAAATAGTATGCTAGGCTTATTATAGCACTTATTTTATTATTATTGTTACTGTTATCATATATATTATTTTCGTTAAAACCGTGAATTTGTTGTCCCTCCTACTCGGCTCATAGTGAACGGATTTAACAAATGAGGTACCAAAAAAAAAGATAAAAAAATCAGGAATGGAGGTCACTAAATATTGCAAATCACGAAGCTTTTCGTTATTAATAAAATGCTAGGAAACTTTTGTTGTTTGAACTTTGCGACTGGGATAGTTAGCGTGCCCTCCGCGCGCTGCCTGTCAAGATGGCGGTTATGCGCACACCATCCGCCACAGGAGAACTCACGTGGTTGTCGCATGTGAATCGAAACGGCGGGAAAGCGGAAATCTGTTGTGCGTTCCGTTAAGACAAACATGTGTGCGACTATTTATCAATTGTGTTGTAAGTGTTCAATGTAAAATTTTGTGTATGTTCTTATATATCTTTTATGTGATATCTACGGATTTATGTAATTCGTCTAGCATACGCCAGCTGGCAAGAAGCCTTTGCACGCGGTATTACCCACGTGGCCAACGTGTATTTCTACATGTGGCTGGAAGCGGAAAGCATCCCTTCAGTGCGATGTAATCGCACGGGTTCAGCTAGTTATTAGTATTCTGATAATTATTATTAAATGAATTCCTTCATTAAATATACAATTATATTCAGAGTAGTACTTGAATTGGAGTGTTGTGACATGTTGAGAAGTGTACTGAAATAGAGATGTAGAAAGCAAAGTGAAGTGGAGTGCTGTGTGTTTAAAATTCGTATATTTATTCATTATATCTGTGCATGACAGCCATAAAATGTGGACTTAACGCTATTATTATTATTGCCGTTATTGTTATCATATTATCACTATTACTATTATTGTCTTAAAATTATTTAAAATTACATTGTGTTAATATTGCTAATTGTAATAAGTAAATTGTAGTGTTCTGCCACCAGGTTGTCAATCTGCCTGCAGAAATAATAAATATCTATATCGTCGGGATTCGAACCCTGGATCCTCCCAACTAGAGGCCCTATAGTGACATCATTTGGTGCCACCTCCGCTGGTAGTAGCAATCTCTCCGAACCTAATCCTAAACAAGAATTGCGCTCTAAAACATACATACCCTTACAGCGGATTTTGGAAGTATTACCATATTCTCTAATTACCACAGTCTTCGATTAGCCCACGATACCCCAAATCAGGGTTGTCCAACTGGCAGCCCGCGGGCCGCATGCGGCCCGCGATCCCATTTATTGTGGTCCGCGAAAGGTTTTCAGTCATAAGTTACAGTCCCTTTCATCCAAATCGAGCGAGAAGATTGCGTGCCTAGCGCACTCGCCCTGTCCTGGTCAACATCCCCTTAACGTAAAAACTTCTTAAATGTGGATTTAAGGATTTTTTCTCGTGAATTCAGAAATTCAAAATCATTCCAATGTATTTCACTGTGTTATGGCCCGATATCACGCATGGTTCCACCCCACCCCGTATCATCAGTCGGGCAAAGTGCCGAAATCAACAATACGTGGGAGTCAGGTGTGGGTTGTCCGAGGAATGAAAATATGGCCCGCAACCATATTAAAAGTTTTAGGTTTGACCCGTGAGGCCTCGGAAATTGGACACCCCTGCCCTAAATTATAAAAGGAAGATCTGCAACATGTATCGATTAATTGCAGATATTGCAATTAGTATTTCTGAGCGCCTCAACTGCTAAGGTCATTCCCTTATTGAATAGCGAGATGCGGCACCGACCTACACGTCGGCTTGCAGAGTTTTTCCAACCAGGTATCTCCCGGCCTAGGCACAGCCCCATCCTGGACAAGCGCTGAGCTCCCGAAAATGTTCCTGGCTGATTGAATTCAACCGCCGTGTGAGAATTCTAAGGGCCGTCTGCTCTGATCTGTAGTTTTCTGTGATTTCGCTTATCAACACCACGCAAATACCGTAGCAGTACCCTAACAAGTGGGTCACGGACCGCGCGAGATTTTTCCTTGCGCTTTCTTGTTCTGTACTCATACCTTATATCTACACACTTACACTAGCATTCACTACACTATCACGCATGTCGGGGTGGAAACCTCGGTTGCCAACAGTTAGTGGGCGCCGGATCTCGCCTTGCAGTGGAAGATCACCGCCACCTCCCGCGATAAAAACATGCACAACACTTCCGGGACCTTAGTCCTTAAGCTTAGTACCTTAGCAGTTGACAGAATTTCGGAATCACTAATCACTAATCAATCAATCTTAACGGATGTTATAATGTTGAATGATGGATGCCTAAAATGAACTCACAGAATCAAGATAATTACAAAATATTTAATTCCATATCTCAGCTTTCCTTATTTAAACTAAGGAAGTGAGATTATTCGTGTATAAAATTCTCATTTTATTCGTATAATTTCAATACCTGCAAATAATTATAGGTGAAATTGCACTATTTGTCATTCGATGACCGGTTACACTGTGCAAACCATTCAGTATCCCAGTAATTATCTCTTAAAATTACGCATTACTGTGTAGTATGTTTGTGCCGTCATTGTCTATGTTAAAACTTCTTTCATGTCCGCCCTTTGGATCGCTTTGGACTAATGCGCCTCGCGAGCCGCCGCCGTTTGTTTAAGATCTGAGAGAGCAGAGAGCAGTGAGAAGTCAATCGCGCCAAGCAAAGAAAGAGACGAACCACCTCAAGGAGCTGCGAGATGGAAAGCTTCTCCAAAATCATGACGAAGACTTCGAGGAATTTCGGGTTTATGTTTGTATGGATGTGACGGAACGTTTCAGCTGTTTTTAAAGAACTTGGGCCAGCTGAAGGTCTTTGAAGTAGCTATCGGGCGATTCTCCACTTTAGTATCTCTTGACTTACGCTCAGAAGCAATTAAAACGTCTAGAAATGATTAGTGGAAATGGAGCTGATTTTAAGTAGGAAGTAGTTTGTACATAAAATGGAAACCAAATAATGTTGAAAGAAGGTAAGGAACCATTCCGTTGCTCCACCTGACTATTGAATTTGTTAGTCAAATCTCCAGTGAGTTTTTAAAAAACGTTGCATAAAAGAATTCTGAGAAAACATCCTGTGATATATCAAGTATGCCGTCTAAGTTACATATGGAAAAATTTCTGAAATGATTTGGGGAATCGGAATGTTTGTTTCAAGTTGTTGTATATGAGATGGAAAGTACAACACTTCACTTTCTAGTCAAAAATTTGTAATTATGGAGATATTGCTACAACACTGATTTTTAAAGTTGAACTGAATAGTTTTTCATCGTCTCAAAAAAACTCACAAAACGAAAAAAAATGTATATTTACGTTTATACAGTAATTTTGTATGAAAGGGTTCAGAAAATTTTGTCTCGAGGTCTGTGAGTAATTCAAAACGTTAAGTCAATTTTAGAATTGCTGGGAAGGTCGTTAACCGGGTGTTTCTCCCAACAAAGGCAGCAACGGTTTCAAATCTCCAGTCCAGGTTATAAGCCCCTCGGTTACGAATTTCGCACTGTGCAGAAGCTGAGGCAGAGCAGAAGCAAGTGAAAGGAAATAGTACTGCAAGGAAATTCAGATAGTGTGCAGAAATATCCCCTATTTAACTAGTTTATACTTTTGAAACTACCGGGCGAGATGGCTAACTGCATCAACCTGATGTCACTGAAGCCCCTCTGACAGGGAGGTCCTAGGTTCGAGTCCCAACGGCGGCAGGATTTTCGACACCAGCTAGGTCGAATTCAGTCGCTGTCTGGAGGAGAATTCTAGCGGCCGGCTGCTCTGATCGATACTTTTCCATGGTTTCTCCGATAAACACCAGGCGAATGCCGGAGCAGTACCCTAACAAACGGGCCACAGACCGCGCGCGATCTTTCCTTCCTCTTCCTTGTCCTATACTCTCCTCTTATACAAACACACTTACACTAACATGCACTACACTACCACACATGCCGGGAGACCGGTCGGGAGCTAAGAGCTTGTCCCGGCTAGGGCGGTGCCCCGCTGGTGGGAGATACCTAGTTGAGGGGGACACCCCGCTAGTTGACGATAGGTCGGCGCCAGATTTAGCCATCCAGCGGGAAAAATATCATTGCCATCTCCGGAGAAAAAACACGCACTACACTTACGAGACTAATGACCAAATTAGTTGATACGCCCGGAAACACGAATCAATCAACTTTAACACTAACCAACCTTATATTATTCTTTTACCATTTTCATGATATATCCATTACAAATGAAAATGTAATTAGTATCATAAAAATAAAGATGCTAAATTCCTTCCTATTAAAAAATACAACAGTTCGAAAAATATATCTGCGGTGCATTTCTTGATTCATAATTTACTTTCATTAAGCGAAAAATATGCTTCTCTTTCTGACACCTTTTTTGTAGGTCGCTTTTCAACAACTGCGTCATATAGCGACCACTGTGATTATTTTAACTGTAAGGGGAACTGTATAAAGAACACGAACACACACAAACATCCCTGCCCGAGGCGGGATTCGAGACCGCGACCCTTCGAACCGGGACAGCTACGGCCGTTCAGCCTTAGTGACCTCGGCTATCCAAGTCAGCCTGACATTATTTCGCAGACTTTTGTTGTTTTCTAATATAGGTAGCGCACCTGTTATTTTTGGGAAAAGGGGCATTTAATTTTACGAAATTTGCAAATTTATGTAAGAGAGAAAGAAGAAACATAAATTAACCGTCATACAAATTAACTTTGATGATCCTGAGGTGATTTACCACAGTATTTAAATCCATCATTTTAAATAATTATACATCAAACTGAAAATTCAGGTCAATTGCATTAATATTATATTAATTATTTCATGGTGATTTACGTCCAACGTCATATGTTCAATATATAAATATATAACTACTAAAAAAGTGTTTAAAGAAAATGGTCATTATCATGGTCAATACCAATGGTCAATATCATGGTGGCTCATTTTGACATAGTAGTGAGAACAAAAACAACATCTGAATGTGCGCAGATGAAGAGAATTTTGAATTTCATTTCTTGCATTTGTACTTTTTTAACAAATAATATTTGGGACAGCGGAATAAGTTACAGTTTGATCGAACAAATATTTGTAATGTTTCAAATTCTTAATGATTTACAGGATATATTTCGTTACTACTTCTGTCAGCTTATATCAACTGATTTATAATCAATTAAATTGAATTTAAACTTACCGTTGCTGATATTTGTGGCTCAGATATCATCTAACATTCCATTAACTTTGTTTTCTTCTTCTTGTACTTCTTATTCTTCTTTAAATTATTTAAGAAATAACACATTCATCTTTCGTATAAATAAGTACACAAGCGGTCCTTATCTTAGGCACATTGACAACATACATTAACAGTAACGTTATATTAATTCTAACAATATCAGAGACTCTGCTAAATCTTTGCTGTAATTTTGACTTCTGTGCAATTTTGCACTTCACAAATTACTTATATGTCGTCTCCTGTGCAATTCTGCACTTTCTCTAAGGATCAACAGTCGTCTACCATCATCACTTCAAAATATCTGCCCTGATAGCGTTTTTCCATCTCTTTCAGATCTTGATAAAACTTCTCTCCATCATCATAACTAAAATCCCCCTGATTATACGCGAAGAAATCACGGTGGTTGTGGAGAAAATAAAGTTTGATGCTAATGTTACATCTTGATAGAAATTAGCATTTCATCCATCACAGATTTGAAATCTGAATTTTTTTTTTATTTCCTTAAAAATTGACGGCGTCAGTTTTAAAATCTGACCAGGCCAGTATTTCTTCATCACTCAATAACTTTCTTTAAGCTTGACCTCTGAGAGAAAAGGAAATGTTTAACAAATATATTTAAAGCATTCTCCACTCTTATTTAGAGCCTTGACAAACTTTCACTATACGAAGCTTGATATGGAATGGTAACAAATTAATATTTTCACGATTAATCAAACTTCTCCTGGATTCAAAGTAATTCTGATTTACCAATCCCTTTTGATCCAGTGGAATTCACGATCCCTGCTTTCCCATTCACATATAAAGTAGGGGAACTTAGTAAATTTTGGCTGAAGTCCCAACAATATTCCAGTAACTTTCAAGCCACTGTAGACAACACACTGGTGTTCTTCAAAATTAACTTTTACTTTCCCGTATAAGTACGTATACACGGAGTCATGTACGTAGTACAGGGAAAGTTATGTAATGCTGCGCGAAAAAATGGCCAATTTTCGCCAGAAAAAAAATCATTGCCGGGCCTTGATAACGAAAAAGTGGATATATCTAGCTGCTAAATTAAGAAAAAAATCCTTAACACGTGGTGTAGCCAGAACCATTCTTTTGTCGTCCCGTGATACCACCTACGGTATCTTAGGAAAACGTCCGTTTGTCCGTTCGTCTGTCTGTCTGTCCGTTCGTCCGTCTGTCTGTCCGTCCGTCTGTCTGTGAGCACTGCTAGCGCCTAAACCATACGTACGATTTCTTCCAAAATGGATATTCCCCGGTCGATCTGGTTCGAGTTAACGCTTAAGATTTTGGAAAAGATTCTATAAAATTTGGGGGTACTTCACATGAAGACCCCCGACATTTTCAAAATTTTGTCAATAACGGCTCCAAATTTTTTCTTTAAATTTCTTGTAAGAATAGAGCAAAATACTCTTATTAACATGGCATAGGTCCGATTTTCACGGTTAACTCTGAATTTTCGAAAATTGCAAAAGTTTGAAATTTATTCGGCGTCTTCGACCAACCACAAATTTGCAGATAGAGATTTTCCTCCAAATAAATTTATTCTTCATAGTGAGTTTTTCCTTTAAGGTCATGTAGATTTTTTTGAAAACTTTAGTAGTTTTCGCACAATATTTCGCGCAAAATGAGCAATTTTAAAAAATTACAAAAACAAGATTTTCTCAAAAACGGCTCCAAATTGTATCTTTAAACTTTTGTTAGGGCTAGTGCCCAATGTATTTTATGAGAGAACGCCATATTGCTCTATTCTTTTGTTTTTCAGAAATTGGAAAAGTGTAATTTTTTTGACTTGTCTCTCACGTCGTTAATATTTACATTATCGGCGATTTTTTCACATTATTATATTTACGAGTACATGTGCTTTAAATAATGTCAAGAAAAAGTTTCTCGAAAACATAACCGTTTTCTGTGAAAACTAGCTCAAAATTCCGCATTTTCAGAAACGCTCAAACGCCATTTTCTCGTATATGGCTGTAATTTTTTTCTTGAAACTTTTGTAACGTATAGTGATAATTACACACGTTAATATGACGTAAAGTTTATTCTGAGTTTTTTTTTGTTTTTTTCAAAAATTACATAATTGTAATTTTTTTGAAAGATCTCTCACATCTTTAATATGCACATTACCAGCAATTTAAGATGAAAGATTATTATATTTGTGAGTGTAAGTGCTTCAAATAACTTAGAATAAAGTATTTTGAAAACTCAAAAATTATCTGTGAAAAAGAGCTTCAAATTTTGCGAATTTAGTTGCGCTAAAACGCCATTTTCATTAATCCGGCACAAAATGTTTAAAAGAAAATTGCCATTTAGGACTAAGTTTTTGTGTTCTTTAATATTCTAAAATGAAGATTTCCGTTCTACCATTAGGAAACCGAAAAATTAAGAAATATCAAAAACATGTACTTTGGGCGAAAGATGGCAGCTGGCGAGAGTATGTGGCAATTCCGAATAGCTAGCGCAGACGCCAGGAAATAGAAAACTAACACGGGAAAGTCTGTGCCATTCTGTAGTAACACTAAGTTAAAGAGTTTTTCCATGTTGTCATGTGTTTCCTTTAAATAATCAGAATGAGCTACTGGCACTGAGGCATATTGATTTCCATGATGAAGCAGATCAGCTTCGAAGAATCTATAAATAATCACCAATGATTCCAAATTTTGAAAATAAATCATGAATGCTGTTGCAGTGTACAAACTGACCGTACTTCGTGAAGTAATCAAGGAACTCTTCTTCTCTCTATTGATACCAGTAAAGCGTTGGGTCTGGAGCGAGCAAATTTTTCTGTTTCAACTGTGAGCCTAAAACCTGCAACGATTACTTTGAGAGGTCAAGATCTTGCACCAAATCATTAAGTTCTTCTTTATTAAACAACTGGGGGTCTTCTCCCTTTGGGGAAATCAGTAACGTTCATTTCACAATCACAGCACTACGAATAATCTGAAGATGATGTAGATGGTAGGTCATGTCGTGGGTTTCGTATAGGAATGTCAGGACCATGTGATACGGGTCCAATAGCTGACGGAACATTCGAGTAAAGTATTTCTTTCATTCTTTTCTTATTATGTCCGTACATTTTCACCACGCAAAAGTAACAGTAGTTTACATGATTCTTCTGTTCTCTCCACACCATTAGAAGACCAAAAGAAAAAGATATCTGGTTTCGTTGGTGCTATTTTCGCAAGCCTCCAACGCATGTGTGAAGTAAGCGTGGTACGCTTTCCTTACAAACAAGGTGACATTTTCCCTTGTGAGTTTTAGTGTAAATGAGTTGCATACAGCAGGGGAGAGTTAGGTTAGGTTAGGTTAAGTTTTAACAAGTTCTGAAATTTCATATGATATTTGAGAGAGGCTTTCTCCTCATATTGTGAGAACATACATAATTGTGCATACTGTTATTGTCAAATACGGAATGTTTAATACATTTGCAATAGGACCAGTTAACCTAACCGCTAACGTTAAGTGGACCGGAAATTGAAATAATCTGTGAAAATTAAATTTACGTTTAATGGACTGTTTTAATGAAAAACATCGATCTTTTACTCATTGCTATAACCTTTTTCCCACATAAATGAGAAAACAGGCCTCGTACCGCACGCCGTTTTCCAAAACGTGGCATCTAAAATTAAAACTTTAAAATATCAGTGACAATGAATTAAATTAATAAAATAGTGAAAAGCGAATGAATTATGTAACATTCCAGATTTAATAATTGCAAATCTACAAAATAATTGCAAGACTACTTCTTAAAATAAATAAAGAGGAAACTATTTTTAATACCCCCTCCCCTTGTAACGCACTTCCCTATCTCTATGCAACGCAGAATAACGATGCCTCAGACCCCCTCCCTCCCCCTTTAGCGTAATTTATGAATGACCCCAAGAATAATCGGAAAAAATATCATTTAAACTTTTTTAACTTCATGAATATCGCCAACGAGAATCAATGAATTCGAGTGAATCGAGTGACGGTAACTTTATAACGAGATACGAGGAAGACAAAAATTATTGAATTAACTTTCTGGTGCTGAAGTATTGTTCTGCAGTGTCTTCTAAAGATTTGATCACTCAACACTCCGAACGTGCCCTTTGAATTTTGCAAAAATGGCCAGGTTTTGGTCAAAATTTGAACATTGTGTGGCGCCGAGATTTCGTCCTACAGGGCGGATCCGTGGCGGCGGGGTCGGTGCGGGCTACGAGGTAGGAAAGGGCGGCGGGGGCGGGGCGAAGGGGGCGGTGCCGCGGGCGCCGTCCTTGCCCCGGGGTCGCCCGGTCAGGCGTCGCGCCGGCGCCGTCATAACTGTTTCGCGTCGCGCCCAGCGGGCTGTGACGGCGGCGCGGCGCGGCGGCGGGTCCAGACGGCTTTTGGCAGCGCGGCGCGCAGCCCCCGCCCCCGCCCCGCCCCGCCCCCGCTCCGCGCCACTCCGCTCCGCGTGGGAAGCGCGCGTCCGCCCGCCGTCGCCCGCGCCCGCGCCCCCGCCCCCGCCTTCGCCCCGCCCGCGCCGCCCGCTTCCTCCCGTGGCGCGGCGCCAGGCGCGCTGAGAGATGCGCTTGCACTCGGCCAAAACGCCTGGGCGCGGTGCGGGACTCGACCGCATCTCAGCAGCTGGCTTCCTACTACGGATGCGACAGCGACGTCGCGACGGTGTTTTCAAACATTGATGTTTCTATAATAATATCGATGTTTTAAACATCCATGTATTGAAACCTATGGTTTTTAAACATCGATGTTTTTATGTTTTCGATATTTTGTTCAATTGCTCATAATCACGAAATCCTAAAAATGAAAATATGAAATAGTAACTGATGTAACACACAATAGTAACACATTGTGTTTGTGTTCGAAACAAATGAACGTGGTTTGTTACCGTCAAGCAGACTACCATCCCGAGATGATTTTAATGCACCGGTATTTCCTTCATTTTTTCACGTTTTTCGCATTTGGAGACGTATTTTTAACTTTGTTTTCACATGAATTTTAATTATAAATTAATGTGCACGGCAAGTGTTAAATTATATTTTGTTGCCCACAATTTAAGGTTAGAGGATACTGAAGCAACTTTAAAAGATTGATGTTTAAAAACATGTTAACAAACAATGTTTGGCAACATCAGTGTTTGTTTGTAGATGTCGCATCCCTACTTCCTCCGTACGGCCATCCACGGCTCCTTACATCACAGACCAATTAGCGTCGATACTTGCACACGTGAACGGAAAGGTTTTTCGTGCCCTGTAAACTTTTGTTTTGTACAGCTAAAATTCCTTATTTGGGACCTTGTTAGACAAAAATAATAATTTAGGATCCTCATAACTGTCTGAGCCCAGACGCGCTTCTTGTGCTTTATTTCTTTCTTTTTCAATATTTTTTCAATACTCTTCATTATATTTCAATATATTCTTCTTCAATATATTTTTTTCAATATTTATTTCAATATTTTTCAATATTCATTCTACCATGTCATACAATATAGTTGTAAACATACTTTCTAGATATCCTTTCTATCCGAGATATCAATACAGTTTTGTGCCAATGCTAATGAAACATGTCCAGAATCACCCAAGACCCAATAATCTTTAAAATGTATTTTTTATTTTTTTATTATTTAAATCATATTGGGACAGTTCACATGGACATGCCGCAAACCTCAATCCTTAGATTGTTTATTAAAGGAAAGTACGACATTGTTGTGACAAATGACGGCACGGAGGCGTAAGAACATTTTCGTATATTTATGACGCCACAATTGTAAGAGTAGTAAAATTAGAGCAAACAGAGATAAATAAACAAAAATATTTAGGGTTACGAGAAACTGATGAGTATTAGGTTCAGAAACAGACTTGTAACAAAAATATAATAATTTTACTTTGGTTTCACAAGACAAGTGAATGGCAAACACCGTATGTAAGTAAGGATGTAAATTAAAATAAAAACGACAAAATAAAAACAGATTACAGCATTTGAAGATGTGAGCCGTTTAGAAAAAAATGTACTATTTATTTACGCAGAAAATGCGAGTAAACGCAAGTAGGGATGAAGAAGAAAATACAATTTTCTTCCTAGAACAATACATGTGACGAGAAGAGACAGCGTTTGTTTTTCAAACTTTCTCGTGGATGAAAGAAGGAAGTTGGGTACAGAATGTGTTCAGACTTGGCTGCGTAGAGAATGCGTCGAGGCCTGGTCGAGTCGAATTTCACTAGTGCATAGCGAAGGAGACTGATGGATGTCCATATCCGCGGTGTAAATTACGGACAATTATGGTGTGGTGTCGAGAACAAGCTAATTGAAGCTGGCTGGAATGGTTATGGTTTGCTACCAGCTTTGTCAAGACTCCAAAAGGTAAGGGCTTTGATTCTGTTTTTTTTTGTTTTGTTTTGTTGTAATAAACACTTGTAAGAAGGACAAGTTATATTTTTGAAAAAGAAAGAAAACGTAATTTTAAAGAAAAATTAGCATGGCCATGATGAAAGAAAATGCGCGCTTGTGTGAATGAGTACTCTGAACGTTAAGTGTGAATGTAATTGTGTGAATGTAATGTATTTGTGTTGTTTTTTCATGTTTTTTAAGGGTTTTCATATTTGTGTGTTTTTTATCAGCAGCGAGAGGCGGCATCCACGCCAAGTACATTTTTTAAATAAATCCAATGCGTCTATTGATGGTGGTTTTGATCTTTGAATTTTCGTTTTATTTTTATTAATTTGGGAAGTCAGGAAGGGAGCGTGCTACTTACCAATATGCCACAATGTGATAAATACCGTATCCTGTATAGGCGGCTTCGCAACCCCACGATCCTACAAATTTCTATAAATGGTTCAGGGTTTTACGTCACGTGCTCATGCTTGTTGTGAAATAATAAGAAACATAGGAATTATTCTGTGGAACGCCTAATGTGGAGGCGATTATAAATAAATAATATGATAGCGCAAATAAAACCCAGTTCCATTTCAATATATCTGCATAATTATTTATTTATGATTTCTTTATTTGTACAGCGTGGAAAGAGTAAAGTTTCAAAGAATTGGGAAACAGGAAACCTGACATCTTTCTTTTTACTTTTTTTTTCTTAGAATTCGCTATATTCTAATCGTCCCAATCTCAGACCCTGAAATGCAATGTACAGATTTACGAGAAATTGATCTTAAAACCTTTGCATTATGTCCCATATCGCTTTATCTAAGGGAATACAACTTTTACTCTGAAATAAAAACATTTAAGGAAAGTAAATATTATATATCCGTTGAAATACGGAAGTATATGACTATTTATTAACAGACGAATGTAAATCATGAATAATGGTTAACAGTTGCAGACTAATCATCAGACAGCTGCTCAATTTATTTTAAGACAACATGAAAATCAGATAAATGTTTTCCTGAATCAATTGATTGTGGGCGTAAACGTTCGTGAAATATATTTAAAACTTGCCTCAGTTCTAACCATTGTAAAACGAATAATTACGTTCTTTATTTGTCTTGTATTACATCTACCTATATACATTTTAATCTGGTAAATAAAATTTTTAAGCTTTCAATTCTTCACTAAGAAACAAATGTTCTCAAAATATCCACATTCCTTTCTTAAACCATTTTAGTAAAAAACAGATACATGCATTTGAGGACGTTTTTAAAGAGTATAACTAATATTGCTTATGAGCACATTCTGTGCTAACAATTTCGTGTGTAATGACCTGTAACGTATATTCAGTTTCAATAACCATATTATCCAAGGAGCTATAACAGAAACCTAGTGGATTTCTTAAGTTATTACTAGAGACCGGAAAAATATGTGGTATAAAACGTCAAAATATGTACATAAATATACAATGATAACAGTAAGAATACGTAATAAATATGAAAAATCGGATATAACATGTAATATTAAAATTCTCTAATTAAAAAAACATTTACATAGAACGAAATTATTTTAAAAAATGGTCCTAAATAAATCTTTAAAGTAATACAAACGTTTTAAAAACATTTTGGAGAGCACAAGTAGATGCACACTTTGCATCATACAACTTTGTCAGCTTCACCTAGTGTAATCCAGGACTTCGCAAATTTTCCTCGGACATTAAGGTTGTAGGTCACAAAACGCGGTGTCAATGATACTTTTAACACCTAGATTTCACCAATAATAAAGGAAAAATTCTAATTTTATTGAAAATACTTCTTTTCATAAAAATATGTAATAAAATTGAAGAAAATTAATAGAATAAGAAAATATGTGGTGAAAACAGCAAAATATGTAAACTATATACTAAATATGTAGTACTAAATATGTAAAGAAAAAATTGGATATTGTGTCAGAAGGGCGATAATTTGCCAAGATTCCAATTTTGATAACGGTAAGTAGGAATACAAAAAATATGTAATTACATAAAAATCCGGTCTCTAGTTATTACTGCACAAAGCTGCATAAAATAAAGAACGTCTTGCAAAGTTTAGAGATAAACAAAACCGTTATATTCCCCTGAATAAATCAAAATGCATCCAGAACAATTCTTTCTGTCATCATTAGATGAAAATATCAGTTACAAAGTTCATGAAACAGAGTAAACATTTAAAATACTATAAATGATCTAATGAGTGGTAAATATAAAACCAAAAATTCTTATGACAATGAGAATGAAAGAAGTTTTTGAATAGAAGTTTGAAATATAATTAAAATATGTTAAAGAATAAATTTGACAAAGCAATTCGAAAATTGCGTAGAGGAAATTGAAATAATCAAGATCGTTTTTAAACTAAATTCCAAAATAGATTCCGTTTTTTGTTTTGTTTTCAACATTTGATATATTTAATTGTATACTATAGTATGTCAAATACATATCCCCACTAGTACATTTTCTTATTTGCTAATTTTGAAGCCATTACTTTGAAACCTCTTAATCGAACCTGAGATCTGATTTGTATATTTTGCATAATTGAAGACCTTATTACCAAAGTGACGAATATTCATTTGAAGTTTATCAAGATTTATGTATCAGCATATTCTTAAGATGCTTCTTCATCGACCTGCCAAATGATGTGTTCAAGAACTGCGTTTCTCATACCTTAAACGGTATCCGAAATTATTCTATTGAATTAATATTGAATCCTACTACACTATTGAAATCTATTTTGAGATAAAAGGCTGGATGTGAATACTTTCTCTACTGAAAAAATTGTTTTTCAAGGTGATACGTCACTTTGGAAATAAGTTCCTCAATTTCTAATAATTATCTCCAAGCGACATGGGAGTCCAGCAGTCAGTCAACTCCTTGGTTTGTTCCTCGAGCCCACCAGAGGGACGCGCAGTAAATACTCCATTTGCTCACACGGAGAGCAAATAACGGACAATAAGGGCAGCACACAGGCGACATGTGCGTCGAGAGAGCGACTACGAGGTCCTCTGCGTGCCGACAAATCTCTCGGGGCTGATGGACAGGCGCCCCGCCCACCCGCTTGCGGGCCGGGTGGCCAGGCGGCGGCGCTGTTTGCTCACGGGCTACGGCGAAGGTGCAGGCGCTGGAGTCCGGCCGCGCCGCGCCGCGCCGCGCCGGTACCGTTCCTGACCCTCTTGACTGACGCCGGTTTTAAGGTCAGCGCGCGCGGGCCCTCCGGCGGCCACCAGCGCCGGCTCCACTGGCGGCAGAATGGAGGAGGATGGCAGCAGTGGCGGCCGGTGGGTTGCGAATTATAATGTGATATTTACAACTTGGCCTCTCAAGCCCCTATGGTCACGATGGAATATCACACGGTATTTCGCGTCTTTCTCGGTCTTGCCGCTAGATGTCGCTTGACCGCTAGCACTGCTTGATAGGTCGCGATCATGCGATATCTAGCGGCACGACTGAGAAAGATGCGAAATACCGTGACATATTTGGTCGAGAAGACAGATCTTGAGAGGGAAAGTTATAAAAATAGCACTACAGGAGAGGCGGCATGTATTAGGTCCGAACTATCACACATTTTTTTTACCTCTTCAAAATATTTCTTTAACGACAAAAACTATAGCTATAGTGTACAACCGATTTGCATGCTTCGGCATTTTAATCCTTCTCGAAGAGGACTTGTTGATAACGGAAGATACAATAACGCTCACGTGAAAATAAGAGATATTTTAAAACCCATTACCAGCGAACAAAACTGTAGTTAATGAAATCATTAAAGGGTCGGTATTCTTACTCATAGATTAGATAATAGGCGCAGACTCCTCTGAACAAACCCTAAGCAGCACGTTGCCCCCATCTAACTCCCAGAACCCTCACTCTTCTTCAAGCTTCCATTGCCTCGCATGCACCAGCAACGGACGGACTCGCGATAGTCCACGAAGCAACACATTCCAAAAACATGAACCTTTCGCTTAAGCGATCACATAATATAAAATTCGTCCTCAAAATCGCGCTGGAGGTTCGTACAAATTCAACGAATCGATTTATTGTTTAATACTTTATGTATTTTTCCCCGAGGTTGGTTCCTCTGACGAGGGTGCCGCCCCAGAGCCCTTACGGAGCAGTGGCCACTGGATGGTAGTCAAGGTGGCGACCCACTAGAACCTTGAAGACTGGAACCCCTATTCCTTCGTTTCACCTACTTTATTGTTTCAATTGTGATAGTTATGTGTTTAGGTCGATATGGGAAATAACATGTTAAAATTTGGTAACCGAGGCGATAGCCATAGTTAATTATAACCTAATGAGTCCATTATTTCCGTTATCTGGCATGTGTCCAATAATTTTTCTAATATTACCTTCACGAGAAAAACTTTTAAGAAATAATAATATCTATTTTTGCTTGCAATAAAAGAAATCAACACCTTACCCAACAGCTCATTAATTTATTTTAATTTGATTAAATTGTAGTAATAGAAACGACAGTTAATTGATATTTATTTTGGGATTTCATGAGTACCATTTCATTCCGCTGTTAGCTCACGTGAAGATGATACAACAGTACAGCATTCACAATCAAGAGGTAGTAAAACAGCACAAATTTTCTCGCCCATAATTTCACGCACAATTACGCGAAATGTACACAAATATTCGAAAAATTGTATATGATCTTATTTAAAAATATATCTTTAAGGAACAAATTTCATTAAGGGGAAAAATCTCTGTCTTCTTAATTGTAGTCGTAGGAAGACGGCGAAAAATGTTGAATGCTTGCATTTTCGAAAAATCCGGGGTTTTCAATGAACATGAGACCTGTACCATTATCTTAAACGACCTTGACACTATCCAACAAAAAAGTTTAATAAAAAATGATGGAGCCATTTTTCTGAAAATTTGGAAAATGTCCCAATGGCTTCATGTAAATTAATCCCAAAATTAAAATATTGGTTTCAAATATCGGTATCAAAAGAGACCGCAACATCAGCCAGATCGATTGGGGAATATCAATTTTGGAGAAAATCGGCTGAACAGTTTAGTTGTTAGTTTAGTTGTGTACAGTACCGTAGTTCACAGACAAACGGACGGACCATTTTTTCCGTCAATCGATTTTTCGTTATCAAGGACTGAAAAAACATGGATTCTGGCTACACCACATTTTAGAGGATTTTTTTCTAAATTTAGCAACTGGATTTATCCACTCTTTTGTTACCAGGGCCCTGTAATAAGAGATTTTCTGCCGAAAATTCGCCATTTTTTCGCATAGCATTACATAACATTCTCTCTACTGCGTAAGCAGGAGCCAGAAAGTAAAATTAATTACGCTAGGACCTGTTAACATTGTCCACGGGCTTGGCCAAGCACCCGGCCGGAGGTGCGGGTTCTTTTTCTGTGCGGCACGGGCGAATTCTCCTGGTGATTACGGCGTACCACCATGCCTCCTATTGGAACACCGCCCCATCCACAATCGCCCTTCTCCCTCTATTCATCCATCGTAATCACTCTTACCTTCATCCACGGCAACGGTAAACTCGAACTGAGGTCATCTCCTTAGAAAAGGGAGGTCAAAACGCAGTACGCCCCTCACCTCGTCCCTCACCTACGTCCAGAAATGAGTACGTAAATAATCATAATACTCATCATTGAAGCCTTCCTTAAATCTTCTACATCTTCTACACAATTTCGGTAACTCAATTCCCAATAAATCGACAAATGTTTCCTTTAATCCTTCTTTTATTCCGATACATCTCGACTTCTTGGCATTTATTACATATTTTGACCTAAAAGTGACTTCTTTCGAGCAGAGTCAACTAAACGAAAGTAAATATTTTACTATTAGTTATATGTTAATAGTTCATATCAACCACTGAAAGGACGCAAATAAATCACTTCGTTGCCGGGGTCACGAGTTCAGTGTAGTGCAGATCGGCAGCGTCCGCCAACCAGCTCCGCCGCCGGCCGCCACCGCAGCCTCCCGAGGGCCGCTGCCGGACGCGCTGACGCCAAGGAGCACCTGGGCGATATTAGGCACGTGCCTCCGCTGCCAACTCCACCACACACTTGTACGTTCGCGAACAGCTCGATTGGCCTGAAAATCCATCTCTTGAGCCAAAACAAACTTTCTATATCAATATCAGGGAACATAATTTGACATTTTTTAAGTTAACTGATTTCAGGTACTATCTCTTTCAGTTGTTATGTAAATAGAAGAATATTCATTGTACTTTTATTCAAATTACTACATAATATGCGCGAAATTCATTAGCACATAAGTTTGAACGTCGTTGAGTTTGTTAATGATTGGAAGAAGTTCGGAATTTCAGTTCCGGGAGACAATTCAAACGGCAGTTTCAAAGAGAACAATACATTTACAACAACAAATTCTAATAAACCATTTCAATCCATCCTACATCTTACTATTCTCTTATTTTAAATATTTATTTTAATTTAAGTTTTATTTTAAATATTTCGAAAACTACGATCGACATATCGCATTTAAAAAGAAGTAAATTATTGTATATTCAGTAATAAAATAAGCATTTTTAAATGACAATCCTTGGAGAAAATAATGTTTATATAGCAAATATTTGTAAGTGTAACTAATATTTCTACCCATCATCATGTAACACTAATCTTTCTTTTTCATAACGATTTCGCTCTACTAATTCTATACGTATAGATATTTCATTAATTCCTTCGCATTTACTTTATACAATAATTCCATGAGTTTTTTTTTTTTTTGTGCGTGTGTTTCTACTTGACGCGACAGCCCGTGTACGGGATATGGCCTACCAACAGCGTACCGGCCTCGTGGCCAAATGTTAAGGGCAGAGGCGTATCTAGATAAAATGGCGCCCATGGCAAGAACAGAATTTGCGCCCCTGTCAGATTACTTCAAATTAGGGTTCTTGTTATTTGTTTGATTGGGTATACTCTAAATAGCGCCCCTTGTGAGTGGCGCCCATGGCACGTGCCATGCCTGCCATACCGTAGATACGCCTCTGGTTAAGGGGGTACGTGTGGTTAGCACGAAGACATCATCACGCCATATTCTGACCTTCTCAACCTGAGAAGTGAGTTTTCTCATCGTCACACAGCAACATATACGGGGACCGGGAATCGAACCCGGGGTCGCGTCATAGAAAGCGAGCACGCTGACCAATGCGCTAAGACAATTGATTTAGTAGAATGATTTAGTTGATGATATAGAATATCGAATTATTGGATTTGAAAAGGCACATATTAATTCCGCCACACGCGTCAAAGATACCTTCCTCCTTCCGTCCCCATTACAACCCGGTGAAGTTGCTCGCGCCGATTGTTACGCGAGGCGTGAGCACCGCGGCGGCGTGACTGCGCAGCCGCCGCTCGTACGTCTTCATAATCGACGGCCGCCGCGCCAGCCGCGCCGCGCCGCGCCCCGCGTCGCGTCGCGAGGGTTCAGCGACCGCCCCCGGCCGCGCGCCCGCGGCTCCGCCCACCCGGCGGCCGCATCGCCAGCGGAAGCGGCGACAAAAGGCCTCAAACGCCGCCCGCGAGCAGTGCGCGCGCATAGAGCAGCACCCGGGGACGCGAGCCGGAGACGGCCAGAGACCTCCCGGGCCGCGCCGGGGCTGCGCACCGCGGGCCGAAAGCGCGGACCGCACGAGGTGGCTCAAAGCAAGCGTTACCTGCGTCTCTGGTTGGTTGATTAGTGATTCCGGGCGCTAAGACCATTATTCCCATAAGTGCAGTGCATGTTTTATCGCGGGAGATGGCGGTGATCTTGCCGCCGCTGGATGGTGAGATCCGGGGCCGACCTACCGCCGGCTAGCGGGGTTCTTCCCAACCTGGTGTCTCCCACCAGCCGGGGACCTCAGTAGTCGGGCCAAGCTCTAGGTTCCCGACCGGTCTACCGGCATGTGGGTAGTGTGGTACATGCAAGAGTGTGTGTGTGTAAGTAAGGGATGGGATAGGAAAAGGAAGAGGAAGGAGAGATCGCGCGATTTCCGTGGCCCGTTTGTTAGGGTACTGCTCGGACATTCGCTTGGTATTAATCGGAAAAACGACGGGAAACGACAGATCAGAGCAGCCTATCACTAGAATTCTCCTCCAGACAGCGAGTGATATCGACCTAACTATCTAGCTAGTGTCGCAAATCCTGCCGCCGTCGGGACTCGAACCTAGGACCTCTCGGTCAGAGGTACTGCCATGACATCAACTGTTGCCCTGAGCCATCTCTCCCGGTTCGTTGTCTCTGCTGAATCTTTAACGGGAGGTGGGAGATTTGGAGGCACGACGATGGCGGATTTTCGGCATTGACTAAATAGCTGGGTCGAATTTTAGCGGTGGGCTGCAGCTCTAATCGGTAATTTTTGCGATCAATATCAAGAGAATTCAGGACAGTATCCTAAAATTTGGACATCTGTCCGCGGATGAACTTCCCTCCCTCACCTTTATCCCCTCCTCTCCCCTTCCACTCGTACATGCATTAAACCACATATGTCGTGAGTCCAGTCGGCTGCTCAGACTGAAGCGATGCCCCTCAGGGTGAAATACTTAGATGAGGGAATCCCTGCAAGGCGTCGTGAAGGTCTGCGCCAGATCCCTCGTTCTACCGGGGAAGGAACATCACCTTCTTCCGGAGTAGTATAACCTTCAGGACTTGCGGGGCAAATGACCGCTGCCGTCGACGCACACAAAATAATAAACCAATCAATTCTTCTATAAGACTATTTTATCCATTAATTCATTAGATACGCTCGCAAACAGTTATCCGACCCAGCCAACACACACTCCGTCATTTGCTTTCGTCTCCCCTCACTTGTCACACACGCATTGACCCACATAAAAATGGGCTAGCGCCGTCGTGAGGGGGCGGGAGCAGGAACTGGCGGCGCAAAGGGCCCCACTGTGTCGTCCTGCGTGGGGGCGCGCTTCGCGGAACGGCGCCGCCGCCGTTAGCGCGGCCGCGCGCGAGGGGCGAAGGCGTGGCCGGGGGCGTGCTCCACACGGCGTCCGACGCGCCGTCAAGCGACGCACTGTGCGCTTCCCAGAAGAGGGCGGGCGCCTCCCGCGGGCCGCAAGGCGCGACCGAAGGGGTGCGGACGGCACGCGCGACAATGGCAGGAGGTGGAGGTCACCCGGGAGGAAGGCGAGCGGAGGCTGAAGGAACGGTGCTGACTACGGCAGAGGTGGCGTAGTTTGTGTACCCGAGCGCGTCAACTACTTTGGTCCTTAATCCCGTGAATGTAGACTTCGGTTTTCATAACATGGCGCGTCAGGGTCAGTCTTCACGATGGAATAAGTCATCGCATTTCGCGTCTTTCTCGATCGTGCCGCTAGATGTCGCATGATCGCAGTAGTGATTGATACGGACGCGATCATGCGACATCTAGCGGCACGCCGAGGAAGACATGGAGTGTTGTGACATATTCCATCGTAAAGACGAGCCTTGACGCGCCACGTCATAAAAAACCAAGTATAGTGTTTGTTAATACTTGAGAGGTGGTAATGTTCCTCCCACGGAGAAATGTAAGATTTGGGGCTCACTCACACGTCGACGTGAGTTTTTTCACCCCCATTTGTCTCCCATAGTGGGTCACCGCGCCAATCGAGATAAGCTCTAATCTTCCGACAAGTCTTCTAGCTTGTGTGGCAGTAAGTTGTATGTGTGTAACCGGAGATGAGACAAAGATGAGTAAGGAAATATCACATCAGGTCCGCGATCTGTTTGTTAAAGTACTACTCTGATATTCGCCTGTCAGAGAAACCAAGAAAAATCGGCCATTAGAATAATTGTCCCCCAGACGGTGCCTGAATTCGATATCTATTGTCGAAAATCCGGCTCCGGTATGTATCCTCCGAAAATCGTGATTCGAACCCTAGAACCTCTCGATCAGAGGTGCTGCACTGATTGGTGACCCTGAACTATCTCAGACAGTGGGGGAGATGGAGAAAAAGCAAGAAATGAGAGGCAACCGCAACAGACATAAAAGGACGGAGGGGAAGGAGAGGGAGTTGGAGGAGGACCAATCCAATTAAATTCACTAACTTCGCGTTCATTGTGGTGGTATCGTAAGAGGTGGCGAATTCGACTGTATTAAGGTGTGTTTATGAATTTAGAAAGGAAAACGGCGAACATGGTTCCATTCAAGAGAGGCCGCGGAGGCGAGAAAAGTTACATCTGACAATGAGGACGAGGCAAAAGCGGCAGGAGGGGCTGGACGACACGGAGAATTTGGCGCAGACAGTGGTGGCGGCAAAAGTGATGACCAGGGCTAGGATTTATATTTATCTTTTTATTACTTATAATCAACTTTTTGTCAATTGTTTACGAATTAGGCTTTTTCAAATCTAACTGATAATCCATATTATTCTTATTTCTAGGTGTAGTACGTTCATATTTTTACGCATTTAAGAAACACTCTCATATCTTTAATTATTTCAACGTTCTTTTGCGATATAATCCACACTACGGTCTTTCAAAATTATTCTTGGAAGATTAGTTTTAACGTTTAGTGCAATTTAATGTGGCAAGTCGGTTTTACAAATAGATCTGAAATTAACTTCACAGTAAATCGCAAGGTTCAAGATAGACTTCATTACTACTTCTGAAGTTGATTGCCATTTTAACCAGTTTCAGGATGTCCGTACTGGCACAAGCCTTGGTACTGACACGCATTTTAACAATAAACAATAACTACTAAACAATAAAAAGGGGCCGTTTCTCATTTGAACATTTAAAAGAAAGCTCTGTACCTGGCAAAGGAAACGGATTAGGTAAAAGGGAAAGGAACTTTCATTCTCTAACAAAATAAAATTCAGTCTGTTTTATTACGACGTGATTGAAACTTATTCTACAATTAATATTTAAACTAAATTGTTTGGTTGTTTTATTTATTAACTTAAAATTTTAAACATTGTTTTCAATAGTTTAATCTCTGAAGTTGTTAGTTATTTTGCTCAATATTTTGAATATTTTTAGTTCATATGTTTGTATATATTTAAGTACAAGTTCCCTGTCAATTTTAGCTCTGGTGTCGGCAGAGGGAAAGGCGGAGTAGGTTGTGTCGGTGGCCATTGGACGGAGGAATGGAGGAGGCGGATGGTCAATGATCCAGAGGCGGTGGGGGTGGGAGCGGGCGGGGGAGGGAGGCAGAGACGACCTCGGGTTGGCGGCGGAGGCGGTGCTAGTTGCTGGGCTGGAGGCGAGGGGGGAGCGACTGTTTCGGCAGACGTGGGGAAGTCGGTAATAGAAACGATGGCGAAAAAGCTTTCAACGGCAAGGCGGAGGCAGGGGCGAAGACAGAGATGCAACAGTTGGTAGCGGCGGAGACAAACTCGACTTGGGGACGGAGGCAGAGACATTGGCGGAGGCAAAGATGGCGACAGATGCAGAGGTAAAAACGTACTAGACACAATCGGCGGACCTGGGGAAAGCGGTACCAAAGACGATGGAAACGGAATGGAGGGTGGTGCAGATGCTGTTGAAGGGGAGAAGGCGAGGTTGAAAGAGCTTGCTGAGGCAGCGGCGAAGGCGAAGCCCGAGGGGCCGGCCGCGGCGGTGGTAGAGGTGGAGGCGAAGTCGAAGAGGATGGCTGAGACAGCGGCGGCGGCGTGCGCGCGACGACAGTTATGCGGTCAGCGCGTGCATGACGGCCGCCGCCGCCGCCGCAACAATGTTCCCGGAGAGGAAGAGAGGCGCCGCCGCCAGACACCGTTAGCCGCAGCACAATCGCTGCTTGTTCGGAGGCGGCCGCCGCTGCGCCGAGCACAGCCGCCCGCGGGCCCAGCGCCCCCGCCCCCACCCCGTCCCGACCACTCGCCCACGTTCGCCCTCGCCCTCGACGGTTCTCATGCTCACTTCCTCGCCCAGGCCCGCGTCCCGTTCCGCCCCGCCCCATCGCCTTAGCGATTCTCTTGCCCACTTCCTTGCCCTCGCCCTCGCCCGCGCCCGCGACCGCACCCACGCCCTGCCGTGCCCGCTCGCCCTCGTCGGTTCTCATGCCCCCTCCTCGCCCTTGCCTTCGCCCACGCCCGCTACCCGCCACGCCCTGCCCGTCGCCCTCGCCAATTCTGTTGCCCACTTTCTTGCGGCCGCCCTCGCCCCCGCCCTTGCCGTCGCCCGCGCCTGCACCCACGCCCTCTCCCCCGCCCTCGCTCGCCCCGCCGTGCCCTCTCGTCGTCACCCGTGCCGATCTCTTGTCCACGCCATCGCCCTACGCCCTCGTCTCGCTCCGCCCCGCCCCCTCACTCGCTCTACCACGTCCCTTCCCCCTGTCTGGTTCTTTTGCCCGCTGCCCTCGCCCATGCCTGGCTCCCCACTCGTCCACGCTCCCGCCCCGCCCCTTCGCCAGCTTCCGCCCGCGCCGCCGGCCAAGTGCCCGCGGGGCTCCCGCTGCACTCGGCCGCGCGATCACCTGATTACGAAGGAGTCCTTCCCACACCGGGCGCCGTTGCGCGCCCTTGAGGTCGCCAGGCTGCTGGGAGGGGGCGCGATCAACATCGCGTAGCGGCTGCTTGATTCAGCGACCCCTCTCAGACAACACTGCGAGACAGTTGAAGGCTTGAAAGTGATGCATCACGAATACAATCGTATCTTCAGGTCTTGGCGATTAGGAAGTCGCTTCCTGAATCACTAGGTGACTGACGTTTTCACTTCAATAATAATAAGCGGAAATTATCACATACAAACTGGGTGCCTGTTTATTAGCTCTTCAACTCTTTTAGCGCCTTGTTTAGTTAAGCCTGCTGGTTATTGCAGTGTTAAACGAATACGTAAGAACCAACATCACTTCTTTAGCTTCTCGTCATGAATTTTTATCTTCTTAACTTACGAATTTATCATTTGCTCTCGTGAAGGTAACAAAAAGGTATTGAGAGGTAGAAAGACGATGCACTCCCACAGGACTCATTCTTTTCGCAAATAAAACCACTTCATTTCTAAATAGGCACACTTTTCAAAGATATCTTGAGCTTGAAAATCTTTCTGTTTAGATAGTGTTTGTGCAAGTGAAAGTCAGCATTCTCTGTTGAACTTAATAGTTTCATTGCAATCGTCCTAGCATTGAAAATAATCTTCTGGATGGAGGGTTAGACTTTTGAAAGATGTATTTGTCAATACTTTTCAAAGTATTCTGACAACAACGATTTTAACAGTGCTGAAGCAAGTATTTTAAAACATTTGTTTCCACATGATTTTATTAGCAATTTTAAAACAAAATTTTCGAGAGAAATAAAAATGATTGTAATGACATTTTTCAAAATCAAACTTACAATATTTTGGACGTTCATGGTCGTCATATACAAAGGAAAGGATTTTTACAAGTTAGCGTAATTAACGAACGCCAAAACATTCAGAGCGATGAAATGTCATTATTATTTATTATCTCGCCAGCTCATTTGTCGTCGTGAAAAATTATCTCATATTGCAACCACATAATTCAGAACTTGGAGATGCAATCGCGGTGTGAGGACACGAACTGTAAGTCCATTACAGCCTTCAAAGGCTGCAGCACTTGGCATCCAGCGTTTTCCTGTTCGTCGTGAAAGCTTCCTCGCGGTCAGAAAGCTTTTATCTACTGCATACTGTTATGCACAGCAATTTTGCGGACGCCCCGTATTAGCGTTTTGCGATCTTGGAAACGTCGGCCCTGAGAAGGAAGCTGCTCGGAGATAAGTACCCTCTAGCAGCGAGGGTTAACCCAGAATATTTGCTTTCGGAGTCGGTGGGAAGAAGAACCAATATTTGTAACGGCCAAACGCAGAACCGGGAGCGAACCAGGTTGAAGGGCTACGTAACGTTCGCTATACTCTCCGCTACGTTCGACTCCGGCCATGGTTCGCCGACCTACTGACTCGCCCTCCAGTCCGAATATTCGCTTTGTGCGAGGAAAACAGTTCGTCGCGCGGAAGTCCAGTCTCTGCATCGACTCGTCGGTAGTAGAGCAAGGTTGTTAGCTGATTTAGACTGGACGTACTTCCGGAAGGTTACAGAGTTGAATCGTGAGAGAGTAGCCGACTTGGAAAGCGAAATATTAAAAAGTGGGACAATTTTACATAGAAGCACTTACCTTTTTGTTGCCAAGTTTTGGAAAATATATTTTATAAATGATACTTATTACTATACAATTGTCATTGTTCTTTTCCACAGGAATGATTAACGACAGGCTTTCAAATTTGTCTGCACTTTTGCTTAAGAATTTGGAATACTTACTGTATTATTAAATATCTTATACTGCGATTTTCGTAACTTTGCCCCTGACAGGAATAAGCTGTTCCGCTGCCATCCAATCGGGAGTTTATATTTCGCTACAGTGACGTCACTATGGTGACGTTCAAGCTCCCGATGAGATGAAACCGTCAACAGCTGATTCCTGTCAGGGGCAATGTTACGAAAATCGCAGTATAATTCATATTCTCATACAGTGATTGTTCCTAAATATTTCAACGTTATTTTAATGTTTGTTTCATTTATCATGCTGATCAGCTCTGGAGATTCAATAATTCAATTATTGATAATTAATCAATTCAATTTGCAATTAATTATTTTTCAATTATCCTAAAGTTGGCATTACTGCGTATATAGTTTACAGGAATATTTAACTATATTTACAGGAATCTAAAAAACGTAAAAATATTAATGAATATTGAAATAAACCAACTGCGTTATTTCATGGAACGAATTTATTGGCATGACAAGGTGCAAATAATACTGCAGAACGTTTTTTCTCTGCATGCCGCCTGTTGTGAAACACATAATTTTCTGGGTACTGGCAAGAATAATACCTTTTTTAAAGAAAAGTATTTGAAAAGCGTTTTGTAAATATGAGAAGATATTTCTTGAATTCATGAAATTAATATATAAAAGATTCTATAATGATCTTTTTGAACTGGTTTTCTTTAAAATTTAATGTGTTTCAATAGAGAAATAGGTGGCTTGTAGCGATTTGGTTTTTGTTTTATTTTTGAGAAACGATTCTTGTGCAGAAGAGAACGAGAGATTGGATTAAACGTTGAAGCTGAGTAGTATGTGGTGTGTGTGTGTGTGTGTGTGTGTGTGCGCGCGCGCGCGCGCGTGCGCCCATTCATTTCGAGAACAAGATGCAAAATTAATTTGGAGAATGGTAAAACTTTAAGAAATAGGCCCCGGTGTTTCGAGTGAAGGCGAGGAGCTGGCTACTGAAATCTAAATATTTAATGGAAAAACAAAATTTAATATGCTCATAAAGAAATCTTAAAATAAATTGAAGAGATGTTATGATGAGAAGTACGTAAATAATTGGTTCGAATTATTAAAGTAATACCAAAAATTGTGGTAAAATGTCATTCATTCTTGGTATGTAAACCTTTTAGAAATTCATTATTATTTTTTGAATTGATAAATATTATTTTTTATTTAACAATTCGAAATACTGTTATTTTTTTAAAGCAACGTCACTCATATAATCCAACAATACTATCCATCATACTGTGGATTCCAAGTAAATTCGTAACTAAAATAATTGCGTCTTGTCGAGCAGTCTTTCTTTAAGATTCACACGGGTATTATAACCTACATATGGATATTCATGCCATCTTATCCACCTTAAATACAAATTTAACATGTCCGATATTGCCATTGCTCTCTTTCAAAATATTCTCGCACGTTTTCTTGACCTGATATTTCGCTAGACGCGAGAACAGTAGGTGTGTATTTTAACGACAATGATAACGTTAACGCTGATAATGACGACAAATATAGCTCGTTTTTCGATGCAAAATAGTTTCCATTACACGGGAGTAAACATTTATGGTTAAGAAATTTTGGAAATCAACGCTTGTTGCTAAGATATATTCTTAATTCAATGAATATTGGTAAAGGAGTGGGGTTAGGTATCCCGGGACTCAACAAAATGTGCAAGTATAAAATGCAATGCGATAAGCAAACGTTGCGAATTATACCGTGTAGGTGTGTCACAATATATCATTTGAATGTTTAATATTTAAAATTAAAGAAACCGAAATTCTGAGTATCATCTGCTGCAAATAATATGATGTTTGATATTTTGCTCATATTTTCCCTGACACTTCACACATATTTCTCTCAACATTCCTTTGCCTGTTACCGGAAGTTTCGGTCTAATGTTTGTCTGGTAATATTTTGAGTCGATCTGGTGATTTGCTCAAGACTAGAGCAGACTTATCTTCTGGTTCACTCACGTAAACTTCAGAAAGATTTATTTCTGACTGTGTGCAAGAATTTCCAAGCAGTTTAACTGTAAAGTTTGAATGATGTACGCCGTGGATGACACCTGTAAGAATATGATTTACGATCACGTTCAGGCTATTAAAAGTGGCATAACTTTTTCTTTGCAAGAATGACACATCGTAGGTAAAACAAGCAGGAAGTTTGCCTAACAGTTCAGTACAAGAGGAAATATATGTGTCACATTATTTTCTCTAGAACAGGCGAATTACTTACTTCTTACTTATTGCACGAAAAATTTGCTATTGAGTATTGTCAGATAATTAACGTACATAAATAAAACAACAGTACTCAGAAAATAACTGATTAAAATTTAAAGATTTATTTTGAGCATATGTAAGCATTCTTTGAGCTTAAATCCTGAATGTAAAATACGAAAACAAAGATCATATATCGGAGGCTAAATTCGTATCCAAAATTAACACAAATATCCTATGAATGTTATCGTGGTTGAGAAAAAAACACTGTAAGTTTAAAATACGCTTGTTATTTTCCTTAGTTCCAAAGCCTGCTGGGGTTTCGAGCTGCTTTAGCAATTGGCGTCTATGGATTTGCAAACCCGCAGGCTGGCTTAGCGTAGGGGGCGGCGACTACGCCTGCTCGGCTGAAAAGGTCTGCCATTCGCGAGCAAAACGAAAGAGCATTGTGCGACTTCTATAGACCCATATTATAAATTACAATAAGCCCGCGCCGCGGCGTTCCTCCCTTTTGCACTAGGCGAAATATAGTATATTCAACGCAAAACACACACACAGGCGACTGACGGCCGCGAAGCCTGAGTCACCGGAACCGTTAGGAGTATTTCTGTTTCCCCAGGGAACACGGTGCACACAACTGCATTCTTCCGTCTCTCTCGCGGCGCGGCGTTCCTCTCTTCGCCTCTCGCGAGCTCTCTCAATGGGGTGCTCGCGGTTTCCAATCCGTTTCGCCAGTCACCGGATGGTAATTACGGGCGGCCTTTGTTGCAGCCGCGCGCCGCTCGAGGTAGATCAGGAGATTTATCGGGCGTTTGTTGGGTTTTCAGCGTCTGGCGCCGCCGACATCGCACATGCTGCAGTCGCCGCGCAGGAGATGCTGTTCTGCTCTGTTGTACGCGGAGGTACTTGCCAAGATAATTTTTTAATGTCACTGTATAGATGCAATGTCAGTGTAGAGCGTGTCGATGTGGTAAAACGAACAGGGCGAAGTTTTAGGACCATTGATGAAAATTGGAGGTTTTTCCTCAAAAAGTGGGTTTTAAGACTACCTCATCTCTATCAGCTTCCCACAGATACACATGTCGGGTCTAAATAACGCTTTAATTTGTTTGTATATTCCAGTAGTGGCCTTCCTTATCAGAGATTTAGAAGTAATGAATAATATTTACCTTTGAAAAAACTGAAATAATTTTATCAGATTTTTTGAATATTTTCTACTGGATATCTGTAACGGAATGTAATGTGTTGTAGGAAGCCAATCAGAAACTAAATGAAAATGTAAATACATTTTTTTAAATTTTGTGAAAGCAACATTTGTTTTTTGAAAATAACAAGCAGAAATTACAGGATGTATGAGTATATGTTTTCATCTAATTCAATGTAGTAAGTTCTTTTAAACTCCAGAGAATCCTATCAAGATGCAAAAAAGGATAACAATCTTATTGCCTGAATATTGACTCTTATTAGAGAGCTATGTTGTATCGCAGCATTTTTGTTTTATATTAGGGGAATAGATATGCTTTGCAAACTCCACAGTCCAGCACCAACTAACTGGTCACGAGCAGCGCAAAGAAAAGTCAATGTTACCATCTGTGTTATAATATGGAATGAAGAACTATGTACTATTCTCACATCGATCGTTTCATTTTATCTCTCAATATTCTGTGTGAAGTGACGCATATTGGCGATATGTCATGTATTTCAATTTAACACCTTCAATCAATGAAATTTAACGCTTTTTTTCTTAAAAATGTTGAAAGAAAGAGGCACTTTTGAACGTTTTAATCCGTTGGTCATGCTCTTTCAGTTTCTTTGTTCGCGTAATGAAATACGGATATTTGTTCACATATCTTTCGGTTACACGTTCTTCCGATAGGTACTTTATCGCGGCCTAATTTGGTGCTAGCACTAATATTGCAGCATATTAAGCGAAGTTCAAACGCGTAATGAATTTCCATTGCTGTAGCTTTATACGGAGTTGTAACATAGTCATTATAACATAAGAAACGATTTAATTAATATTATTTACGAATATTTCAAGAAATGCGGTAATTTTAATGATGGAAATCATACATTTACACGTCTGAGTATTCAGGAGCATAACTCCTTAAATATAATATTACGAGTTTGTCTAGGAGTAACATCGCTCTTGCATACTTTCTGGAGAATCAAGGATGATGAGTTCCCACAATACTTAACGTTGCACAAATATTTAACTTCCCTGACTGTAAAAAAGTAATCAAACGTCTGAGTTGGACAATATTTGATCATAGTTAAAGACTCAATTTACAACCTACCAACGCAACTCAAATGAAGCAATTGCTTGTTGAAGGTGACGTCAACTCCACGGTACCGCCTTGAGGGTAACTGAAGTCGACATAGCATGAAGTATGAAAGATGACTAGCTTTCGAGAAAAGAAAAATCTTGATAATTGTGTTTAGGGATACAAACTCGTGAAATAGCATGCGTTAACGCTTTCTTAGAAATGCAAATGCAAATAATTCATTATAAAATATTATTAACATGTATTTTAAAATGTGTTTAAAGTATATATTTCGTCTTTTAAAAGTCTTCTCGAAGTGTAAGGAATGTTAAAAAATATGAAGATGTGACGTTTTGATCAG
Organism: Acheta domesticus; assembly: GCA_031308135.1. Lineage (NCBI taxonomy): Eukaryota > Metazoa > Arthropoda > Insecta > Orthoptera > Gryllidae > Acheta > Acheta domesticus. The sequence continues at coordinate 66,789,022 of JAHLJT010009355.1, forward strand.
ACTATTTCCACGGCTGTTGTTCAGGGTAATAGTATCCAATTTTCCGTTGAATGAAGCTCCTATTCACTTCCATTCATCGCTTCGAACTCATACCTCCTCTCCAGAGTATTAATTATACATTGAACACCAGCGTATCACGACAGACACGACAAAAAGGAATGTGTCTGCCTCTTATTGCTCTATTTATAAGTCGGCGTGCATGTATAATTCTGCGAAGCGAGACAGTTCCATTGTGATGCCATTTCTCACGGAGGGAGCGAAACGTAGCATGACGAGGGTAATGTCACGTCCCGACGGATTTGGGCCCTGACGAGGGGCGGGGGCGGAGGCGGGGCGGGTGCGGTGGGGGGGGGGGCGGCGACTCGGCTGGCCACGGCGTCCCGACGCCACGGCGGTGGCGACGCCAGACGCTGCAGGCGGGCCTCGATGCCAGCGCAGGGCACAGCAGCAGTGATGCTCGCAGTACAGGCACTGTGGAGATGAGACCTTCCAGTTCTGTAGGTGTGTGACGTCGAGACCTTGAAATCAAAAGTGTAGCTTTTCAGTGGGGAACTGTTTGTCCATGTCATCTGAACAAATTCTTTATTTAATTTTAAATGAAAGTGGGTTAAATTTCATTTCCAAAAGACAATTCATTTAACCACTTCATGAGTAAAAAAGGAATTTTTTCGTTCATGTGTTAATGACAGTACTGTGCACATAAGCACCGTATGCATTCTTTGATCATTTTTCTTAAGTCCGGTACGTGGTTCTACGCTTTAGCATCTCTGTACGATTTATTTTGACAACTCTTTCAGATCGAAAAATCGAAGAGAGGTCTTTAGTTTTAAGTTAGTTTTCTTCTGACTGTTTCGTGTTTCGTGCCATTATTAGAGGAAGGGTGGTAATATCAGCCATATATATAATATGAGGCCCCTTAGCATCTGCTCACACATCATAAATATTCTAGCAGGAACGATTTTAACTACTCCTTTTTCCATTATAGCTCTGTGGTTCAATTGTGAATGAGAGCTGATGAATAACAGTGGTGAACGTTTTTTTCGGTTATAAAAACTTTGGAAAGTAAGTCTTTGGCTTTCAATTACAGTTTGAATTCGCTTAGACCGATTGTAATTCCTAACGAATGCAATACAATACCTTTTAAACATTGTTTTTATGCCTGCAACTTGTAATTTTGAAAGTAACAAATACCGTTTTTGCCGGTTCGCTGGCCGACATCGCTAAAGCAGTAGTGCCGTAGCGATCTCTGACCGAACGCTCGCGGGTTCGAGTCCTGCCTCGGGCATGGTTATATATATTTCCCCCCTATCATCACTATATCCTTTCATCCTTATAGATATCATAATATTAAAATCCAATAGTGATCGCTAGGGCCCGGATAATTATGTAATTACATATTTTCCTAAGGTAACTCTATCCAGTCGAATCAACGATATGTTCACGTTTTACATCGGTTAGTGGCCAAAATCGTTGAGTTTTTAGTACATATATTTACATATTTTGCCCGAAATTACATATATTTACATATTTTACACAAATGAACATATTTTTACATATTACTGATTTTTTCCATTATCCTACATTTTAAAAAAATAATTCTTTACTTTTCCTATCTGTTTTTGATAAGGAATCATTCAAACAAACAATTCAGCATTGTCAAAAAAAATTTTCTGTAGCCACCTCACAAAAATGAAGCTATTATTACGCGCTGAAATGAATGTATCCATAAATGCCAACGATATTGGAAGTAAAAGGGGAAGGCGACGATGCAATCCATAGATTCTGTTCTGTTAGTTTCCAGCGCGAGTATCGCAGAGAACAGAAAGGAAGTTTGAAATTTGTGAAAATGATATCTTTAGCAGGCGATATCGCGCACCCACTCCGCATATTTTAGAGGTCTCCTTTGACCTTGATACCCTTCACCAAAAACTACACGCACCAGCTCAAGAAGGACTGTTGACATTTTTCTTTCCCTGATTTTTACATGCGTCCCTCTACCGTTGTTCGTAAATTATCTCTTTGGACCAAAAATCTGAAGTAAAATCTCGCTGTGGAACTGATGTGCAAGAAAATTGTATTGGCAAGGTTGTGATAGGTTTAATGAACGTTTAAAAGTGTAAGTCTTATTTTGTTAACTTGTGAAGTGTTACCCAAATGCAACCATCAAACTATTACAAAACGTTTTAACAATACAACGGGATTTTTGTGGCCTAAAGAAGTTAAGCGTAAAGTCTTCCTTCTGGTATTAGTGCAGCGCCGTACATGTGCAAGGCAGCAGAAGCCCTGCAGGTATTGATCCAAAATTACTACTTCTAAGCTATCTTGTACGTGAGTTGCGTTTGCAGAACTGATTAGATCTCAGTTTGATAAAGTTGAAACATTGATTTCCAATATAAAAACGGATTAACGAGATGGGGCACCTGGATCGACGCTATGAGCTACAATACTCAAAATTTTGATTTTGTAAAACAAGTTATACATCAATTTGATTGTAAAGCTGCAGGATCTATAGGCATATCGAAGCAATTGTTTGATACTAAAAAATTTGAATAACTATATTGCCTCATTTTTCTGTAAGCACTACAATTAAAGTTTTGTAAATATCTTCCCTGAAACTTTCTGGTAGCTTTGAAATTACCCAATCAGCAGTTGCTTCAAGGGTCAATAGGGGGATCTACTGAAGAAAGAGAGGTCTTTCGTTCTGGTGAAAAACCCAGGATTCGAAACAATTTGTGCTATTAGTGCGGTGCTATGAGGGGACAATTCCGTCACACTGGATCCAGAAAACACGGAGAAGAATAGAAAGTATATTTTACATGAATATTTAGATACGTTTTTAAACAAATCCTTCATATTTTTAAAGTCAAAATGCAATTCGTCACGTCTCCGTGAAGTTCTCTTTCTTTAGAGACCTCATTTTGAGACCTCATTGTTGCGTGTTAGAGCATCAAAGGGAGGGTATACTACTGAAATAATATCGGAGACGATATAGGTTTCTTATTGATACGGGATCTTTGTAAATAATAGGATTATGAGAACTATAATGTTTAATTCTAGCCTTTGTATTAAGTCTACGGGACAATATATACTAAGATAAAGGTATTTTAATAAAAAAATAATTATATAATGATATTTAATGTTACATATTTCATACTTTTGAGTACATATTTCAGTATATTATGATACATATTTATGTACATAATTTCCCAATTTTTAGTACATCATTATCCGAGCCCTAGTGATCGCTAATGATCTAGAAGTTGATGTGACCTTGAATAAAAAAAAGTTTGGGTTTGCAGAATTTTCATATGGCGATGGTTGTAAAACGAGTCCCGAAATATGGTGGGTATATGAGCACCAAACTTTAAGGGGTTCATATTACACTTCAACTTGTGTTCGTACTATATTTGTTTCAGATGTCACAAAGGTTCTAGGCCCAAAACAAAAACAAAAGACGGGAATATTGAAGATATATTTAAGGCAATGCAGTTAAGAGAAAGGAAATGGATTCGATAACGTTTCTCTTACCAGCATCTCCTCTTCAAAGACTTGTTCGTGTTGACAAACCTTTCGAAGAAGCAGTTTTAACTAAATTAGGGGGAAAACCTGAATTGAGGAATGAGTGGAAAAGTAGTCGAGTTATTTACTTGTCATGGAAAGTAGGAGGATAAGGAATCTGGAAAGCTGGAAGAAGGAGAATCAGAAGTATCAGACTATCAATTCAGGAGTCTCTGCTTTGGAATCACTAGTAAGGGTTGAAAGCCCCTGTGAGGGCCATACACCTTGTTTGTAATGTGGTGGACTATTTTCAGCCGACCACCGAGAACTGTGAGTCCTGGGTATTGTGTGAAATGTGAGCGCACTGGGGCCGAAAAGGACATTTATATTTGTGATTTTTGTAAATATTTTTTTAAATTTCCAAGTTTTTGTAATAAAATAGTATTTACATATTTAAATATGTAATTATTTTCTCTAAACCATATATTAATTAATATATTAAGGGGATTAATAATACCGCCACATAACGTTTTATCAAATACTTCTTTGGAATTATTGATTTTTTACCCGATTTCTATACAGTTAAGAAAGTTCATACTTTTATATTGCGACCACCACCGCCTTCGGGGTTGGGGAGACGGATTTTTAATAGTCTCCCTAGGATGTTTGGTAGCTCAGTCGGGATGACGGTGGGCCACATAAAAAAATTGAAATCGGTGGGATCAAGGACGTGGGTTCTCTACACTACGGTCTCGCGAATCATTCAGATTAAAACACAGATTTCTTAAAAACCTTACTATAATCTTGAGATGAAAAATTTTGTGGCATAGAAATCTCATACACTTGACACTCATAAATACATAGAAAAACACAAAATACGCTGTCAATTGCTGAAAATAGAATACACAAGAAAATTCTTAAATCTGTATACCCTTCTCTTTGCTACTTTACTAATTTACACTGTCTTTCTCATCAAATCAAAATTTTACTAGGCCTTCACACATTCTTTGATACCATTTATATTCTCTTTCATGTAACACAAAAATTAAGTTTTTACTGTTTCTATTTTTACAAAGAATAAGGATAAAGAAAGATTGATTCAGTAAATTATAAAAAAATTACTCTCTTCTCTAATTAGCTGAACATTAAATCTTTTTCTAAGTTTACACAGAATTTCTCTATCTGCTTCGTTAAACGAGTTCTGGGCTCTAGAACGTTTGTAAAAGGAACTTTCTTACTTTGAAATCCTTTTCAATACGGGGTTTCGTTCGCCGTCTTCTGAAACTCGAGCAGTGGCGACTTCGGTGACCTTGATGCTGGGTGTTTCCCTTCGCTGCTAGCTCCGCTGGTCGGGTGCCGTTACCAAAGCTCCCTTGCAGTAGAACTCCCTCTCTGGGCCAACGGTGTAGTTAAATACTCGTCTTTTACCAACGTAAATGTTTTAACCATATGCCGCTAGTATTTTCCAATTATATCCAATAGAATTCAATTCAATATAATAAGCGAAGAGCATATAAAGAGAATAAAGAACAAAAAAGAAGAGCTGAAAAAGAAGGATATAAAAACCACGTGTTACATTCTAATCAATTATAAGTAACAGGGCTCCTTCCCCTCTTCCCACTGTTCTTAAAACGTCTTGTTAATTAATCCTTAAATAGTAATTGTCTTCGCACTAATTCAAAGAATTAATTACCTCTTCCTTTTGTCTTTGAAGAGCTCTGATGCCTTTTCTTCGCCTGGATTGATGGCGTCCACGTTGACACGCTACGTCCATTCAACCTCGCTTCTTGCCGACACGCTTCGAAAAGGAACGGGATGTGCTGTATGTCTCGCTGTTATCCTAGCCAAGCGATTCTAGTGAACTCTTATGATAACTATGAGAACTAATCAGTAGCTCTCTTCTGTCTGTGCGGCGCGCGCTATGAGTACCGATACTCTTCGTGCGGCCGATAAATGTGCCACGTATTCCTGAGCTGAGGGAAAACGGATGGTCACAATATAGTTTACACCAGGGCCGTCAGACGATCGACCACGCGAATGGCCTTCGCAAAGGTTTGGGGCACGCGGCGATATCAGCTTAGCGAAGTCACTCGAGTTACAGGCGGGAAGCAGGCGTGAGAAAACATCGTGCGAATGTGGCGAGTTGGGTGAAACACACTGGTTGGTATATCATAAAGAGACATTTATTAATTTTTACGAACTTTAAGTGGAAATTGACATGTAAATAAAAACTGCAGTCATACAAGCATTGATCATTACACCACAGAAGTATTAACGCACGTTTCTACTTAGTGTTAGAGAAAGCAATATAAGAGAATTATTAATTCTAAGGAATATTTGTGAGAAAATAAATATAAATCTATATATATATATATATTAAATCAAGATAAATATTGTATATCATAATTTCAGAATAGCACTGACACTATTATTGAAAATAAACATTTAAAGAAATAAGATGTGCATATCTTTCGTGTGAAAATGAACGCAATAAAAGCACTTAAAATTATAGAATATTGATGAATAGAGTCCGGAAAAATATGTAGAAAGTCAAAAAACGTGAAAAAAACGTTCATAAATATGTAATGAAAACAGTAAAAATATATAATAAGTATGTAAAATCGGATACATTATGTAATATTAAAATACACTAAGTTTTAAACACTTTTACCTAATACAAAATTGCATTTATGAAAACTTTCCTAAAAACATTTTAAAATAATACAAACGTTTTAAAAATCATTTGGAGAGCACAAGTTGATGTACATTTTGCAGTATATAAGAGCTCCCTCGAACAAACTTTTTATACGTCTTCTTGCGGCCCTCCACGACTGCTTTCTGTGCATCCCTGAGAAATCGGAGCGCGAGCTTCCCTCGGCCGCGGGCCCTGCGTGCCCTAGCGGAGCGCAAGCGCGCTCCGAGCACGTACGTGCTCCATTTGACGGCCCTGGTTTACACAAATGTTGAAGATAATGTTATCACATTAGTTTTTAAAAAAGGAATTTAATTTTTATATAGTTTAAATAAAAGTGGGGTCATATTACCACCCTCTCCTCTATTTGAACTTGCGAACTTCTTTGCTTTGTGTTTTTTTCTTTGTTATTTTTTATTTTGTTTTATATTATTTTTTAATGGAAAGGATTTTTTAGAATTATGGAAAATTTTGTAATTTTGAATATTTTTTGAAAACTTTTAATTAATATAAATTTTGTCAAAATTAGGCAAAAATTGTATTTTTTGGAAATTTATGGCAGATAATCAACGAATATTTGTCGGTTAAGGACAAAAAATCCTTTTTTTAAATTCTAAATTAAAGATTGCTCCACAGCATACAAAAATCATCCATTTTGCTTTCCAAAGAACGAGTCAACCAATAACAGTTCCATTAACTAACAACAAATTAATCTCACTGGAGGTGAACGAAGAATATAAAACATTGAGCTACCGCGCATTAGTAGTTACTTACGAATTATCCTTTTTGTTTCAGAAATGTTAAGGGAAAAGAGACAATCCCCTATAAATTTGTATCTTGCAGTTTGGTTGGGTAAGCTTAGAAAATGAGTTAGTTAGCAATATCGAGATATTAGTGGACAAATAAATGATATATCCTCTTCAAATATTTTTTATTTAGAAATTCCAAAATAAGAAAGCTCTAAATCTCCAAATTAAATAATAGGTGTCTCCCTGGAATATTGGTGAGCTAGAATGTCATGCTCTTTGGTAAACTTGTAGCCTGTGCGTGGCAGTTTCTACTAAAACTACATGTCTTAAGACTAAGATTATTGTATAAGAACGAAAAAATATAATATAGACATATTTTATACGATAATATTTTTCTGTTACCTCTCTCATTGCAAAACGTTGCTTCGCTGGAATGTGAATGTAACCCAGAATTCTCTAGAACATGTAAAACATGTAACGTCATATTTTCAATGACTTATACTAATATTAAAACTAATATTTAGTTGCAAATAAATAATCAGAAGAAGAGTCAAGATTATCATTTTCCTTTGCGAAGAGCTAAGGAACCTGGTATATTGACAAATTTTCCGTATTTCCATTATTCTTGAGATGGTTTAATGAAACCTGAAAATTACCAGGAAGACATCTCAGAGAAAGGTGAGACGGAGTATTATAACATTAAAGACAATGAACTCTTGAGACTGAGAAGGAACGCGTTGATGATAGTGGAATGCACATCCTATATAAGCCTCCATGACTTGCTGAGCCTTTAAATAAACAATCATTTAAGTTAAGTCCTAGACCATTAGAATTCCTGCAAGTTCATGCCAGACGACTGCGCTGCCTAAGGGGCGAAAGGAAACTATGAGGAAATGGGAAGATGCGGAACGACACGGAAGAGAGGAACGACGATAGTTTAAATGAGGTAAAGATGTTAATTGGTGTCTTCTGCACTATAACAGCTCCCTCTGAACAAACGTCTTTTTTTATTTGGCTAGAATACAGAAGAGTGAAATCCTGGAAGAATAGTTCAGGTGAACAAAATAACAAGAAGAAAATATTATTATGACTAGGGATCGGAATTTTATGCAATTACATATTTCTTATGATTAGTCGTAGTAGTCTGGAGATCGTTTTTTTTTTCTGAATCGCAGTCCCCGACGTATTTTGAAGTTTTATTTTTCATATTTAAGATGCAAAAATCGCATATATTCTGCAATATACTAGAGAATGTTGCATATTTTACGATTAATAATGCATAAAATTGCACGTTTTAAGGATAATATAATTTTCCTCGTTTATATTATTTTTTTCTATTAATGAAAATTAGTTAATGAAGAATATCAAATTACTCGATTTATGTCTTCTCTTGCATTAATTTCTTTTGTTTTTTTACTCCCTTGAACGCCATTTCTTGTGTTGTAAATGAACGATTACATTTCTAAGATAATCACATATCGCGTGAGATATGAACGATATGAGCCTTTAGTCAGTCCTGTTTCTTGTTTAACAATGAGAGGAGTCCGTTCAAAGAATATTCTTTGAACATCGATCGATTAATCTTGGTACAAGTTGGGTAGCTTTAAATTTGCAAACTAACAACGTTCATTTTCATTTTACAAAATCATTCTTACAAATCGCCGCCATATCAAGAAAATCTCAAAATATATTGACCTGTTAATAACAATAATAATAATAATAATAATAATAAGTAGCTACATGCTTCCTTTTTGCTATTTTATTACTTTATTTATTTTCATAAGTATGCATTTTAGTAAATTTATTTACATATCTCACGATATACATTTTTGTATTGCGTTTCTTACGCAACACCTAACAACGTTCTGGCAGGCGTTTTCAGCGTTGCACCTGGAGTAATTCTCCTTGAACATTATCAGTCATACGTCACGTCAAGTCATAATCTATTGCCTTTTATAACGATTGGCCAGGGGCTCAGCGCCGTTAGTCCTGTGTTTACAGACGGTTACAATCTAGGGTCTCGCAATTACTTCCTATTACACGTTGAGTAAATAGAATCCATGATTTGTGGGTTCTTGAAAGCGAAAATTCTTTGATCCCGGTGAATAAGCTGATAAACCATAAACACTCAATTTTATAGGAGAGCAAAAAACAACTTTCAACTGAAGAAAATCAGGGATTAATGTTATTCAAACAAAGATGATATTTAAACGAAACTGTTTGGTGTAGGTTTTGTTTGAATATCATTAATCCTCGTTTACAGCATTAGTTCAAAGTTGTTTTTTGCTCTCCTGTAAAATTTAGTTTTTTTTACTATCAGCTTATTCGCCGAGGTTAAAGAATTGGTTTTCGGTAAAACGTCTTTCTGTCCGCTGATCGGCAAACAAAGCTAGCGGCTAAACCGTAGGCAGAATTTTCACCAACATTTATATACCTCGATCGATCGGGCTGATATCGCAGCTCCTCGATTATGAAACGGAGGTTGTGATTTTGAAGGTACTTGTGGTGGATATTTTCAAAATTTCCTCAAAAATAACCCAAACTATTTTCTTTAATTTTGTTTCTCACAGAAAATAACGCTTATAATATTATATAAGCTCTGTTTATAAAATAAGCTTATAAAATTTTAGTTGAACTCTCTAAATGTTCTAAAACTGCAAAAAGTTGCATCTAATACGAGAAATAATGTGCAGTTATAACACTTATACTTAATTATTATGAGATTACTTTGATGGGCAGAGCAGAAATTTCTTTAGAAAAATTGACAAAACGTGTTGTTTCTTCATGATGACATCAGCCAGGTCTGCCAAACTGCACTGCCAATAATGAAATAAAATATAAACAGTTAATTTGCCCACTGTTATTATGTCAGAGAACGTTCACAGTAGACAGAAAAACTTGTTTTACGGTGAATCACGTAAGCGTCACCAGCGCTAAGGGCAAACAATTGAACAATTGCACCCGGCAATTGAGAACCAATGCTAACCAGTGCCCATATCAGCCATCCCTTAAAATTTATATTCCCGAATCGATCTGGCTGATGTCGCGACTCCTTGAATTTGAACACGATATTTTCATTTTGGGGGGTACTTTTTCATGAAACCCCTGGGACATTTTCAAATTTTCAAAAGAATGACTCCATCGATTTTGATTAATTTTTTTGCTGGATAGTGTGAAGGACGCTTAGGATAATGGTGCAGGTCATTTTCGCTGAGAACCCTGATTATTAGAAAATTGAAAACATTCGCATTTTTCGGCGTGTTTCTACAACTACAATTATGAGTATAGAGATTTTTTCACTTAATGACATTTGTTCCTTAAAATATATATTTTGAAATAAGTTCATATGCAATTTTTAAATAATTTGAGTACTTTGCTTTTGATAACTTGAGTACTTGAGAGAAAGTAGTGCTGTTGTAGCACCACTACTGCAGCCCACAAACGATATGGTGCAGTAGTGTTTTGTGTGTGGGTGCTGATGGCTGCTGCGAGCGGAGCGGAGGAGCACAGAGCGAGAGCGCGGAGGGGTAGCGCGAGCGTCGACCGATTCCGCGTACTGCGGCGCAAACGCAGCCAACGGCAGAGCGCATTCTCGCACGCGCCGCCCAAGCGCCAAGTGCAGGCGCGCGCGCGGACGCAGCTCCAGGTCTGTGACATTTCCAGCTGAATTGGAACTCACCCCGGTTCCGGCAAAGCTCTTGTGTGTTCGCTTTCCCGGCCGAATGGATACGTAAGTTGGAGACCAAATAATCTCTTCATCTTTAATCGGGAAACTTACTTCATAATTCTACGTATAAATTGCGGACGAAAGCAACCCAGGTAGGGAAAAAGGGCTGATTGAGCCGGTAAGCGCGTTAGAGGACCGCCGCTGTCGCGCTGCTATCCTGCTTTTCCTTGTGCTTTATTGAAAATCTTCCTGACTCGCTCCTATATCAAATGAAAAGCACTAGAAGTGTGTCCAAATTTCAGCGTTATAGAATATTAGTTGAGCAAAAGGAAGAATATAAAAATAGTGATTTAAGTAGAATTTATTCAATCAACGAATGATTCAATTGAATGAAAACCAACTTTAACCAAACCATATTTTGAAAGTCTGGAAAATTGGGAAGAGAGTAGTATTTAAAAAATAACGGCTATGAAAATGTTTATAGAAAATAAAGTGTCACCTTCCACGTTTACCAAGAAGAGGGTGAAGTAGTCGGTCCCAATTTACATATCTGTGGTCACTGCGTAAAAGTTCTTATGTCAAAAATCTTAGTTTGGAGAAAACAAGAGTTACACCTTATTGAGCCAACGCTTTTTTCCCAACGCTTTTTTGTCGTTAAGGAGGCAACATTTGAATTCGGTCGTTTTACTAAAATAAAATATAGATACTTAACTTGTATTTTCAGTACTTAACGCTATTTTGCCAAAAATTGACGTAAGTACTTTTACCCCGTGATCACAGATGTGCCCATCTCTGTGACGTCTCTATTGTGACGTTCAAGCTCCCGATTGGATATCAACGTCTCAACTGACCAAGTTGACGCACTTAATAATTTAATCGAAATATATTCAACTAATTTTTATCGGTAACTGTCGTATACCAATGGCAAGGAGGTGTCAGTGACGGACCACGGCGAAAATTTGCTTTTTTTAAAAATTAATTTAAATCGTTATGAAACTGCATGGTCATAAGCGATCAAAATCTCTTTTACAATTTTATATTATAATAATATGTACAAATTTTATTACATTTCATATCATTGTCATTTAACAATTTACGACATTCAACATTAAATACATTTAATATTACAAGCGTTGTGATTTTTTTAACAAGAAAAGAAATACTATATATATTTTTCTAATTTTGTAACACATAGAAAGTTTACAATTTTGTCACACTGCAAAGTATAATGAACAATGAATGTCAGTATCAAATTTTAAGTTTTTTCAGCGAAAGGACGTTCAACAAATAAATGGGATTAAGCAATAATTTCACCATTTTTGGACATTTGTTTGTTTTTTTTTGTTTGGTTTTATCTTTCTTTGGCTAAGGAGATACTATTTCATAGTTTCAGGCTTTCTTTATTCGAATCTTTCTTAACCCCAAGTGATAGTTTTGACTTGCAACGCTTATCGGATGTTTGCAAAATAATTCGAAAACGTCACCATGCTTAATTGCTTTGGTAAGCTCCAGCGTTCTTTTATAGCCAAGTCAGCCAAGAAACATGTTGCAAATTACTTTTTTTAAGGTCGCTTTTCAACATCTTGGTTGTATAGCGCTAATCGTGATTTTTAAACTGTGGGAGAAACTGTAGGGAGAACACGTAAGGACAACACACAAACATCCGAGGCGGGATTCGAGCCCGTGACACTTCGAGCCGAGGTAGCTACGGCCCTTCAGCCTTAACGACTTCGAATCTAGGCCGACACAATCTTTCTTTTGGATCTGTCGCTATAGAGAACTGTTGTGCATTCGGAGTAACGTAATGGATATTCAACTATTTGTTCTTCAAGAAAGGTATATGGGTGTGACCTCGAGAAAAGGACAGCAAGAGCAGAAAATGTAAAATATTCTCGTTTGCCACTCATCAAAACACTAACCTATAGAGAACATACGTGAAGTATTATTAATATATGAACGTGAGTTCTTAAATACTTTTTTCCTTGGATTATTCTACAATTATGCTGGGTTCCGCCATTGATTCCCTTGAGTGCTGTTCTCCAGGTAGCGGAGTAGCATTGATAAGTGACTCAATATTTATTTTTCAATTTTCCTCTAAATCACTAATAAGAAGCGACATAACAGAAAAGAAGCGCGGTATAGGACGGCGTCGTGGAGGGGGACGTCTCACTACTCCTGCGGATCAACCTGCACCAAAGGGTGTTTGGACATTGTGGTACTAATGTGGAAATTATTATAACTGTACTTTTTGAATGGGTATAAAATAAAACGTAAAATTCTAGCTTTGCACCAGAGAAATTTATTTTAAAAACAACCCGAATTCTGGTCATTGTCAATGTCATTGAGGTGTTATTCAATGCCAGCGCTCTCATTTTTCAGATTTGGCTAGTGATTAAAGCTTTAATCACTTTATATAATAAGATACACTTTTTTTATGCGACATAAAATAAAAAAAAAGATACACTGTATGGGTAAATGGCAGATTTTTTTTGGATTCCGTTTCTTCATTTCAATTTCAAGCTACATTGTTCACAAAGATGTCCGCTGAGCTTTTTTTGAACGTATCATTTCATCGTCTCTTTGTGCTTTTACAGCAGATACGTTTCTAGAATTCCAGCTCTTCGGAAGGGTTTCTCTGCTGATGCTCGTTTGTTTCGCACGCAAGGGACTTCGCTGAAACTGGAATACGAGTGGTATTATTAGACGTTTTTATCCTAACATTCTTTTAACAACAAGTTGCAAGATTTTTTAGAATGTGCGTGACCTCAGTTGTACGGAAATTAACGGTTTATACATTTTACGTTTCTAAGTCGAAAAAATTATTGCACTTTACTTTTAATTTGTTACAGATAAAATTCACCTCTAACTACCTTCTTAAGTTGGAGGTTTCGTATTACTTTCTTCATTTTTGGAAAATAAGGAAGTTTTTAGTCGTCGAAAACCTTCTGTTTATGATTTGTAGGGTTGGTAAACCTTTAGCAATAATTAAAGGAAAGCGATCAGTCACTCCTAAAGATAATTTTACATGAACTAAAGTGCAATAATTAGAGTAATTGAATGTCAAAATTCACAATTTACGAAGTTTTTTCGTTTTCATTTTTAATTTGTTAATAAAGGAGAATTATTTAGCGACAGTGTAAGAGAAATAAGCTCTGATAAAATACTGAATGTAACGAGTTCAATTTATTTTTGATCATTGAAAGTACATTTTTTTTGTTTTTTTACAGTTGATGTCAATAAATTAATATGTTATTAATATGAACTGATTCATTCTAATATTTTTTGACTATTTATCATTCAGTTACATTAAAATATTCAATTTTTTTCGTAACAAGTTTGAACTACAAGATCATGCATGTAAACTGAAAGTGATAATTTGTTTTATGCAACTAAAACAGGATGAACTGTGTAAAAGACAAGAATAAACTTACCGAAAATCAAATATCGAAAAATCAACAGCACAACGATAATTTTTCGTTGGTTCAACTCTTGGAGAAAAGTTTCAACAGAAAAAAAGGAACCCATCTTTAATGTGAAACGTGCTGCAGCAACCAGCGCTACAAGAGAACCCGTAAGAGCACGCCACGTGCGAGTGGCTGGCAGTGCTGGAACATGGATCGCCCCCTGCCAAATTTCGCGAGGCAAATATTTGAGCAACGGCGCGCAGTCGAGTGTTCCGTCTCGCAGCGGGCGATGGGGGCGGCGGCGGCCGAGGTCTCGGGCGGACGCTGCTCCGCTCCGCTCCGCACCCGCAACCACAACCACTGCGCGGCAGACGCCGGACGGAGAACATTGATTCCGGGTGTCAACGATTGGTCCCGTAAGTGTACTCCATGCTGTATTCGGGAAGGTGGTGTTGTTCTTACTTCACTACGAGATTCGGTCACGACTTATCGTCGGTTTGCGCAGGTTTCCCTTCCAAGTCTCTCTCCCAGTAGGAGAGACCGAGATCCCAGGAAGGGCATGGTCTCTCGGCATGTGGTAGTATAGTGCTTGTGACTCTGTGCATGGAAGGGGAGAAAACCTTAAGGGAGGAAAAATCTCGAGGGGACGAGGCCCGATTGTTAGGGCACAACTCTGGCATTCACTTGATATTGACAAGAGGAATCACGGAAAACCAATCAGAGCGGCCGATAGAGTTCTTCTCTAGACAATGATTGCGAGCAGTCGCGAAAGAACTGAACTGAAGGGATTTCTCAGAATCAATGGGCAGCTGTAGACAGAATACCATAATTTTGAGGCACTTGGAACAAAAACGAATGATCCAATGGAAGGGGGGCGCTCGGGCTTCCAAACCACAGTTGGCGAGTTCAAACCCGTCTGACGTAAGCGAATTTTCAAAGAGCGGAAAATCTGCAGTGTGCCGTGTCACATTTGTGACGTGTGAATGAACAGGCAGGAAGACACAGACCCGTCAAAAATTAAATCCCCCATGTAATATCCCGCCCTAACGAGATCCCATCTTCTACCAACCAGACATATCGGACATTACTAGCGGAAACCGACATGTAGTGAGGAAAAGAGTCAAATACCAGGCGAGATACATCGACGGCCAAATTCCAAATGGCAACAACTCAGAATAACAAGTTTTGAGATATTATCATTTCAAAGTTTAATATAGTCTGAAAAGGTCATATATACATAATTTGAATTTGATTCAAGTGATGGAACTGACTTTCCCGAGCGATATTAAATATTAAAACGGCAATTTGCAACTGGGCATCGATGTACTCAGGCAAGATACTCCTGGGAGATGTGTTTGCTCGAAAGATCCCGAAGACACGGCCAAATGAAGACTTCTCACACACCCAAATGCAAAATCGTCTCCTGTATCACTTCAGTAGTATACCTTTGGGTTCCGGCTCTCACACGCAACCAATCTTTATAAATGAGGGCTCTAAAGAAAGAGAATTTTACGGAGACTTGACGAATTCCACTTTGACTTTAAAAATATGGATGGTTTCTTTAAAAACACGCATCGAAATATTCATATAAAATGCAACCCTCATCACATGTCAACGTACATCGGCAAATAACTCGTAAACAAAGCGTTTTAGAGCCTTAAAAAGTAAAATTTTGATGCCAATGGCCTCAAAGAAGAATTTTGCACACCATAATCTACAAGATGAGACACTCCTCGATCCATTCAATTAACTTTTCGGTTCCAGGCTCCAATACTATCAAGGCCACCTCAATATTTCAGCCCTTCATGCTGGTAGCAATTTTTGTGGCGACACGCTTAGAAGGCTTAGATTCGACAATATTTATTTACGCTTTCTGTTAACACCGTAGTTTGAGCAGTCTGACGAGGTTTATTTGCATAATCATTAATTCAAGATTTGCTCTCCAGCAACAACTAGAAGTACTATTATAGTTACTTGATACCTATACCTATGAAAATTGTTTCTTATGCGTGTAGTGAAACTATTCAATTAACGCTTTTTCATGGTCTATAAGTGCTGTGTACTTAATTGTGGAGGGATGTGCGTGTTCAGTGAAGAGTGAAGACTGTGTTTGTGTTTTACCTGTACCAATATTTTCGTTATAATTCGATGAAATTTTCAAGTCAACGGGTTCAGACACGTAGCTTTCTCAAAAGTAAAAAGCTAATATTTTTGTTTCTATCACGAAAAACTAAAACCTAACTGACAAATAATATTGAATAATTACTTCAAATGTCTTTAAGTAAGTGTTGGGAATTGTTTCAAGCAAATTCTCCATGATATTGAATAAATATTTATTGAACATTTCTTTTACACATTAATTGCATTGTTTTTTATTTTATTTCTAATTGTGTTAGTGCATTGCAAGTTACTTTTATAGATTTTAAAGAAACAAACACGTTTCGTTAACTACTTTCCTTCTTAGAGTAAAAATAGAAGAATAGGGATGAGTGTGGGGTCTAACATGCGAGAGTTCTCGCACGGGTACGCAGAGGTGGTGGATCAAAACTTGGCTATGGCACAACACAAAGAACAAACTTTTTAAAGTAGCTAAAGTAAAATAGCTTGAAATAAATGGAAAACAAAAATCAAAACGCGCTAGCCTACAATACTATGTGAATCAATTAAAAAACAACTAAATTTAAAATTATAGAAAGAATAGTGCAAGTCACCCGACAACTGCCATCGATCGCAGTCCAAATGCATGATTTAAATGTTGGTGGTATCTGGAAGTATGTACACCAACGCCCAGCTGAAAACTTATATTGTAAATAAAACACCGTTTGTTATTAAACTCAAGGCGTCGGTTCGTTAAGATATTAAAAATGCAAACATCGTTTGAGCAACATTCCCATGTACCGAAGTGGGCTTCCTAATGCCTACTAAATTGTTTCTAATGCTAACAAATGGTATTTAGTACTCAAAGGTGAAAACATTAGTTTGATTATTTTTTGGCACGGAATTACTTTTCTTGAGGTACGTAAGGATGCAGAAAATAATTCAATACTTTTTAGTCTACAAATAATTTTTCAATTTTCTCACCCCAGCAAGCTGGCACCCTGACTCTCCGAAACCCACTCGGTTCTTCATAACAAATCAAGGAAAGTTAAATAATATTGCAATGAGTGGGTCTGTTCTTGCCCGATCCGGTATTTTCGCACTACTTTACTTGACTTTCTCAAGAGTAAAAACCTTTTCTATTATTTGACTATCAAGGAAAGCGAAAAGCTAACTCTCAAGGAAGATTGAAACATTTCTTCAAATGTTGTTTTTACAGAAGTATGAATTGTTCCAAGAACATCTCTCTATAATGTTGAATAAACTTTAATTGAAAATTTGCTTCAAACATCAATAGCATTGTTATTTTGTTTGATATTCTGTAAGTACATTAGTAGTTCCTCTCCTTTATGGAAAGGATAGACAAATGGATAGGGAAAGGGTGGGATTTAACATGCGAGAGTTCTCGCACGGGTACGCTAGTAAAATAAATTAACGAATAAAAATAAGTGGCATCCAAACAAAATTTTACGAAATGAACAGTACCTTTCCATAAAACGAAATGTTTTGAAGAAAAATGACGGGTGGATACGAGTTCTTACATCTGTTGGGTTCTTTGAACGTTTACTACTAGAGACCGGATTTTTCTACTTACCGTTCTCAAAATTTTAATATTGACGAATTGTCGCCGTCCTAACACAATACCGCATTTTTTCGTTACATATTTTTACATATTTGGTACTATATTACATATTTTACATATTTCGGTATTTTCTCAACATCTTTTTTATTTTATCAATTTTCTTACTTATTTTTATGAAAAGAAGTATTTTCAAAATTTCAGCACTTTTTCCTACATTTTTACCGCGTGCTACTGGGTACTCTACTCGAGATACGCTCTACAGTCGAATATTCCGACGAATATTCACAGTCCGACGTGCCTGCTTCAGTTATCTCAGTGGCGGGAAGTGCGCGTCAGCGACAGATCATTCTCACCTTTAAGTGTGAAAAGAACCATTGACGCCGCGTTTGGTGACCTTTAACCTTAATTTCCAATAAACTGTGGAGAACGCCGTCGTGTAACACTTCGATGAGAATTTTCCATGCCGCAGTGATGGCTTGCTGGTCGTAGATTTCGCCAGTTTGTACGATGGCTTTTATTGCGTCTATGCTGGCTGCTAAACTTCCATCCTGGATAACAATTTGTCAAGCTTACACTACTGATGGGAAAGTTGTATGGTGCAGGCATCAACTTGTGTATTCCAAATGATTTTTAAAACGTTTGTGTTATTTTTAAAATTTGTTTAGGAAATATATCTATCTATCTATCTATCTATCTATCTATATATATATATATATATATATATATATATATATATATATATATATATATATATGTTTAGGAAATAAACAAAGTTGTGTTAGTAACACCATTTATAACTCAGGAACGACTGAATCAATTTTAATTATCTCTGTTTTGTTGGATTCATCTCCGTCCCGAATAACAGAATAACTAATAAAATATCAAAAAAAATAGCACTACATGGCTCTGAAGAGTAAACTAGTAGTGCTACAGAATGGCACAAACTTTCCCGTATTAGTTTTCTATATCCTTGGGTCTTCTCTAGCTATTCGGAATTGCCACAAACTCTTTCTTGCCAGCTGTCATCTATCACCGCCAAATGTACATTTTTTTCCCCATTTTCTTAATTTTTCGGTTTCCTATTGGTAGAACAGAAACATAAATTTTAGAATATTAAAGAACACAACACCCTAGTCATAAATGGCAATTTTCTTTTAAAAATTAAGTGCCGTTTAAGAGAAAATGGCGTTTCAGCGCTACTAAAAATGCGAAATTTGAAGCTCATTTTCACAGAAAATATTTGAGTTTTCAAAATACTTTATTTGAAGCTATTTAAAGCACTTACACTCAAAAATATAATAATGTTTACAAATTGCTGATAATGTGAATATTAAAGGTTGTGAAAGTTGGAATTTTTTCGGCGTCTTTCTCCAACTACAAAATTGAAGATAGAGATTTTTTCTTCAAATAAAATTTGTTCTGCGTATTTTCTTTCATAAAGGTCACGTAAATGGTTTCCAAAATTTTAGTCGTTTTCGTGCAATATTGCATGCAAAATGTGCCATTTTAAAAAATTACATAAACAAGATTTTCTCAAAATTGGCTCCAAATTTGTTCTTTAAACTTCTGGTAGGGATAGTGGTAAATGTACTATATCAGATGACATAAAAGCCATATTGCTCTATAGGCTGGGTTTTTCAAAAATTACAAAAATGTTAATTTTTTTACATGTTTCTCACGTCGATAATATTTACATTACCGGCGATTTGTTCACATTATTATATTTACGAGTACATGTGCTTTAAATAATGTCAAGTAAAGTAAAATCAAGTAATGTCAATCAAATCTCGGATTTCTGGATTAATGTCCGCCCCGAATAGCAGAATTGCTATTAAAATACCGGAAAAATTCACGAAAAATAATTATACAGAAAATTAATCTAATATATAAAAGTCAACTTTTGTTGGTTCGTGCTTAATGCGCTGACGTACCAGGCATCCAATTGCGATAAAAATCTGTGCTACTTATTGCTAGCACTTGCTGGAAGAACATAGGCATAGTACAATTATTGTAGCTCCACTAGATGGCGCTAGAGCACATGATGGTGTTTCAGTTAAAGGCACTTCCCAATTCACGTGATCTTCATTGTTCATGGGCGTTGTCGTGTGTCGTCGGGCGAGGTCGAGGAGAACACGAGGAGCAGGCGGCGCAAGTTGATGAGAGGAAAGAAAAAAAGGAGAGAGGAAAAATAGAGAGAAGGAAATAGAGAGAGGGGAAAATAGTGAGAGAAGGAAATAGACAGGGGGAATAGAAAGAGGGAAAATAGTGAAAGGGAAGAAATAGATAGAGGGAAAATAGTGAAAGAGAAGGAAAATAGACGGGGAAATAGAGAGGGGGAAAATGGAGAGAGGGAGAGATGAGAGAGAGGTAAAAGAGAGTCAGAGAGTGGGGAAAGAAGACACAGATGGGAAGAAGAGACACAGAGGGAAAGAAGAGACAGGGAGAGAAAGAGAGAGAGAAAGAGACAGATGGAAAAAGAGAGAGAGTGGGGGGAAAATGAGAGGAGGAAAAAGAGAGAAGGGGAGAGAAATATTTCCTCAATTATTTCTTCTGCGGCAACAACGCGCCGGGTACCAGCTAGTTTTTTATAAATGCAAGTTCGTTTTATGTAAATAAGTTTTATAATTAGAGTATTTTAATGTTACATATTATGTCCGATTTTACATATTTCTTACATATTCTTACTGTTTTTATTACATAGTTTTGTACATATTTTGAAGTTTCATACTACATATTTTTCCGGACTCTATTACATTAATAAATCTTTAATTTACTGCTGCAGTTATTTGATCCTCTGGTTTCAGTCACTTAGATTTTGTTCATTTTCAGGGTCTCAATTTCGTGTACGTGAGTGTAAAGTTGTGAAATAATAAGTATTCAAAATAAGTCCAAAATATACAAACGAGTAGTTACATATCGGGAATGTTAACCCCACAAAACGTGTCCGAAGAGCATCCATATAATCTATAGAAGATCTCGAATGGTAGGTTTTAAAAATAATAATAAGTTATACGGGTTTTGGAGAAAAAATCGTGTCTACTTGTAGATGTTGCTGCGCCTTGTGATCAAAACGTAATCAAGGAGGCAGGCAAAATTTGTGTAACAATATGGCAAAGCTTCCAGGCCATTCAAAAGACTGGAAAGTGCAAGAAATTGCTTTATTTGGAACAGCCCACATTTTGCTCAAAGTATTGTAGAGGCAACGACAGTTCCTAGATCTGCTCCTTGGGTAGCTAGTTGCAACCTGGAGTAGATTTTATTTTCAGCCGACTCATAACTACAGACCGAAAAAATATGTAGTATGAAAGGTGAAAATATGTACATAAATATGAAATGAAAATAGTAAGAATATGTAACAAAAATGAAGAATCGTATATAATATGTAATATTAAAATACACTAATTATAAAACGAAAATTTACATAATACGAAATTATATTTATAAAAATATGCCTGAAGAAATTTTAAATATAATACATACGTTCGGAAATTTAGATTAAAGGTCACACAACAGTCAGTGATACCTTTCACGCCTAAGGTAAAACTGTTATCAGTCACTGACGCACACTTCCCGCCACAGTGAGTTTAATTGAAGCAGGCGCACCAGACTGTGTGAACATACCACCGCGTCATCATGTAGAATACCTCGAGTAAACAGCATACAGTGATAATGTAGGAAAAATTGCTGTTTTGAAAATATTTCTTTTCATAAAAAATACGTAATAGATGTGAAGAAAATTGACATAACAAAAAGAATATTTCCTGGAAATGGAAAAATTTGTAAAATATGTAATAAAGTGCTAAATATGTGAAATTATGTAACGAAAATGTTTGATATTTTTGTTAGAAAAGTGACAATTCACCAAGATTACAATTTTTAAAGTAGAAAGACAAAAAATATGTAATTACATAAAAGTCCGGTCTCTACTCATAACATCTTTAGTCGTGATGTAGTGGAATAATAATAATAATAATAATAATAATAATAATAATAATAATAATAATAATACCTCTACCTACAAAGAGGCGCTGACCGCTGTCCTACCCTAGACATCCTCCCTCTCACGTTCCGCCTCCCCCCTTCTACCGGGAGTAAGTGGGTGGATCGAGTAGCTCACTTTCTTCCGTCACCTAAACCCTAGGCTTTTTCCATCTGGATAGATTTCCGAACCCACTCTTTCCCATCCCATATTCACCCCTTGGCTCCCAAAGTCCAACCCTGCGTCAGAACGCGCATCATCTCAAGCCAGGTGGGAGTAGGGCTATGTCGACTAAAAACGGCAAATAGGGCAGTGGCAAATAATACCTGGCCGTATGTATAAAAGGCGTACCCATCTCTGATGGAGAAAAGACATTTGAGAAGCCTCGGAAAAGAGCCGTTGCCTGGGGAGCGCCAGGGCACCTCTGGAGCCATCGCTGGAGGTGACAGCATGTGAACCGATGGTGTCAGGATGCTGACTAGGCGGGCATCTGCCGGGGAACCCGAAGACTCTACAGCCAATCCCCGCAGGAGAACCCAACACCCACCATCTCCAGCAGAACCAGCAATTGTTGTTTCAATGGAAACTCAGCCATTGACCACACTTGCTGGCAACCTAAGGGAGAAAACGAAATGGACCGAAGAAATGAATGAATACGAGTATATCGTTTACTGCTACCTCAAAATAACCAAACTGGAATTGGACTTAACAGCTTATAGAGAACCATTGTACCAAATGGTTATTGGCAAATACCCCGAACTTTTCTCAATGACAGTCCAAAATATTGTTGATCAAAAACGTTCTATCCTAGTCAACAAGCGACTCTGAGAATACCAAATACACAAAATTAAAGAAAAAACTAGTGGTGCTACAACAGCACTTACTTTCCCGTATTAGAGGAAACAGCTAAGTAGTACTGTAATATTGCACTTTATGTGCTACTAACATCTTCGCTTGGAACTCACTATTTCCATTGCAGTGTTGTCAGAACTATGTGAATTCTACAACTTCACAAAAATAGAATGCAAACGTTTTGTAACCCTGTATTGGAAAAAGAAGCCTGATACCCTGGAAATATAGAAATGCCTTCCATTGGGCCATGACTAGGGAAGAGTATTTTAAAACCATGCAACAAATTCTCTACTCACTACAAATGGTACAGCATTTTGTGCAAAACTAAATATTTGTCTGCAAATATCCACATAAATTAGACAATTATAACTCCTTTTCATACAGCTCCATTAGGTCACAACAATGACACTAATTCACAGATATTCGCGAGCGCAAAGTGAATTCCATTGTTGCAGACCCTGCATTGTCGCTATTCTGAGAGCTATTAATTCTTTTTACTTATTTCAAATATTTCAAAATAAACAATTTCTAAAATATTAATGTGTAAGTCCATAACAAAGTTCGAATGTAAGAAACGAAGAAAGAAATAATATACAAAATTGCACATTCTAATTTACGACGCATCCAGCTGTCCGAAGCGCAGTAAATTTACAGCGGCCTATTACGTTTGTCACAAAATTAAAGAAAAACTACTCGTATTTTGAAAAAATCAAGCATGACCGTATTTATTTTATTTATTTATTTGTCAATATTCGGAATTGCCACATACTCTTTCTTGCCAGCTACCATCTATCATCGCCAAAAGTACATTTTTTGTCATTTTCTTAATTTTTCGGTTTCCTATTGGTAGAACAGAAACATTAATTTTAGAATATTAAAGAACACAAAAACCTAGCCGTAAATGGCAATTTTCATTTAAAAATTATGTGCCGTTTAAGAGAAAATGGCGTTTTAGCGCTACTAAAAATGGGAAATTTGAAGCTCATTTTCACAGAAAATTTTTGAGTTTTCAAAATACTTTATTTGAAGTTATTTGAAGCACTTATACTCACAAATATAATCATCTTTATAAATTGCGGATAATGTGCATATTAAAGATGTGAGAGATCTTTCAAAAAATTTACATTTATATAATTTTTGAAAAAAAACAAAAAAAACTCAAAATAAACTTTACGCTATACTAATGAGTGTAATTAGCACTATCCGTTACAAAAGTTTCAAGAAAAAAATTGCAGCCATATACGAGAAAATGACGTTTGAGCATTTCTGAAAATGCCGAAATTTGAGCTACTTTTCACAGAAAACGGTAGTGTTTTCGAGAAACTTTACTTGACATTATTTAAAGCATATATACTCGTAAATATAATAATGTAAAAAAATCGCCGATAATGTAAATATTAACGACGTGAGAGACAAGTAAAAAAAATTACATTTTTGTAATTTTTGAAAAAACCAACCGATAGACCAAAATGGCTTTTATGCCATTGATAGAGCACATTTACCACTATCCCTACCAAAAGTTTAAAGAAAACATTTGGAGCCGTTTTTGAGAAAATTTTGTTTTCGTAATTTTTTAAAATTGCACATATTGCACGCAATATTGCACGAAAACCACCAAAATTGTGAAAAACATTTACATGACCTTTATTAAAGAACTCAATATGCAGAACAAATTTTATTTGAAGAAAAAATCTCTATCTTCAATTTTGTAGTTGGAGAAAGACGCCGAAAAAAATTCAAACTTTCACAATTTTCGAAAATTCAGAGCTGTACGTGAAAATCGGACCTATGCCATGTTAAAAAGTGTATTTTCCTCTATTCATACTAGAAATTTAAAGAAAAAATTTGGAGCCGTTTTTGAGAAAATGTTGAAAATCCACGGGGGGCTTCATATAAAGTACCCCCAAATTTTGAAGAATCTTTTTCAAAATCTCAAAGCTTCGACTAGAATCAGATCGACTGGGGAATATCAATTTTGAAGAAAATCGACCGAACGGTTTAGGCGCTAGCGTTGACCACAGACGGACAGACGGACAGACGGACGGAATGCCGTCAATCGATTTTTAAGTATAAAGAATCAACAAATCATGGATTTTGACCACACCACGTGTTAGGGGATTTTTTTTTCTTAATTTATCAACTGGTTTTATCCACTTATTCGTTTTCACGGCCCGGCAATTAATTTTTTTCCGCCGAAAATTGGCCATTTTTTGGCGCAGCATTACATAACTTTCCCTATACTACGTATATCACTCCGTGTATACGTACGTATACGGGAAAGTAATAACTCAAGAGTTGGGACTGCATCAACTGAGCGCAGAAGAAAATCAAACTGCAACATATTTCACTTGTTCTAGTAATGAAAACATTAGAATCAGGCTCAGGGAAACCTCATCATTTGACAATGAAAATGAAGCAGAGAACTTAGTCAAACAACCCTGGGAGGAATCGTATGCCGAATTTTTTGGATCTGACCCCTTCCAAAGACCGAAAATGGCCAAACTTCAAATAAAGGCTAAAACAAATCTCGTTTTGAGTGAGGTCGATAGAACACTCCAAAATGAAACTGAGAATATGCACAGTATAGAACTAATGCATAACTTTGTGTTTATTGGTGCTGTCACAGTACTTAAATGTAAATATTTCTGCCAAATTTTTGCCTACAATTGTAAATATTTCTGCCTACAATTTTAATGGTCAGAAGCTAATTTTAACAAGTGATAAAAAGCAAGTTCAACCTGTGCAGCCTCCTTGGAAACGGCGACTTCAACATCAAATTGAAATTCTGCGTAAGAACATAGGTAGACTTGCAAATGAGGCAAATGAGATAAAGGAAATTTGGAGCGACGTGGAAATGGTGACTATTGTACCAATTATCCTAGGTGCCACTGGTGAAATTCCTAAGTTCCTTCATGAATCCCTGGCTGAACTACAACTGAAGAAGGGGTTATACATCCAACTGCAGAAGGTAGTCATACTAGACACATGCAACATCGTGAGGAAGTTTCTAAACATTGATGGTTGATCCAGTGCTTACGACAGATGAATCATGTATCTCTTGTTCATGGTAACCGAGATGTATGTGTGGAAAGAAGTGAAAAGCAAAGAAATAATAATAATAATAATAATAATAATAATAATAATAATAATAATAATTCATAGCACAATTTCCTCTCTTACAAATCACACACACACACACCACACACACACACACACACACACACACACACCACACACACACACACACACCAACACACACACATATATATATATATATATATATATATATATATATATATATATATATATATATAGGGTGAGTCACGTACTTTAGCACCTCCTGTAACTTTTGAACGGTTGAAGACATTGCAATGCAGTTTTCACGGAAGTGAATGAGGGAATGGGGCTAATTGATATGTGTATTGATTTCTCTTTTATCACTTGTATTTTACGAGATATTTGAGGTAACTTTGTTTTTTCAAATGTGATTATACATATTTTTTCAGTCTATCATGACAAGCGTAAAAAGACGAATCCAAAGATATAAATATTGTCATATGTTAGATAAGCATTTTTTTGAGTAATTGTGATTTTTTTTGCGACTAGTGTTTAACGGATATTTTCATTGTAACTGTCAGCCCCACAAGGTCACGCAGCGCTGCCCCAGCAAACGCGGGGTCGGGAAAGGGAAGGGATTTTAGTACTTGAGGATACGAAAAATATTCACAAAACTGTTGCATTTTTTCCTGAACTCTCCTTTCCATCCTGATCCATTTTCAGATATTTTGTGTTTCTTAGGGATTGAAAATACGGATTTGTCTTAAGTAGTATTTATTGAAATGAGATTATTTCTATCCTTAAGTTATTATTATATTCTTATTAACATTGAAATTGTTTGCTCAAAATACGCAATATTTTTTGTACAGTTTTAATTATTTATTCTTATTGTGCTTTGTTTCAAGATCCCATTAATACGTGTCTTATGAAACCCCATTAAATGGAGTTGAAATTATAAACAATTTTATTACGATACAAACTTATAACAAATCCTTATTTTCCATCCTTTAATTCCTTCAATCAAAGAAAGTCGAAAATCTGAAAATGCGGAAGGATGGAAAGCACAGTTCAGGAAAGAACTGCAATGGTTTTGTGAATATTTGGAATATGTTTCGTATCTTCACATCTCCCTTCCCTTGCCCGGCCGCGCGTTGTTGGTGGAGCGCTGCGTGACCTTGTGTGGTGGACTATTCAAAATGTCCGTTAAACCCCAGTCGCAAAAATCAAAATTAATGAAAAAATGCTTATCTAACGTATGACAAAATGTACATCATTGAATTTGTCTTTTTACGCTCGTCATGGTGGACTGAAAAAATATGTATAGTTCCATTTGAAAAAACAAAGTTACTTAAACAATCTCGTAAAATACAAGTGATAAAATAGAAATTAATGCTTGTATCTATTAGCCCCTTTCCCTCATTCACTTCCGTGAAAACTGCATTGCAATAACTTCAACCGTTCAAATGTTACAGGAGGTGCTAAAGTTACGTGACTCACCCTGTATATATATATATATATATATATATATATATATATATATATATATAATCGAAGTAACATATTTTAATTTAATGTATAAAATAAACAATAGTGATCTGAGAAAATGGCAATGGCGAGTCTCAGTAATTTTCACTGATTTTCAGACTGACCGATAAAAACTACATTATGTATGCATTATGAAGAGATGACGAGACTAGCATCACGCTTAACTTCAAGAACTTAAAGAAGAACTCCATTGCAGTTCTGGATCACTGAGTTGCAGTCCATTGAATGGAATTCCCCGTCATCGGCCGTTTTAAAGGATCTTGATTAAGAGAAAGTTTCATGCTTCTTTGGAGACTTGAATGCCGTCACTCGCGTTGGTAACCTCTTTTTCTCATTTGACTCATCAAGAATATTGATTTCTTACAGACAAATTTACTTAGAGCTGAATTCGTTCAGGTTGCATAGCTAACACTACATTTGGCTGGGTCTTCTAAATCCTTTGATTCATTCTTAAAAATCCGACGTCACTTTTTCTATATTGACTTTTTTTGTTTTGACTGAACCACAAACGATAATTTCACATTTTGTTTTTACTGAACCACCACGTTCCTGACTAAACCACAAAAAATTATTTCATATTTTTAAATCAAGAAAATTTAAAAACGTGAAGAAATATGCTATAACAAAAATATATCAGTGCATTTGGCATGGTAAAACCATAAAAATGTGCCTATCAAAATGAAGTATCCTCGCTTATCTCATAGAATATGTCATGCAAGAATGTGTGTAATATTTACAGCTTTAGTACATAGTGTTGCAAGTCGATCCAGCTGCCTGTGTTTACCGCCTGCTCACGCCAGGTAATCGAGGTAGCGCATTGTTGGTGTTCTTCCATGCGTGAACGTGTTCAAAGCAAGCATTCTGCTTTGTGAGCAGTTGGAATTAGGAGTATGGTATATTTTTCCTTCGCTGCTTCACTTCGGACGCACCTAATGTTTATTTCCCAATCGTAGCGGTACATTTAAGAGCAGTATACGCAAGGCGTCAAAGAGGGAATGCTTCGTCGTCATAATTTTCGCTTCACAGGTCTCGCCAGTTCATGTACTTGAAACGTTCTGGATGACTCGTAGCTTTGCTTCGGTTGATTTAAGTGTTCTTCTAATATATAGGAATCTCCGAGCATTGTAAAATTCTTTTCTAACGACAGTAAGTTTCAAATTGCATTCCAACAAAATTAAATTTCTTTAAACATGAAAGAAAAATAGCAATAGCAAAAGAAGCGTGCAATTGGCAAATCACAATCGCATGTAACATGTGTCTTGATTTGGTTCTGAGGAAAAGATTGGCCTAATACAGTGGTTAAGCTCAGTGTTTCATGAGAGTATAGAACCCTTACTGTGAAGGACCGAGAACAGAATTGAGGCTCTGAAGATGTGGGTTTGACAAAGGTTAATGAAAATAAAGTGATCACACAATGTGAGAAATGAAGTCATTCTAAAAGACGACTACTGAAGGAAGAAGTCTTCCAAAAATGTTACTAAAACGCATTGAAATTGGCTGGAGCATAATGAGGGGAAGATAATTATTATCAATCTCAATTGACAGGACAGTGAAAGGAATGAGAAGAAAGGGAAGAAGAAACTGAAACTGGTGAGTGAAGTACAGAAGACTGATATCCGATAGAAAACTAGTAGATGAAACCGTAAAATACGAGGGTAAGTCAATAAGTATCTGCAATCAATTTTTATAATTTATTACAGGAAGAATACACAATTTTTATTGATATCGCTTTTTAACATGGTCACCCTTCTTTTCAATGCCCTTGCTCTACCGTTGAACACGCTTCCCGATTCCTTCTGAAAAAAAAGGTTTTTGAATGTGCAGCAAGGCACGTATGCGCCACTTCCTTGAACACTGTTGATCGGAGCAGAATCGACGGTCCAAACGGATGGTAATCCGACGGGCCAAGATTGTGCATATGGTTTGCCATTTCATTAACAGTCACTAGTCTGTTATTCAGGATAAAGACACGTAATTGTTCAATATTGGGATCTGTTGCAGCTGTAGCTGGATGCCCCGTTCTTTCCTCTTTCTTGACGCTCGTTCGACTACTTTTAAATTGTTCTGGTAACTGGCAAACACTTCTCTGTTGTGAAACTTTGTCCCCGCATTATGCTGAAAATCTGCTATGGATTTCCGCCCCTTGTACACCTTCAAACCATAGAAAACGGATTATGGGACGCTCTTCTTTGGTACAAACAGAGAGTGCTGTCGCTATCTTTAAACCACAACAGTGCAAGACGGACTGATCAGAAAACGCTGAAACCTCCTATAGGCAAAGACAACGATCCCATGTAATGGTTAGAGATCACACAAAGCCGTAGAACCAAACTAAAGACAATTAGAGCAAAATTGCAGATACTTATTGACTTACCTACGTATTAGTTTTTTTCATAATATTCTAAATACTCTTATTTACCGTACAGTGTCAGTGAAATACAGACATTGTGTTGAATTGTTGGAGTATTTCAATAGCTAGTGTCCACAATTTACCGAAAGCATAGTTACTTGCTCCTAATTAATATTGTTTCTTGGAGCTTCGAAACTCGAAACCTGAGTTTCAATAATTTTTGACTTGATTTTTTCAGTGATGTTCAGTCTCGACTCTTTTGTCTTGGTATTAGGACACTTCAGCTTTCAAGAAGTAGGATCATTTCTAGATTATACATAATTCGAATTATTTCATGTTGTAGCTCATTAGATACTTAACCAATAAGTTAATAAAAGAAAACGTCTAACAAAATTGCATTTTTATTAAAAATAGAATTGATTTGTTAGATTCCTTTCCCGTGCACCTTACAATGTATTTAAAATTGACACCATGATAAATATTAAGGCATGAATAAAAATACTATAACTGTTATTTTCAGTATTTTATCTTTTAAGATAATCAGTAGACTCATTTAATAAGTAATCAGTCAAATGTATTTCATGTAATTTTAAGTAAAGAAATAACTTGTTTTATATTGCAAATAGGTTTCACGAACTAATTGTTTGCATCTTCAGATACATAAGTTCTTAACATACTTTAAAACTTCTATTGATTTTTTATTTTATTCAAAATATGATAATATGAATTAATTTCTCTAGGAATTTCTCTCAAAATTAAGAACATAATAAATTCTGTAATGCTCTTACCATTTCATATGACTATATTTTGAATAAAATAAAAAAAAATCATAAGTTTTAAAACATGATAAGAACCTATTTATCTGAAAATACGAACAATTAGTTCGTGAAACGCTGTATTTGCAAAATAAATCAAGTTATTTCTATAATTAAAATTACATGAAATAAAATTGGCTGATTACATATTAAATAATTCAATTAATTTTTTTATAAAACATAATATACTGAAAATAACATAAATTATTGTAACGGTATCGGGGGTTCTCCTATCTATCTGTTTTCAATTATCACTAACTTTACTCACTATGTTTAGTGAATTACATACACAACAACACGTTGCGTTGCCAACGTAACTGGTAATGGGATCTCTCCCTTACTGCTATCTATTCTTAACAAAAATTCGGTTACACTTCTAACTAGCACCCTTCTGCTGTTCGTCACATAATTTATGGTTATGGGTTGTGACCAGCTCCGTACGGAAAAAAACCTCAAACATAGCCTCCGTCGTAGTGCTGTCAGGATCTTAACTACTTAAATGAAACACAGTTGTGTGAGAGAAGAAAATATGCTTTGGCAATGATGCCTTCCATAATTTAATTATCAAAAAATGAACTGATGCCCCGCTGCATTCACTTATGTTGCTTATCAACATCAACATAAAACATAAACACATTAACAAATACATGCACAGAATAAAACACGGAAACACAACAAACATGTACTGAAGTTACGTTAGAAATTTCATTAAAAAATTATTTTTCTCTTTGTTATTTTAAAATGCGTACGCCTTTTTAACTATTTATAATGGCCATTCTTTACTCTTCCAACTAATTGCAATCTTGGCCTTGATCAATGTTTATCTTCTTCAAAAAAAATAAATACCAAGAATATGTTGAACTTCCCTGTGATTGACCTCCACGTTGTCCAGTGACACTATACTTCGCTGCTCCCCGTTCTGTAGTTAGCCTTTGCCAGTCCGGTTTGCTTGCTTATACCGTCACACACCATCGATGACGCTACCGTCTTTCACTGATGCACGAAATTGACTATTGTTATACCGCGCACATTACTATGTAAAATAAGTTTTGTCTCAGTTCTTCGCCGCAAATTAAAATACAACAACATTTAAATGTTGCGCACTACTGCAAATATTGTTTCTGCGATATTCTATCGCGCCACTAAGTTCTTTCAAAATGTTCAACAATTTTGTATGAATTGTTCTTCCGCACAATATAATAACTCAATAGTCCATTAACGGAGCTATACTTTTATACTTTCATATCACCACCGCGAATACAAACACACAACCAAGTCCTTTTGCATTCAGTACTTTTCGAAACTCGAAAATCAATGAACTTTGATAATTTTGAAAATTATCATTATCACTTATACACTGTCCGCGTGCAATCAAAAATACACCGATTCCCGCTGCACCAAGTCCTTCCACAAAACTTTAAAATAAATACTTTAACAAATTTCAAAAATATTCTAGTCACAAACACACCGCCCGCGTGCACTCCCAACACGAAACCAAATCTAACACTTATTGTTGACTGGATTTTTTATAGTCTCAGCTTCAAACAAAACAACCTCGCCGCTATTATTGCTTTGTACACCTATTCATAAAATAATTATATTTCACTCATTTTACTCTTTCCAGTTGTGTTACAACGTCCAAATTTCCATAAAAATTCTGTTTTTATTTTGATCTTCCATTCGAACTTTTGTGTATTATTACGCCGAAACATTTTATTTCACAACTTGACATTACCTTCATTACTGACATTACCCATGACCACGCATTCTGTCTGTTGTTTTGCTTCAATTCTCAGTTATGATTTAGAAAAACTTTATTTACATTTTTCCCCAGTGTCCTAAATGTTTGGTATTACATTGAAAATGTTGCCGGAATTCTCTTATACAGCCTCGTAATTTCCAGTTTAATATCATTCCTTGGTTTTGCCGTAATCTTTAAAACACGTCAATTTGTTCTTCGAATGACGTCACAATTTGTACACTCGTTTGTTCATTGGATTGTTTTCCGTCAACTGTGCATTTTCTAATTATTACTCAAGGCCTGCTTTACTCAGGCCCCGAAGCGAAATTGTCACGTGATCAAGGTAGTCAGTGGTCGGCTCCCGTGCTTGTGGCGTTCGGTGGTGTTTCATGCTTTGAGAGTGGCCATACAGGTTTTGTGCGTGTTTTCACTGTTCAAATCGAAATTGATATTGTTTGCGATTGTGGGTACTGTGTATTATTAATTATCGCGCTTTACGTGGTTGTTGCTTTCAGCAGAACTTATTATGTGCCGGGCGTTTTGTATGTGCATGAAAGTAACTAAGTTAGGTTATGTAGCTAAAGCTGGAGATCTCACAGTGCCGGTAAAATTACACAACTTCTTCGTGACGCATATTTAAAATATCTAGCCATCTTGTTATTAATGAATAATCGTTTTGTATTTTACAGAAAATGCTTTGTGTAATTAGAATTCTTTTTATTTCAATCAAGAGCGGATTCGATCGAGAACCATGTATACCCTGTAGGTGCATGTTTCCTATTATACGCTTTTGGTATTTACATTTTATATATCCATGTTTCAATGAGATTACAAAAGTATTTGTGTCGTTTACGAACATTAAAAAAAACGTACCTAAAAGAACGACTATCAGTGTTACTTGTTTATGTAAATTTCAACTTGATATACTTAAGGTACGCAACAACCAGATGTTTGATTTGATTTAATCTATTTGGTCAGAAAGTAATGAAAACTGTATACGACGTATGGGGGTGAAGATTATTTGCGCACGTTTTCTTAAGTTCCACAATTCCTTTCCAACATTTTAACTACAAATGCGATGGTTGAAAGACGAAGAAAATATAAAAATGACATAAAAATAAAATTTAAAAAAGCGCGAGATTAGCAACATTTGAAAAACTAAATATTTCTTTCCCGAGTTGTATAAAAAAAACTTGCAACGGTAAACGAAATGCAGATGCAATTTTTCAGCATTGCTAACAAAATAGTAACACCCTCAGCACTACTCCTACCAATAAAAGCAAAAAGTATGCTCAACAAAACACGCGCATAGTGAAGCTACATTTACATCCAGAAGAAAAACAAGGGGCCATCTCAGCATTTCCTCAATGGATCAGGGAAACAGGACAAAAGAACTGATTGAGATGGGGGTCATTGACCCGGAAGCTAAAGTAAATTACTTGTTACAGGGGTTCTTTTTATAAAATTATACAATATAAATGTAAAGTAATTCACTATATATATCATTGTTTTGTTGAAATTAACTTTTTTTTATGGTCAGTATAGTCTCTAATTATATAGAAACAGTTATGCAGCAGACAAAATTTTATTTTTAACTTAAATTTGTTAACCAACTTTAATTGTTTAATGTCATCTGGCAATGCGTTGTAAAGTAACGTACATGTATGTAGATTTCTTGTAATGATTTGTTGATATTGACAATTGATGAACATGATTTTTACGACGTGTGTTGTAATTATAAATATCAGTATTACGTGGAAATATGTTCCCACCGTTAAGTCAGTTTTGACAAAGATTGCAGATTCGTAAATAAATAGGTAATGTTGATACATTTTACTGGCCTTGGAATCGCAAGGCCTGATTGCGGATGATTGAAAGATTTAATTTCCTTAAAATGAATAATGATAGTTCATTTTGTAAATGTCTTAGTCAATTGTACATTGCCGAAAGATGCGCAGTTTGTTAGCCAAATTTTCTCCACTTGCCTCCCAAAACAAACCTTGTTTGGCGAGGCCGCCGGAGCCTGGAGGACTTTCGACTACCGTGATCACGTGACTCAAAACTATGACGTATGCTTCGGGGCCTGAGTAAAGCTGGCCATGATTATTACTATAACAACGTAATGATTGTCCGATTTTAATGAAACAAACTTCGACATTCTTCTTTAAAATTGCACTATCGAATGTTTATGCCTAAATACACTTTTCTTCGAGCATTTTTGTAGTTAAAAAGTACTATTTACACGGGACACTACCGTCATTTGTTTATTTTGTACTGTGTTCATCATTAATAGTCCCCGTTTTGGTATACTTAGTTCAGTTTCACCAGGTCTTTTTTCATAAAATGTTTCTAAATCATATTGGAATGATCCTAGATTATTACATTATTAACAATCAACATAACTAGTAAACAATATAAAAGTATTATATTTTGAAATGTTATAGTACTAAGCACCTATAACATCACAGTCTCGTAAAGATAACTTCACGCTCTCTGTAAAGTTAAGATGGCAAATAAATAGCAAGATAGATAATAAACAGCAAGCAGCGGAAAATTTAGTCTCAGACTTTTCAAAAGATAAGAGAGAACTGCTTATATTGCCCTCAAA
Source organism: Acheta domesticus (assembly GCA_031308135.1). Taxonomy (NCBI): domain Eukaryota; kingdom Metazoa; phylum Arthropoda; class Insecta; order Orthoptera; family Gryllidae; genus Acheta; species Acheta domesticus. Next base: position 66,823,658 of record JAHLJT010009355.1, read on the forward strand.
TATAACTATTATTGATATTTTCGTATTCAGGAAGCGAGTAAAAATGGAGGACAAACAGCTGAGGAACGCATCCGAGAAACCGTTCGATGTCTTGTTAGCTCTAGCGCAAAAGCATGAGCGCGCCAAATGATCTCGGAGCTCCTATTTGTATAATTAACAAGCTGAACTTGGCCTCCTATGTGCAGGAATTTTAATTAAAATACTCTGGTCTCCGAAATTGCAAAATAATTTGCAGGTGGGAGAATTCTGCAAGCGGTAGCAGAATACTCTGCTCTCCCGACGACATACGTCACGCTAATGATTCGAAACGAGACTGGAGTCGAGCTAACTCTTAACGCACGCAACGTTTCTTTTTGCTACTCGCAATTTCGAATCCCTGATACGGCAAGATATTTTATTGTGGTAAGTGAAGATACGGGTTCAGAAAAGTAAATGGCAAAAACATACCACAGGATACGGATGTCGTCCCATAAGTTTCCGCCCTGACCAAGAGCACTGTCGACAACGGGGAAACCTTCCTAGCAGTAGATACTTTTGTTATTGTTGTCATGCGATAAGTTTGCAAACGTCATTTTAATACGTTATATGAAGGCAGGTGCTTGAGTGAGATATGGTGCGTGAAATTTCATGGTGTTTGGATTCTTTACAAAAAATTATCAAACAACTCAGATTGCGAAGAATACTGGAATTTATTGTTTCTTCAAGGAGATAAACCATCTCCTCCACTATCCACATTTGACACCCAGCAAGCAACACATCTCAAAACTGAAGAAAAATCTTTGGAGATTTTTTTTATGATAATGAGGTGAAAGAAGCAGTTATTTACCATTTTGCAAATAAAGCATCACAGAATTTTTTTGAAAGGCATAGAAATATACACTAATGTGAAAAGTGCTTGATGAAAAGGATAATAATGTTGAATAGTGATATAATTTTCTTTTTTGAATCACAACTGGAAGTTAGTGTGACCAGAATTCACTACGTACATGACCGCTCACGGTGTCTTTAAAAAGATATCTTCATTTACAATCACATTTTATTAATGATTTTACTCCAAATCAGCTTAAATAATCTGGCATTTTCCGGATATTTATTTATGCTCCGCCCGTTCCAGTCCACCTCTCTCCACCTCGACTGGCTAAGCGTAGCATTCATTCTGCCATCAGGAATGATTGCCATGCATTGTAGATTCCAGTAAAACAAATATATGGGTTTAATCAAATTTTGGGTAAGGTTCTGGGATCGCGTACCTTCCTACCGTCTTTCAGATGCTAAAAGGTATCTTCCAATCGTTCAAAAGTAACTACGGAACAAATATTTTCACATCAACTTTTAGACAATTATTAGAATGTGAAGTAGTGAAGGTAAACAATTCTAATGAATTATCCATTAAATTAAATGTTGCACTTAGGAGAAGAGACATCATCACTTAATGGAACAGGTTCGAATACCTTGCAAAGTATCAGTGTTCTTAATGTTTCATTTACATACTAGTGGTGCTACAGAATGGCACAGACTTTCCCTACTAGTTTTCTATTTTCTTGGGTCTTCGCTAGCTATTCGTAATTGCCACATACTCTTTCTTGCCAGCTACCATCTATCATCGCCAAAAGAACATTTTTTTGTCACTTTCTTAATTTTTCGGTTTCGTATTGGTAGAACAGAAACATTAATTTTAGAATATTAAAGAACACAAAAACCTAGCCATAAATGGCAATTTTCATTTAAAAATTATGTGCCGTTTAAGAGAAAATGGCGTTTTAGCGCTACTAAAAATGGGAAATTTGAAGCTCATTTTCACAGAAAATTTTTGAGTTTTCAAAATACTTTATTTGAAGTTATTTGAAGCACTTATACTCACAAATATAATCATCTTTACAAATTGCGGATAATGTTCATATTAAAGATGTGAGAGATCTTTCAAAAAAATTACAATTATGTAATTTTTGAAAAAACAAAAAATAACTCAAAATAAACTTTACGCTATACTAAAGAGTGTAATTATCACTATCCATTACAAAAATTTCAAGAAAAAAATTGCAGCCATATACGAGAAAATGGCGTTCGAGCATTTCTGAAAATGCCGAAATTTGAGCTACATTTCACAGAAAACGGTAGTGTTTTCGAGAAACTTTACTTGATATTATTCAAGGCATGTATACTCGTAAATATAATAATGTAAAAAAATCGCAGATAATGTAAATATTTACAACGTGAGAGACAAGTAAAAAAATTTACATTTTTGTAATTTTTGAAAAAACCAACTGATAGACCAAAATAGCTTTTATGTCATTGATAGAGTACATTTACCACTATCCCTACCAAAAGTTTAAAGAAAAAATTTGGAGCCATTTTTGAGAAAATCTTGTTTTTGTAATTTTTTAAAATCGCACATATTGCACGCAATAGTGCACGAAAACTACAAAAATTTTGAAAAACATTTACATGACCTTTATTAAAGAACTCAATATGCAGAACAAATTTTATTTGAAGAAAAAATCTCTATCTTCAATTTTGTAGTTGGAGAAAGACGCTGAAAAAATTTCAAACTTTCACAATTTTCGAAAATTCAGAGCTGTACGTGAAAATCGGACCTATGCAATGTTAAAAAGTGTATTTTACTCTATTCTTACAAGAAATTTAAAGAAAAAATTTGGAGCCGTTTTTGAGAAAATTTTGAAAATCCCCGGGGGGCTTCATATAACGTACCCCCAAAATTTTGAAGAATCTTTTTCAAAATCTCAAAGCTTCGACTAGAATCAGATCGACTGGGGAATATCCATTTTGGAAGAAATCGTACGTATGGTTTAGGCGCTAGCAGTGTTCACAGACGGACAGACGGACGGACGGACAGACGGACGTTTTCCTTTCAATTGGGTTTTTGGTATCAAGGACCTAGAAAACAGGGTTTCTGGCTACACCACGAGTTAGGGGATTTTTTTCTTAATTTAGCAACTGGTTTTATCCACTTATTCGTTTTCACGGCCCGGCAATTAATTTTTTTCCGCCGATAATTGGCCATTTTTACTTTCCCGTATACGTACGTATACACGGAGTGATATACGTAGTATAGGGAAAGTTATGTAATGCTGCGCGAAAAAATGGCCAATTTTCGGAATGAACCTTTGGACTTCCTGTTATCGGTCCATGGAAGGTATAGGAGAGAAACTGGATTGGCCCACCAGGCCACTGATTATAGTGGAGACCCGAACCTTGCATTAGCTAGCGAAGGAGGCTGCTTTCAGCAGTGAGTGAAAATTCCGTAGGGTTTAGTAATGTCGACTGGTGAACGGAGGAACCCCTTGCTGGGACCAGCGGGGGGATGTCCAGAAGCCACTGTGGGTTCACAGTAACGGATGATAGGAAATAACTCATGAGTTAAGTGTGATCTGTGAACTCGAACTTGCTATCTGCGAATCTTCACTTAAAACCAAAATTTAGCAAAATGGTTAGAACAATAAATGTAATGAATCGTAATGAACAATAAATGTAATGTAACCTGTCTTGTTCTACCAACGTCCCACACTTGCACAGAAACAGAGCCGAAACCGAAATGTCACCTTGTTGATATCTGGCCATCCAATAGATATTATCAAAGGCACCCAGAGACGACAGTATCTCGAAGACATCGTCAGACCGTGATGAATTGAAGGAGGTGATGTGGTGCTTTTATTATGCAAAAGCGAAAAATAGGGGCTCAGAAAAAGAATCTTTTAAGATATGGAGAGAGCGGAACCCAGATATGAGACCTACCCTAGACTCAAAGAAGCTTGCCAGTCAACGACGATACATACTCAGGAGTGGAAAATTCACAGCAGAACAACTTGCAGACATCCAGAGAAACGCGGAGTATGTTCGTCGATCGAACTATTCTCATGACAAACATTTAGAACCATCTAATACATCTAATATCCCTGAAAACGATGGTCCTCTTGAAGGTTCATGCCTTCTAAGTGAAACATCCGTCAGTGGCAAAAATTCATCTGGACATGAGTCACACGATAAGGACATAATGCGGAACTTCCTCCGACGCCAGATAGAACGAGTTCTTCTACTTATACATTCGAATCTCGTGCACTGTTGAGGAGAATTTACGAAAATGCTAAAGTCCCTAGATCTGGTCCTAGGTAGGTGGTTGCAACGTGGAGTAGATTTTATTTTGAACCGATTCATAACATCTTTAGACGTAATGTAATGGAATAATAATAATAATAATAATAAATATAAATAGCCAAGATCGCTAAAGCAGTAGTGTCGTAGCGATCTAGGACCAAAGGGTCGCGAGTCCCACCTCGGAAATGTGTGTATTTGTGTATGTCTGTATGTGTGTGTCGTCATTTCACCCCTCATTATCATCACCGTTTCATCTTCCATACCCGCAGGGCTAACAGCCCTGGGGGGGGGGGGGAAATGTGATCCAGCTAAAAGCTGATCCCCCCTAATGATTCATGCCTTGCTACCGAGATATTGTTTCTGAGCCCCAGTGAAGGCGGTAAGCATGTGCGCGTGGTCCGAGTCGGCTTACACGCGAGCAAACAATAACAACAACAACAACAACAACAATAATAATAATAATAATAATAACAGTAATAATAACAGTAATAACAATAAAGAAGACAGGGGCCATTTGGACTGAGGAGAGAAAAGAGAAACATCAAAATCATCGAAACATCAAAATCTGTGGCGTACTGTGGGAAGATGTGCAATCTGTGCACGTGTCTTTGACCGCTGGTCATTCACTCATTCGTCAATAGGCTCTGCTTTAACGTTCCTTGAGGGTGTGAATTACATCTTCATGTTTCTTGTAGTTTGCTTGTGAGTTTGGTTGAGTGAGGACATAAAGTGAATATCTCCAGAAAGAGAGGTTATTGACAAGATCATGATTTTTTGAAGATTACCCGAGAGGAGACAAGTGCTCCTAGATCCTTGTTTAAATTGTAGTTTTTCCATATTATATTAAAATTGTAGTTAGTCCCTTGTTTTTTGTGGTTAAATATAATTAAACGATTTTAGGGTAACTATATTTGATTTCAAACCAATTAACAAATTTAGTCCTGATGTACGCTTTCCCTAATATTACCTTGATCAAGCGACCATCTCTATTAACGGACAATTTTTGCCGGAATCATTAGTGACCGCCTACGACAGCTTTCTCTGTATTACGTGAATTATCCATAAACTGCCCGGCACGCAAAAGGCCAGCGGCGCGACGCAGTGTGGGGTGGGTGGGGGGAGGGGCGGAGGGCGAGGAAGTGCTGCGGACCGCGCATTTCCATTGAATGCTGCGTCCAGGGCTTATTTGGCGAGCGGCTGCGTGGCTGACGTCATGGCCGCGCCGCACGTATCAGATAGCCGCGCTCTCCGCCTGGCGGCGCTCGCGAAATCCCATTCGGCGCCGCCGCTTCGCCACGCGCGAACGAAATAACGAGAGCGTTTGCGAGGGCGATGAGAAGTGCCTTCGCCGACGTGGATAGACTTGAAGAAATGGAGCAGCTAACAAAGAGAGCAAGGTTAATGATTCATGTTTACTTGAGTAGCTGTCGGGAACTACTTGAAGTACCGGGGCATCTTTTCAGAGAAAAAAGAATATATACAGAATTCATGATTCGTTATGTGAATTCAGATCACCGAGTATTGGAGGGCTATTTTACCTTACTTCTTCTTCTTCTTCTTTGTTGTCTTCTCCGTCTTCGTCTTCTTCTGTTTACTATTTTTCTCACTATTATAATCATTCTTCTTCTTCTTCTTCTTCGTCTTCTTCTTCTTCTTCTTCTTCTTCTTATTATTATTATTATTATTATTATTATTATTATTTTCACCCCTTCCTCTCATTTTCCTTCTCGGTGTCACATCTAAAATGAATGTGACATGATGATTGCTGGTCGCTGTCACCCACAACGTGTAACGCATCAACGTCAATTGGTGTGCGTCAAGCAGAATGGCAGCATCTCAAGTTGCTTAACTAAGTGTATCATATCGGTTTTACTCCATATTCTGTCACAGTCTGCTACCAATTGCCCTAATTTCTAATTTTGAAAACAATAATGAACGAACGAATGTTGCTGTGATGAATTGACTATGGACAGGAATTATTTGTCATAAACTGTTGAAATGTCGACCTGGATGGGCAATGGGTCTAAGAGCAAGAATCAACTCAGAGAACCGATTCAGTAATTTTGGTTCGATGAGCCCTAGATTCCAATATCGCACTGTGCGTAAATGTTACTTGTCTCTCGTGTTTGTTGTCGCAAAGAGCCTGGCGTTCTCTGACCACAGATTGAAGGAACCGCAAAAGCTCTAGCTTCTAGGGTATAGCCAAGATACACCCTGCTGTGGTGTATAGGGTGATCAGTTTCGATTAAAGAAATCCCTTACAAAGAAGTGGAAATGACTGTTGCTTGTAGTAAAAAGTGATAAAAAGTGTGTCCTACGGCTACTCGATTATCGAGCTACAATAACGATAATCATTTCTACAACTGAGTACAATACGAAATTCAAAAATGCAAAAGAAATTATCCCAAAGCCGGAAGAATATTACATTAAATAGAGATGGTACCAAGCAACGTATGTTAAACAGAATTTATCTTACGAATCCCTCATGATATTAAGTAGTTTGCTTACATACAACCGTGCATTCGCCTTAATTTTAATCGGTACAATTAGACATTTTCAAAACGTGCTTTTGCGTACCACACATATGTGCTCATTAGTACGTAATTCTGAGTGCTCATCCTGTTTCATATATCTTTATATAATAATATTAATATATATAATTAAGTATATATAATTAAGTATATATAATTAAGAATATTAAGTATCGTTAAGAATATTGGAATGAATTCTTTTGAATCGATAATCTAGTTCAAAACAAAAATAAATGCCAGTCACTCTAATACTGTTTAAATTATACACTAGTTGCTTTTAAAAATCTGATAGTAAAGTAAATAGCCAATTTTTAAATGTTCATGTTCAAAATGTATACTAATATTTACGTTACTTCATTCAAAATCAGTAATTAGATGTTTTTTTTAAAAAAAATACACTTAATCGAGTTAGTTTCGAATAATGTTTGCTGTTAATATTTACATGAATTGTTTGAAACGATATTTTAAAAAACGTTTATGATAACCAACTATTGATTGCAGATTAAAAAAATTAGTGAATCGAAAAGTTGGGCGATTCAAAGACTGCAAAAATAATTAACTGATTAAAAATAGCATTCATACGGTTTAGATTCACATTGAATCGTACACTTTTTAGGAACTCAAGTTTCACATGTAGTTTTAAACTAAAATATTTTATATGATTTTATTTATGTTCATACCATACTGACGGAAATTTCACTTCCTAAAATACATTGTTGTATTAAACATCAACGTACCGTATTATGTCTTTTGCTAACATAGCCTGTCTGAAGGATGCAAAAAGAAATCCCATGTTGCAGTTGTCTTCCAACAAGAAAGCCATTTGGAAATTTAACGCTACAACGAACAGAAAATCCAGTCATTTATCGCTACCTCGCACAACAAGTAACCACGTCCGTACAACCAACAGTCAACCTCTGAAGTCTCAATTGATTCTCGCAATTGTTTTCGTCGTTCATGCTGCAAAGCCTCTCTTTGCAGCTGAATGAAGAGATTAATTGCACACATCGCTCCATAATGAACGCCATTTGTCTTGCGTCGGCGGCGGGCGGGCTATCGTCGGCTTGATCCACCTCGGTGTCAAGCGCCCAATCGGGTTCCCCAACCCGCGATTCAGGTTTGCGCGGGGTCACCGACAACACCCGTCTCCGTTACCAGGGTTCGCGGATATTCCTAGCAGCTCGAGGAACCGGTCTCGTTCTGGTCTGGTCGCGGCTGACGGACATTGCGGAAGCCTCTGATGAACTCCAGTGTGTGTCTGTCAGGGAGTACTAAGTCGATTTCACGGAGATTTTGGAGGCCGCTCGCATCCACGGTCGGTCGTTGGCAAGGCTGCCCCTCTTCCCGCTCGCGACGCTAGAATCGATCCGTGCCTTAAGGCCTCTGAGGAACTGTTCGGGATCAAGCCAATCCTTTCCATCGTGACGGGGGGCTACAGGAGGCGCTGGGACAAGAGCCGAATTATGTTTTTCGTCTTCTATAATTATGATTGATTCGTGTTTCCGGGCGCAACAACTGCTAATATCATTAGTCCCGTACGTGTAGTGTACGCTGTTTTATTGCGGGATGTAGCGATGTTTCTCTGCGCTGAATGGCATGATACGGCGCCGACCTACACGCCGGCTTGCGATGGTTTTTCTCAACCGTTATCTCCTCCTAGCGAGGCACCACGCAGCCGGGACAAGTCCTAAGCTTTCGGCTGGTCGACGTTCTATAAATATCTCCTGATTTGGCCTTGTTCCCTGTCCTGTGTTTGGAAACGAGTTTCCACTAATAGTTTGAATTCATAACATGTCGTTCCATCTCACCTTTCATGACTGTTATAACAGGAGCAAGCTTAAGTGGTTATAAAGTGGAAAATTGGTTCAGGAGATCGAATCAAATGAAGACGTGGTCCTGAACAGCCGGAACGAATCAAAGAAATGCAGAGAAGTGAGTAGGCAGAAGTGCTTAAAATACGACTAAGGGAGAACACTAATTACATGCTTTAAATATGAGATTTATGTTAACTACGTTACAGGCAAATTAAATGTAAGACGTCAATTGGATATATATTTTTGTGCCCAGCACAAGAGTTTAAGTCGAGTAAACATTTGAAGGTTTTGAGAAAGACCATTTTTAGGTCACTCGGAGTGAGCGAATACTTCGATTTTGCGTCTACTGCTCCTTTAGTCCCGTGAGTGCAGCGCATGTTGTAGACGGGAGATGGCAGCGTTCCTCCCTCTCTGGACGTAAATATCGGCGCTGATTTACACGTCTGCTAGCAATGTTTCTCTCCTCCACATTTCCCTCTCAAGAGTGGCCCGGTCGCAGCCGAGATACGCTCTAAGCACCCAGTAGTGTCCCGATGTATATGTGGTAGTGTAGTGCATGTAAGTATTATATGCGTGTAAGGGGAGAGAACAATGATAGGAAGGAAGATCGCACACGGAGAGTGGCCCATGTATTAGGGTTCCGCTCTAGCATTCGCCTGGTGTGAATTAGAGAAATAGGGAAAACCTCCAATCAGAACAGCCAGCCGCTAGAATTCTCCTCCAGACAGCGACTGAATCCGACCTAGCTACTGCCATCAAAAATCTGCCACCGACGGAATTCAAATCATTGAATCTCCCGGGCAGAGACCCCGCAGCGAAAAAAATGAATCATTTCAGCCGGTAAGCCCACTCACGGAATCAGCACTTTGATCAATGCTCTTATGGAATAAATATATTTTGGCCGCCACATAATGTATTTCGAAAATCGCTGATAGCGGTGTCCCCTCTGCCTGCTGAAGAGTGGTCCATCGCCTCCCAACCCTGTCCATAGGCAACGGGCGTGCTGCTTTCTTCGCGTGCTATCTGGGGGCCGAGCGATTAATCATGATTACGTTCACGCGAGAGATGGTCGCACAGCGCATTGCGAGAGTGCCCCTGCGAGCGATGTATTTCCTTTTCATTATCCTACATCGGGGCTTATCGGATCTGACAGCCATTGACAGGAAGGGCTTGAATGTGACCAGTCAAATGCAAGATGGAAAGGGTGGGATATCGTTTTTTCAATTTCTCCCATTAGGTCTATTGGAATTTATTATTTCAATTAAAAAAATACATCGTTAATTAATTAGAATTATACTGAACTTGTATGACGTTGTGGGTCAACGAACAATGACGTATTTCTAAAATCATGAAAGTGTCTAGTGGTGTATTATACCTTGTCAAATTTTCAAATAGTCTTGGATAGTCCAATGAAAAGTATTACGATAATAATAGAATATGAATAAGACTTTTGGGTCAATAAATTGAAAGTATTTTTCTTTTAAAAATAAAAATGGAAGATAATTGCTGTAGTGCGAATTCAATACTGTTTTATACAGTTACTCAAGCAATAATTGAGGGAAGAAAAATATCCTTCAAAGTATTGTATCAGTGCAAATAATCTTTCCCAGAAAGAGAAAACGTTGCAAGCAACAAACTAAAATCTGTCGATTCATTGGTAAGATATCAACATTCAAAGTTTTGAAATACACTCTGACACATGCGAAGGAACTTACTTTCCTTCGCATTTCAAGGTCTTTAAAATTTCAAGATTATCTTATCTCCACGTCTCTGTATTTCACATTTTCTCTATCGTAAACAAATCACTCATAAAAGAGAAAGAACATCTATAGACGAAAAAGAACGAGGTCAACTAAAATGAGAACCATTTGGTCTGAAGGGACAATCAAAGAAATGTAATTCCTCAAACTCTGAGAAAATCCTGAATAATTTTGGGGAAAAGTGTAAATTTGTAAGCTTCATTTCAATGATACAGTATTTGAAAAATAACTATTTCTTACAAATAATTAACGAGTTTTGCTTATGATTCATTGTCCCTTTTCTCTACAAACGACGATCTGAGTTCATAACGCATTAAGGTGTGCCTAAATACTAGTTCACGCGACAAGAGTAATAGGTTTTTTTCATATTGATCAATAAATTCACTTCATTATTTTGGATTCTTAGTACAATCTGAATGATTTACGTGTGCTAAAAGTGGATGTCATTGTTTCACTAGACATTAGTGACACGCTCTCGTAATATATTATGCAATATAAAACAACGCGTTTTCGCCATAAATTACCTTTCATCTTTTTACTACAATCACTTAATTTCTCCCCTGCCTTCAAAAGCTCTCTTATTCTCTGTTTTCGCACTGTGTTTTTCAGTTTTATAAAAAATGTTAACGGAACTAAATGGAAATCCATTCAAATTAATGTTTTCAATGTGTTTCGTAGAATTGCGAAACGGACCAATACCGTGATCTCATTTAATTATATGTTTCTATCATAATATTAACAACTAACTTCCGTACTTATTCTTTAACACTGGTCAGTCTGTAAATCGATTTAGCTTGAGATTCACCATTTGCAATTTGTAAGTACGATGAATATTCATAATATGTTTGTAGCTGGGTCTGTTGATTACAATAGCAATGAAATGTATTGTTATTAAACATAATTTAGTAATAATAAATTGAATAATGTATAATTGTTAGGTATTTTGGGTCGATTGTCCGATTTTGCCGGCTAGCTGACGGTGTCCCGTATGCCTGCGTCTAGTTTAATTCCTATGCTTGAGATGTAAGGGAGACATGTGGCGAAAATGGTATATTCCATTCACTGTAACAAGCAAGATCCGCCTGCTTGAGCTTATCTTCGTCGTACACTTATAGGAACAGAGTCGATTTTATAGGAAAGCTACAACTGTTATTTTTTTATATACAGGTGAGTCACATAACTTTAACACCTCCTGTAATTTTTGAACAGTTAAAGTTATCGCAATGCAGTTTTCACTGAAATGCATGAGGGAATGGGGCTAATTGATGCATGTATTCGTTTCCGTTTTATCACTTGTATTTTTGAAGATATTGAGGTTACTTCCTGTTTTTCAAATTAAACTGTTCATATTTTTTTAGTCTATCATGATGAACACAAAATGATAAATCCAATGATAACTTCATTGGATTATTATTCATATGTTAGATTAGCATTTTGTTGAGTAACTTTTATTTTTTTGCGACTCGTGTTTAAAGGATATTTTGAATGTAACACTCCGTCACACAAGGTTACAAAACGCTCCCCATATTAACACCATGCACGCTCGAGTCGTAAAAAAATAAAAATTACTCAAAAAATCCTTGTCCAACAAACGACAATATTTATAACATTGGATACTTGCACATTATTTATAACATCTTTCTACGCTTGGTATGATAGACGAAAAAAGTATGCGTAGTTCGTTTGAAAGAAAAAAATAACCCAGTATCTAGTGAAATGCAATGATAATATGGAAATGAACACATTTACTTGTATAAACTAGCTCCACTCCCTGATGCGTTTCCGTGAAAACTGCACTGATCAAAAATTGCAGGTGGTGCTACATTTACGTGACCCATCCTGTATATTAATAACATCATTATGATTAATAAACAAAAGTTCAGTAATGCGACTCAATAACACACGGTTGCAAACGGGAGTTGTGCCGGCGAGCGCCTCCCGGAACGCAAAGAGTCCTAGCCCGCGCCGCAGGGGCCAAGCGCCGTCTAATGGGCGCGCGCACTTTGTTTTCGCTTTCCTCAAAGCGGCACCGCCGCGCCGCGGCAAGGCGCGCCGGGTCCCGCGCGGCGGGGCGTCGCGGGGCGGCGGAGGGAGCGGCGCCGGCGCCGGCGTCGGCGTCGTCCTGGGAACGCACGCGGCGTTTCCACGGCGTCGCAAAAACGCGCATGGGCCGCCTTAACTGTACCCCCGCCGCCGCCGCCATCTCCATCGCCGCCGCCGCTTGAGAATGTGCCCGTGCCGAGTTCCCTTCTCGGCGACCGCTCCTCCCCCCCTTCCCCCACCAGAACCAACTCTTCCGCAGTCGAGCTCGCACTGAATTAAGGGATTAACTGGATCAGGGTGAGGTGCGTTCTCCGTCATCCTGGTCTGTCGAACCAGACTAGGTCGTCGGGCTTGGTAGGAAATAACATTCATAGAAGCAGGGTCTTCTGGTTTGGCAAGCAGTATCATTTGCTACTTCAGAAGCTATGCCGCCGTCGGTATTATTTCTCGCTTTAAACAAATGATAATTTGTTGATACATTTTTTTTTGTAACTTACGTACTATTTAGAATCATGCGTTACTGAGAAGCAAGGTTTTGTATTCATATTGCAAAGTGGATAAAAACTGAGAGATTTTTACGTTCGTACGTTTTTACAATTGTGCTGCTGTTGAATTAAATAATGTAATCATTACACTAAACCTGAAGTACATCAATCTATTAAAGCTTCCTTTATCTTTCTTTGAAGGAGATGCCACAAAGAAAATTACATCAAAACTTACGTTTTTGCCAATGTCAAATACATAGGAGAAGTCCATTAATACTTTAAATATATTCATTCCATATCGTTTATTACGATTTAGTTATATTCTGAAATTCTTAGCTGCCTGAATCATACGTAAATGCTAAATTAATTCGCTGCATGAATGCTAAATTAATGTTTTTTTATTTACAAGAACACAATAACATTGATTAAAATTTAAAATCTTATCGAGCAATTAATAAATGTTTACTGTATCAAGAGTCACCATTTCATGTACATCAGTACATGATTTCTGCGGAATGGGTTCATTAACATCACTTTGATATCCCAATCCCAAGATAAGAACACTGATGTTTACTCGGATTCGAACTCAAAACCCTGAGGGAGAGCAGGTACTCCCATCGTTGCATGCATCATATGAGTCCTGAAGTATATTATACAATGTGTTATAATATATCGTATGTAATAGATATTGGCAATAGTATGTCTTCATTATGTAGTAGAATGAACCAGTCAATTGACCAGTCATATTGATTAATATTTATTTTCTACTGATCTCTGGTCTCAAGGTAGGAGCCCCTAATTTAAACACATGTCAGGTATAATATGCAGCATTTCTCTGAAAGGTTGACAGTTCTCCAATAAACTAATTTATGCTAATTGTCATTCTTTAATATTGAAGATTACAAAAACGCCGCAGTGAATAAATGGTTTCTAAGCTATGATTCATCTTCAGTATCAGACAGCGGAAACTAGTGAGTAATGATTGTAACCCAATGTGTAATATGCAAATAGAGTTAATTAACCGCAAACCAAAGCAAGCAGTAAGAAATCCGTGACCTTGCAAAACATGCATAAAATTGCGTAACCTAGGCATGAGACAAGAAGCAACAGTTTTCTTGCAACACTCATTCAAGATGCATGAGAACGAATCGCAAACTACTCTTCCTGATAATGATCTCTTGCGCGAAGACCACGAATATTCAGTTTGAGAGAATATGATCCTCCTAGCTTTCTCATGCATGAGTTGGTCGAAACTTGTCCTTCCAGTGGCACGTACTAGGCAATAGGTGGTGTCGCCAGCACTTAAGAGCACCGTTAAGCGAGATGCAAGTGAGTAATTGCACTCATAAGAAGACGGACGTTTGGTGAAAAGCTGACAAACGAACTCTCTTCTTTCTCAAACGCCACTGGAATTGTTATATTCTTAAATAGCAATAACAAACTGAGAAATACATTTCAACTTTTCATTTTCACATTTTCTCGTAACCAGCCACTGCTAAAAGTACCTGTCTTCAAAACATGGGACTGAAATGATAGATTATGGAGCAACGTGTTAAAAGTACCTTTATCACTATTGCAAATGCGAAACAAGCTAACGACGTACGCATAAAAAGCGATTAACGTAAATAAGCTTTGCTTTCTGCCAGCCAACAAGTCTTCTAAAGGATATTTCATTTTGATTTCTCAATTTTGCAGGTTCCAATTATATCGAAAATCATTTCCGTGTATTTTCGCAATTCAAATATTTGTCATTTCTCATCGAAATCTGCTTTGAAATGGATAATCACACAGTGCAAATATTTGATCCAATAAAGATCCAAGTCCAACGATAAAGGGAATACCTTCTTTGTGTCTCTCTTAAGGTTTAGATTCTTAGACAGTCTCAGGAGGGATTCAAGGGAAATATTATAGTTATAAAAGTTGAATTCATAAGAACAATCCCATGTCCAATGTGAGACGACTCTTCAAACCGAGACAGAGTACTTCTCGCTTCGACGTTGACTACCCAGGTCGATCCCATCACAAACCATCCAAGAACCACAACAATTTAAAGAGAGAACAGGTGAATCGTATTATCACCGATATGAAGAAAGAAAACATTTTCCTCCCGAGAACAATCCCATGTGCAATGTGAGGCGATCCTTGAAACCGAGACAGGGTAGTCTCGCTTCAGGGACCTTGACAACCCAGGTCGACCACATCATAAACCATCCAAGAACCACCACAATTTAAAGAGAGAACAGATGAATCGTGTTGTCACCGATAGGAGCAAAGTAAACATTTCCTTCTGAAGGATTCGGTGCCTCTTCCACACGTGCCCTCTTGGTTCGCGAACGCGCATCATCCCCTGGGACCCAAAGTTGGGGTGGAGAGCTGGCGAAGGGCGGGGGAGGGGCAGGGCTTCCTTCTCCCGAAGCAACACGTTCGCGCCCTCCGCCACCGGAAATGGAGGCGCCAGTTCCCGATGCTCCCCTCGACACAGCTCCCTGCCCCTGCCCTCACGCCACCCGCGTCGCCCCCCTTCCTGCCGTCCGGATGCAATCACTCACTCCCATAAACATCCCGCAGGCGCGCACGCGAAGCGCCAAGGAAAACACACTCTCGCATCAAAACAGGTTTCTGTTTACCAGATAACGATATATGGCCGTGATTTGCAACCATATTGTATTATGAAGTAGAGATGCTGCGTTTTTGACTCTTTACGTTTTCGATAATCACAATAACTTAATCTGGCAACAGCTAGAGATAGTCGGTCCGCAATTTACGTATTCCCTTCTCTGGGTCGGTCCCCAATTTACATATGGATTAAACTCTCATTTTCCTTCTGGTGCCCAATTTACTTACACTTATTCAACAGAGTAAAGTGTTAGTATTCTCCAAATCCTTCCTGATACTGCACCTGATGCTTTGTATTTCTAGAAAATTGCTTTTCTTGACTTTTTATATTCTTCCCTTTTTCAGTTAACCCTTTCACTGCTAACGACGCACCGGTGCGTCGCGCTGCCCTTTCGGGTTCGGGTTCTTTCGGGTGTTGTGGAAGGCGTGGAATACTTTCAACTTCGTCAGTGCCAGTAAGCCTGGATCAAAAAGAATGACGGAAAGTAAATATGCACCTTAGTAAATATATAATAACTAACAACATCTGAGAGCGCGCGCGAGAGAAGACCGCACGAAAAAGTATTCAGCACTGCGGAGCGGCCAGCGCGCCTAATGCGTAGCAGTGAAAGGGTTAATATATAACGCTGAACATAAAATTTGTACACAATTTTAGTGCTTTCTTTGCTTTTGATGTAGGGGTCTGAAAGATTTTCAGTGAGGCACAAGGAAAAGCTGGACGGCAGCGCGGCGGCCTCCCTAACGCTCTCACTGCTCAATCAGTCCGTTTCCTTATCGGGGTTGGTTTGGCGCGCGATTTACATGTAGAATTAAAAAGTAAGTTTCGCGAGAAAAGATCAAGGGATTATATGGTCCTCAACATTCCTAACGCCTTTTGAATTCGCCCCTTAGGATAGGTCAGTGCCTTCCCCTCTACATCCGTGGTCTTAACTCATGGCCGCAATGAATCTTCCCCGCGTCTCGAGGCCTCGGCAGCTCTCCCGTTGCGCCTGTTTTCCGCCGGCAGCGCCGCTTCATGTTCGGGATGTCGCGCTATGAGCAGTGGGGCAAAATAGCAAAAGCGCGCGAAGCGCTTGTATTTGGTTGATTAATTAGTGCTTGATTGGTTGATTAGTGTTTCCGGGCGCGTCAGTTACTTAACTCATTATTCACGTACGTGTAGTGCATGCAAGTCCTTTGGTTTGAGGTGGTACAGCGCTGGTACGTCGATGCGGCTCCGTTTTGCGAGCTGGTGGGGCATTTCCCCCTCCGGGTATCTCTGACGGAGCACCGCCCTAGCCAGGTCAAGCTCTAAGCTCCTGGCCGGCCTCCCAGTATGTAGTGTAGGACATGTAAGGGTTAGTGAATGTTTGTGTAAGGGGAGAGGAGGGGACAATAATGAAAAAGGAATATTGCGAAAACTCGGTGAAATCAGCAGCTAAAATTATTCACTGGACAGCTGTTGAGTTCGACTTACGAGTATTTACAGGGCTGGTGTCGACAATCCGCCACCAAGCAAAAACCTAAGGACATCTTGGTCACTGACACTGCATCGACAATGAACACTAATGGTCGTACAAGATAGCACCCTGTCCAATGAACAGCACAGGGTTTGGTGACGGTTGATTTCATTATTATCATTATTAACAGAATTATTGGTGTTGTTTCTTTTATTTTATTTGTTGATTTTTTACGTAATTAAGAAGAGTTGCACGATTAACTATAAAGAACAAAATAAGAAATGTAAAAATACGAGAAGAAATGAACGGGAAGTACACCATTTTAGAATTTATAAAATTTAAACAATTAACCTGGTTTGGACATGTTAAAAGAATGCAAGATGACATACTACCAAAAAAGGTCTTTGAAAGATATCCAAATGGTAGAAGAAAGAGAGGAAGATTGAAACACACCTGGAAGGAAGAAGTACTACAAATTTTATAGGAAAAAATGCAAGAGAAAGACTGGGAAGATAGAGACAAATGGAAAATCAATATTAAAAAGTTAATTCAAAAGATATCGACATTATGTGTAGATTAATAAGTTGACGTATTTGGAAAAAATGGGTAGAGGAAAATGTATTTTGTATATAAGAACCTGTAAATAAATAAAAAATAAAAAAAATAACGTATATTTCCGCGTTGTGGCGCGGGGGCGTGGCGCGCGCGTCGAGGCGCCTGGTGGCCGGCCGTCGTCGCTGCCCGGAAGCGGTGCCCCGGGGGGCAGACGGCGCCGCTTCCGCTTCCCTCATGGCCCCCTTCCGATCCACATGACGCGGGCCGCGACGCTCCAGACCCCGCGTCCGGCCCACGGCCCCCGCCCCCCGCCCCACGCCCTCGCCGGCGGTCAGCGCGCGCGCGCACGCCGCTCCAGCCCCCGACGCGTCGTCTTCTCCGGAATCAGGAGTGGGGCGAGGAAGAAGCACTTCAATTCGTGGTTTTCTCATCATTGCAGGCCACTGGCGGCTTCAATTAAGATGAACTGAAAACTAATGTCACAAGAGCATTGGAAATGTTTCATAAATTCACGGAACTATTAATAAATAAGACGGACGAAAAAATATATCGTTATTACAAAGTATAATAATAATAATCGGGAATACGGATATTGTTATTTTAACTTGCCAGCTAATTTGTGAATCGTGTTAGCGAATGGTATCAGGGTTCCCTGGAATGATTTTATGTACGGCATGGAAATTATGCTAAGAACAAATTGAACGTTTCATTTATATTCTAAAATATCTACTTTAGCAATAATAAATATCATAAATAAAATAAAATGCACCATTACGAACAACCAAAAATTCTATTCACTGAAAAGAACGATAATTAAAAACCATAATTAACGCCTACAATTGCCCAATCAGTGCAAAACTTTTGACATCTTTTCATTCGTTCCTGATAATAGTTCTTTATTTCTTTCACAACGTATCCACTGCCACTCATTCAAAATAATTCCCCGTTGTTTCTTTTTTCATTATATTGAATATATTCATATATTTCAATATATGAATTTCTTATTTTCTCATCCATTTCTGCTCATGAAGTCTCTCCGAAACGGTTTTAATACTAATAACTTTAAATATCCATATTATTCGTGTATTTATATATAATGATATACTTTAAATATTAATAAAGAAAATATATTTAATTAATGAATGAAAAACAGACGTACTTTGCGTGAGTTTCAAAACATTCAATAAATTCTTGATGGTTGACAGTTGCTGATTTGAATCACTTCACGCGCAGCACATGAGAGAAAAAGGCTTCCAGTTTTATTTAACAGTCAATTCTGGGTATTTAACACTCAATTATTATGCAGAGGCAGTTTTAAATAATGTTTCTAGGAAGTTAAAAGTTTTAAGGAAGGCACTTCAGTAAAATCTTCTTTTAAGTAGTTTTGTTCATCTCTTAAAATAGTTGCAGCAACACAACTGTCTGCTTGGTCTAATCCAAATAATTCATATTGTCATTGTCGGAAAGAAAAATAAATGAAATGTAGAAAAAAATAGCACTTCTGCAATTAATTCTGTTGTGTGAAAGAAGTAATGAATAACATAAAAATTTAATGCAGCAGATTGAGAAGATTTATTAAGAAATTACGTAGAGCAAACATTGTGTAATGTCTGAATTGATATTATAATAATAATAATAATAATAATAATAATATTGGCAACAAATAAACTTTTTTCTCGAAGAGCACTTACATACCAATTTAAAATGCGCTCTCACGCTTTCCAAATGAATCTCATTACTTCCTGCAGCACCACAATAAACAAAGTGAAACAAAAACGTTAGTTACTTTTCAATAATCGTTCCATTATGCCCTCAAGAATGAATACAATGAAGATGGTAATTCCGACAAAGTGCATTGCAGGTAAAAAAGAACTTCCAGACGTGTAGCCCGCAACCAAGAACTGTCCTTGTGTCAGGGATGCAGCAAGAGCGCTCTTCTATTCCCCTTCCTCCTGAAACAGGTAGCTGTGCGCCGCCGAACAGATTCGCGCTGTGCAGCCAGCCTTCCGACGCGGCCGCGGGGGCAGGGCAAGGGTTGCAACTTCCGCGTGGGACAACTCTTTAGGCCTCAATGACCTTCTTGTGAGGCTGACGCAGGAACTCCCCGCCAGGGGCGGCACTCTCACGCCCCAGGATTCGGTGTGAGGAGGACGGAGCGGGGTGGTTGGTAGGGAGCGACCAGGTCCGGGTGGAAGTTTTAGGGAGAGCACCGCCCGGGGGAGTAAAAAAAAAATATTAGGGAGTTTTAGCGCCACGCTTTAGGTGACAACGTAACGCAATAATCGTCACGTGACGGACCTTGAAATTATAACGTCTTACCTTAGGTTTGAAGTACAACCTAATACCTTCGTAAATAACGCACGCCTGAAGGAGTTTCTACGATTGCCTTACAAATGGCAAAATGGTCGTCTAAAAACAGGAAAGGTTGCATTTTTCCAACTCTGATAAGCCGATTCTCGTATGTGAGGCAGTTGCAATTATTCCTTACCAACTCAAAAATGCGGGCAAGGATTAACCGAAAATGTTAGAAAGGTGACACTTCGCTACAAAGAAGTTGAAATCATATATTCGGGTTAGGTTATGTCCTATGCGCAAAACGACATATATTTTAAGATATTCCCTACATTATCAAGAAAAGTCGATTCCAATTTCCAGACTGCATACTCATCGCGGAGCAAAATCCAAATCTTTGTGCACAATGTAGATTTGTTATACTCTGGACTTGTATCATGATTTAAATATTTCACCACTAGCCTACGTTCTTTGATATATTATTCAACTTCTTGATCAAAGCTTGAAACGCTTCTTTTGTTATAATGCATAACGCAATATCGCTGTTGCTAAAACTTGTCTAAACGTTGTTCATTACGACCGTTTGAAGTCGTTTGTCAAGTGATTAATAGATAAGGATGTCTCCTGACGTCTGGCGCTAAAAATCCCTAGTATGTTACGAATCTTTCCATAAGATTGTCTTGGGCTAAGGTGATTTCCTTGCCAATCATACATTATGTAATTGAGGAATAGGTCGCCAAAATATATCCAAGGGGCAGCCAAGTTGAAACTTTGATCAATAAAGATGTTGAAATGTTTTATATCCGTGATGTTCTTGGCCTCTATGAGTGCTATTGTTACCAACACAATTAATGGAACGTAATTTTCAACAATTCTTATTCTGAGAAAAATCCTGTATGCACTAAGCTATAACAGTAAGCCAGACAAATATTAGAAGACCTGAATAATGAAGTGTCACATTCGAAATGAAATTGTTAAATGCAATAATGAGATAAAGGAGTGGAATACTATGTGACATTACATTAATTCAAACAATTGTTAAATTTTCACAAAACAGTCAGGGTAAACTGTTTACTCAATGAAGTTAGTTATCGCATAACTTAACAAACGTATTGTCAATCTTATTAAGAAATTACTTATACAAAATTATGGTGAGCAAACATATTTTTATGCCAATGTAATCGCTGAATTATTTAGGGAATGCAGGTTTGGTAAAGAATTGAAAGTAATAAAACGCCCGTCAGTAGCTCTTCAAAGCTGTCAGCTAAGCCACTCGCAAGCACTAAACGTTCGTCATGCTTCGTTATGTAATGCACCGTTTGTTCGCAGAAGAACAGTTATAACTACAGTCATGGACATGCAAATACACACAGGTATTTCTTCTACGGAAGAGCGAGACCTGGACAGTTAAAAAAAGTGCTGCAGTAGCTCTCATATGAACTAAGATAATACCTTACAAGAATGTCTTTTCAAAGAATAAGAACAGTTTTCTGTTTTATTGGAACGTTGTAAATCAAATAAAATTGTTATCCTTTTTTCAATAATTCGTTTATTTCAGTACATTTAATTTTTATTCATATATTTAACTTAGTCATCTTGTTTCTCGTGTTCAACATAAAATCTCACTTCTTTTTATCGCATTTACCATTCTTCAAGGGAGTAGTCGGCAGACAATGTACATTTTCCTCTTGGGAACATTTTAAGTTTCCTTTCGAAACATTTTGTTACCAGAAAGTTATTTTTCACGGCTATTTAAATATAAGGGCTTTTGGTAAATGTCGTACTGAATACTAATATTTTCTAACAAATGTTGTACAAGAGTCTTAGATTATGATGAAGAACTAGTAGAAACTGTCTACTAAAACACTATCTTTCAATATTATGAAATATTCATTAACTCGTTAAAAACAAGACTTATCATTCAAATTTATTAATCTTTCTTTCACATTCTTTTATGAAATAAAACATTGAAATAATTCTCACTAGAATGTTAAATCCTGTCCTATTTGGAATTTATACCATTGACGTACTTTTGATAATAGTAAAAACGATTTTTACCCCAACGATACTACTTTGTCCTAAACAAACAAATGACTGAACTTTGGTGCTAAAACCTGATTGCTTCAGAATCGCGTAGAACTGCCGTTTAAATAAAACCTCGCCACTAGTGAAGAAAACTTACCTTCGTAATAATAATCACCACAAAGTTTCCGATGAATCATTTGTACAACCGATTTTTAACCAGTATTCTCAAGGATATTTTTCAACAAGTATTATATATTATTTCTTCTTAATTCTCCTACAGTATTCTAAAATCAATTACATTGATTTCCTTAAATAATTCCCACACAAATAAATAAAGTTATTCGTACCACCGCTCATTAGTCTTCCCACTTTCTTTAAAAACTTTTATTTGAGCTTAAATTAACTTATCTTATGTATATTTGTATGATCAAAAATGCACATTATAAATTCCTTCGAAACTTCGTGGGGATTAAAAATGTAATGTTCACATCGAATGTTTTGTAATGTTCGCATCGAATAATAAAAAACTAACAAAACGATACATTATTCTCACTGAATTTAAAATTGATTAAACTTTAATTCGAAAAAGCTAAGGGGAAAATAACGACGGCGAGGAAAACGAGGACTAGGTGAAGGCGAGGGGCGCATTGTCCGTCTGACGAAGAGACGGACGACGGGGCCTCAAAAGAGGTGACCCCGCGCGTTTTGTACCAGAATCGAGAGACCGTTACGCTTGACGCGCGAAGAACATCGCGGGGGGTGGGGCGGGCGGGGCGGCGAAGAATTGCTGCGTTAACAACGGCGACGAGTGTATGACCTCCATATGTGCGCCATTAAGTGAGCAGGAAGCCGCGAGCCCGGGGCGCCGCGCCGCGCCGCGCCGCGCCGCGCCGCGCCGCCCCCGAGGCGCCTGGGACGGCGGGCGGCGCCAGGGCGGGGCGGGCGGCGACGGCGCCTCACGTGACCAATCAGGCCGCCCATGGATTCAATAAAGTGCACCAAAATCTTTTTTTTTTTTTCGGTTTTTAACTACTAGGTCGTGTAGCGACCACTGTGATTGTTTACATTGGGGTAACTGTACGGGGAACACGACACATAAGGACACACAAACATCCATGCCCGAGGCGGGATTCGAACCCGCGACAAGAAAGAGTTTGTGGCAATTCCGAATAGCTAGCGAAGACCCAGCGAAATAGAAAACTAATACGGGAAAGTCTGTGCCATTCTGTAGCACCACTAGTTGTATTGTTCTTTGCAATACCGAGAGTTGATAAATATATTGTACATTTCATTCTACAAAGAAAAAATTTGTTTCACATGGTGTCACATATATTCAGCACATATACGGTTGCCTTGAAGCAGCATGTAGGTTTTGGTTACAGACACAATAGCACAGAAGTTAGTCAAAAACGTGACTACTGCCAATATTGTAAAAAAGTTTAGTTTATTTATTCCAATCGAAGGGGATAAGTTGCCATGCTGACAGCTATCTGTTGCATCAAATATTGAGATAATATTTTTTTTTAACTTGAAGAAGAAATGGACACATATATTTTTATTTATTTTTCGTTAAGATATGAAGTTAAGTACTTTGTAGGGCATATATTTACGTCATTTAGTAACTCTTGTAAGCTATTAGACAGTTCCGAAGAAATTAGTCACAGCAATGCGGCTCAACTGAAGGTTGCTATCAGTTACAAAATAAAATAAATAAATAAATGTCGTTATTGACGGCAAGTCTCAGGCCATTTAGCCTGCTCTTCCGCCTGACCACTTTCAAAAAAATTTATTACAATTTATTTTATGATAAAAAAGGAGATCATTCAATGAGAAATACGCACGCAATTTAGGTGAAGGGTTTCTCGCATGGGAGGCAGGAGTGAAAGCGAGGGAGGAAGAAGTTGATAGAAGAGGAAACGCACTCACAACATTTGTGTGTTTAAGTTTATTAATTTCACGTTAGGGAGGTATTAACAATTACTCATAAATATATCAGACTGAAACATTTCGAGATTGTACTTAAATTTAGAGAAATTATGTTTTTGACTCGTAAGTTAGGTACAGAAGAAAATTAGAAGGAACTTGTTTGAAACAGTGACATGTTAATAAGTACTACTAATTGTTTGAGAGAACGTTTGAAGAAGCTAAAATTGCGTACGTATTTTTGAATTACCCCTAAAAAATAGAGAGGAAAACTCGAGAGGGAATTATGGCGTGCAGCGCAATTTTAACCGATTGCAATGAAATAGTAAAATTGTGCGAAGCAAAACTCTTAAAATAGAGATTTCATGTTTTAATATTCTCTAAATTAAAATTATGTTGGATAAAAATTTAAAGAGCTATGGCCAATAGAAAAGTGTATATTTATATCGTTTTAACGTAAAAATTGATCATATTCGGATTAATGTGGGCCACTGTTTGAAACAACTAGTGGTGATACAGAATGGCACAGACTTTCCAGTACTAGTTTTCTATTTTCTTGGGTCTTCGCTATATTCGGAATTGCCACATACTCTTTCTTGCCAGCTACATCTATCACCGTCAAAAGTACATTTTTTTTGTCATTTTCTTAATTTTTCGGTTTTCTTTTGGTAGAATGGAAATATTAATTTTAGAATATTAGAGAACACAAAAACCTAGCCGTAAATGGCAATTTTCTTTTGAAAATTATTTGCCGTTTATAGAGAAAATGGCGTTTTAGCACTACTAAAAACGCGAAATTTGAAGCTCATTTTCACAGACAATTTTTGAGTTTTCAAAATACTTTATTTGAAGTTATTTAAAGCACTTACACTCACAAATATAATCATCTTTACAAATTGCGGATAATGTGCATATTAAAGATGTGAGAGATCTTTCAAAAAAATTATATTTATATAATTTTTGAAAAAACAAAAAAATAACTCAAAATAAACTTTACGTCATATTAAAGAGTGTAATTATCACTATCCGTTACAAAAGTTTCATGAAAAAATTTGCAGCCATATATGAGAAAATGGCGTTTGAGCATTTCTGAAAACGCCGAAATTTGAGCTACTTTTCACAGAAAACGGTAGTGTTTTCGAGGAACTTTACTTGACATTATTTAAAGCATATATACTTGTAAATATAATAATGTGAAAAAATCGCCGATAATGTAAATATTAACGACGTGAGAGAGAAGTAAAAAATTTACATTTTTGTAATTTCTTAAAAAAAAACCTGTAGAGCAATATGGCTTTTATGTCATCTGATAGAGTACATTTACCACTATCGCTACCAAAAATTTTAAGAAAAAATTTGGTGCCGTTTTTGAGAAAATCTTGTTTTTGTAATTTTTTAATGTTGTACATATTGCACGCAATATTGCACGAAAACTACTAAAATTTTGAGAAACATTTACATGACCTTTATGAAAGAACTCAATATGCAGAACAAATTTTATTTGAAGAAAAAATCTCTATCTTCAATTTTGTAGATAGAGAAAGACGCCGAAAAAAATTCAAACTTTCAAAATTTTCGAAAATTCAAAGTTATTCCTGAAAATCGGACCTATGTCATGTTAATAAGTGTATTTTCCTCTATTCATACAAGAAATTTAAAGAAAAAATTTGGAGCTGCTTTTGAGAAAAGTTTGAAAATCACCGGGGGACTTCATATAAAGTACCCCCAAATATTAAAGAATCTTTTTCAAAATCTCAAAGCTTCGACTAGAATCAGATCGACCAGGGAATACCCATTTTGAAAGAAATCGCACGTATAATTTAGGCGCTAGCAGTGTTCACAGATGGACAGACAGACAGACAGACAGACGGACAGACGGACAGAGGAAGTTTTCCTTTCAATTGGATTTTCGGTATCAAGGACCTTGAAAACAGGGTTTCTGGCTACACCACATGTTAGGGGATTTTTTTCTTAATTTAGCAACTGGTTTTATCCACTTATTCGTTTTCATGGCCCGGCAATTAATTTTTTTCCGCCGAAAATTGGCCATTTTTTCATGCAGCATTACATAACTTTCCCTATACTACGTATATCACTGTGTGTATACATACGTGTACGGGAAAGTAAAAAAATAATCTTTGATGATCATTGTTATGGAATAACGTGGGCACCTCTTCAGCTAACAATACGCTGATAAAAATACCATTAAATTATATTTATTCGTTATTCTCTAAAGGTAACGAAAAAGGCCAAAACCATGGGGCGTTTATGGAGTTTGTGGCACCCCTGAACCCATTTTAAAAACTATTTTATTGGTGCCGATGCTATTCTTGCATCAAAAACTATATTTTTTCGCTTAGCCTCAACAAATATCTTCAATACAGCCTAGTAGTGAATAAAGAAGTCGTGTGTCATGTGTTTCCTTTTCACAATTAATTGAAGGAATTTCATTATTATTTTGTGTGTTCATTTACAATTGATTAGAAAGAGTACCATTGCTATTTATGTGTTTCTCTATACAATTGATCGAAAGAATTTCATTGTTATTTTGTGCGTTCATTTACAAGGGATTGGAAGAGTATCATTGCCATTTGTGTGTTTCTTTTTCAGCACAACTAAAGAAAGTGTACTTGAAATAGTTAATTAAGAATATATTCGATGTGTTACCTGATTTGTGTGTGTATGTCTTCACCACTTGAGTTTTCTTACCACTGCCGAAGAATCCATTGCCCTGAGAGTAAAATACAAGCTCGTAAGAGCATGAAATCGACGTACACCCTTCAGGTCTAGGCTGGGTGATTCTGTAAGGATTGCAAGTTAGAATATATATATATATATATATATATATATATATATATATATATATATATATATATATCAGTATCGTCTTTTCATTAAACGGAGGGAGAGTGTGACTTTTCACTTTTTATTAAAAAGAGGTTAAAACGGTCGTGATAAATAATAATTTGCAGATGTATATATTTTGGAAAAAATGTAAAAGCCGTGGTTCACGAAATAATGACCAGCTATTTCACAAAAATTGATAATTTCCTTTGCGACAAGTTTTTTAAAGATCGCTTTGAAACTGTTCTGGTCATATACTTGTTCTGGTCATATAATTTTCTAGCATTGATTTACATCTTTCAGGGTAACTGTGAGGGGAACACATACGGGCAATATGAACACACAGAAGCATCCATATCCGGGGCGGAATTCGATCACGCAACCCTTTAGCCTAAGCGACCCCGGCTGTCCAGACCGGCTTCAACAAAATTGCTGCACATGGAGTAGCAGTCATTAGTCCTATTGATGAAATTGTGGGGGAAATTTCTATTCTGAAGCCATATCACTTTGTCACCTTATAAAATAATAATTGAATGTTGCTAGCCTCTTTTGTTATTCTAATAAATGTTCGCTGAATGGTAATGAATGGTTGAACCGTTGAAGAAGCGTTGGGATGGTAATAAAAAGCTATGTGTTTACTGGAATGTGTTTCTACAAAACCGATGATTTCAAAACAAGTATACTTAATCATACTATTTACTTTTACTATTCTAGAAGTCTACAACTTCGTTGTCCTATACTACAACTTCGTAGACAGGCTGTGAAAATATGCTACGTTAGAATTTGGCGATAACGGATTTATAAAAAAAACAGAACATCAAACAAAGCCATCACCATCGAATTCTATACAAAGGGTTCAATGGTATTGATAGGTGTAGCAGTGCTGGTGTGGTGAGAGATAGTGACATGAATTCGGATCAATGCTCAAACAAAATATTTTGAGGACGACGCAAATAGAATCTGCAATGATTTTGACGACATGATTGTTGAAACAATTTATGTTTTAAAGAATGACGACAAAGGTACAGTAGGCATCAAAATTAATTTTTGCAACAATTCACATACTGCCTGTCAATGGTGAACGTATAAAGACTGCTCACGGGCACCACCATTGATTGATAGTGCTTCCGGACGCGTCAAGTTCCGTAAGTGTAGTGCATGTTTTCCCATAGTGTTGTGGCGGTGATCTTCCCCGCTGGATGGAGAGATCCGGCGCCGACCTACCGTCGACTAACGGGATTTTCCCCAATCAGGTGTCTCCCACCAGCGGGGCACCGCCCCAGCCGGCACAAGCTCTACATCCCCGACCGGACTCCCGGCATGAGTGGTAGTGCAATGCATGTTAGTGTAAGTGTGTGTGTAAAGGGTGAGAATAGAACAAGGAAGAGGAAGGAAAGATTGCGCGAGGTCCGTTAAATGTATGTTAACCTCTCCGGCATTCGCCTGGTGTTGGTCGGAGTAATCACGGAAAACACCGATCAGAGCAGCGGGCCGCTGGAATTCTCCTCCAGACAGGCATCATCATAAATGGTTGATTTACTATCATTGTCAACAGACTGATGCGGAAGTCGATGTGCCGGCACAGACGTTGCTGTAGTAGGGAATAAAAGGGATGGCATTGTCGGTGGCCGAAGTGTTGACAGGCAGCGGAGGACGCGACACGGGCAGGAAAGTCTTAGTGCCGGAGTCTGAAGTGACAGAGGGGGCACGGACGGCAGCGGCGAGGAAGGTGTAATTGGTGGCAGCGGAGATGCAGGAAGGAGGCGGAGTTCCCAGTGGGAGAACGGGGAGTCCAGGGCTTTTTGCACGGAGGAAATGAAAGGACAAGTGTGGGTGCTTTTTAGAAGAGAAGAGCTGAGTTTTTATAAAACTTCGATGGCAGAATTGCAGAAAGAGAATTAAAAAAATTGCTACCTGTTCAATTGTATTACAATTTTTCAGTGACAGAATAAAACAAGTTTTAATTTATAGAGCACTAAAAATATCTTTTGGAAAACGTGATAAGATTCGAGAAAATAGTTTTGACCGAATGTAAAGTTTTGAAAAATGGGTGAAGTTCATAAAGTGTTGTAGAATTTTTTTAGGAAGTTTAGTATAAATGATTAGAAAAAATCAATTTTTTAATTCTCTGTAAATTTGTGTATTTGATATAAATTAGGGAGCATGAAAAATTTGCCAAAGAATTTATTAAGTATTATTTTGTAATAGAGGTTTTAAGAGAAGGCGTAATTATAGTTTTTATGCACCAAAATTTCACAATAATTCGTAATTAGGAGTTTTTATTGATTAAAGGATATAAGCATTATTATACTATTATTGTTATTATTATTATAAAGGAAAATGATAAAGTTATGTTCAAAAAATTCGTACGTTTTCAAATCCAGAAGGATTTGATTTTTTTTAGGAAAAATATCTCACGCAATTAAAAAGCAAGATACCAATTGTACCTTGGTGTACAATTTACTTCAATGAACAGAAATCGACGACTAACAGCTGATCGAATACGTGGACACATACCAAGAGAGCAAAAAGTCTTCCAACTCTCTTTGAATACTATTTATCTCCCAGGAGATACGATTTCTTATGGATACCAGAGTCTTTACACTGCTCTCTCGTGGAGACTTCGAAAATCTCTTGTGACGTCATGTCTCCGGAGAGAAGATCACTCTTCTGAGAGTTTACACGTATCTCCTAGTGTCTCCTAACCAGTTCCGGAGAGTTAGGAGAGAAAACTCTCTCCGTGTAAACGCGCCTTTACTGTAAGTGTGAACCTTTTACTGTGCAGTGTAATCAGTGTTAAGTAAGCAATCTATTTCTCGTTATGGAAAATGCTATTGCCCACGGTATCAGCATAGCAGAAACTGGTTCTCTGGTTTCCCAAGCTATGTACGAAACAATTTCTCGAGACATGAACGTTGAAGAACTCAACCAACTTCAGCAAATGCAACATCAATACCTACTAAAACAGCAACCACCAAATCAGCAACAAAATGGACATACGTCATTGCCCCAGCACTCCCAACCATCCCAACCATTACTGCTCCCGCAGCAAGAACAACCAGCAACTAAAGACGTAAGCTACAATCAAAACAACAACACCAGCGCTGCAAATAATGTAAGTACTTCTCAGACTTCTGAATCAGAACGTAAAAGACTTAAAAGGCACCACGATAGTGATCATGTGGAATATAACGTACCAATGTCTAACAGATACGGACTATTTCAAACAAAAGACTTGACTTCAATCAAATGAAACTAAACTCTAGTACAAAAATAATAAAATCCCACCAATAATAATCCACGGAGCTGAAAACTCTAATCGTCTTATAAATGACATTAAAAGTGTTACCTCAGGTAAATTTCACACAAAAACTGAAAATAACAATATCAAAATAGTTTTCCAAGAAATTAAAGACTTTCTTGAGTTCAGACATTTTTGTGAACAAAATAGTGTGCAATACCACACCTATCGTGATCCTACACTTAGAAAATTCGCACTTGTGCTTAAGGACGTTCCCAATTACTTCAAAGACGAAGATATTAAAAATGTACTTGACTTGATAACAAAGACAAATCACAAATGCAAATAGTGGCAGTAGATTTAATTGATAACGAAGAATCCAGAGTAATCTTAAATCTTAGTGTTCTAAACTATTGCAAAATTAGAGTATTTATTAGAACAATACACAAGGGCCAATGCAATGTAAAAATGTCAACGTTATGACCATTCTCAAGCAAACATCGGGCTCACCCCAAGATATGTTAGATGCACTGACAACCACCACTATTCACCAAGCAAATTACCAAACTAGTAGTGCTACAGATTGGCACAGGCTTTCCCGTATTCGTTTTCTATTTCCTTGGATCTTCGCTAGCTATATGGAATTGCCACATTCTCTTTCTTGCCAGCTGCCAGCTATCACCGCACAAACTACATTTTTTTGCCATTTTCTTAATTTTTCGGTTTCCTATTGGTATAACGGAAATATTAATATTAGAATATTAAAGAACACAAAATCCTACTCCTAAATGGCAATTTTCTTTAAAAAATTATGTGCCGTTTTAAAGAAAATTGCGTTTTAACGCTTCTGAAAATGCGAAATTTGAATCTCACTTTCACAGAAAAGTTTTGAGTTTTCAAAATACTTTATTTGAAGTTATTTAAAGCACGTGTACTCACACATATAATAATCTTTACAAATTGCCGGTAATGTGCATATTAAAGATGTGAGAGATCTTTCAAAATAATTACATTTATGTATTTTTTGAAAAAACAAAAAATACCTCAAAATAAACTTTACGTCATATTAAAGAGTGTAATTAGCACTATCCCTTACAAAAGTTTGAAGAACCAATTTGCATCCGTATATAAGAAAAGGGTGTTTGAGCGTTTCTGAAAATGCAGAATTTTGAGCTAGTTTTCATAGAAAACTGTTGTGTTTTTGAGAAACTTTACTTGACATTATTTAAAACTCACGTACTCGTTAAGATAATAATATCAACACATCAAGGCTAATGTAAATATTAACAACGTGAGAAACAAGTAAAAAAATTTTTTTTTGCAATTTTTGAAAAAAACAAAAGAATAAAGCAATATGGCAAGTTTCTCTTCTCATAAAATACATTAGGCACTACACCTACCAAAAGTTTAAAGAAAAAATTTGGAGCCGTTTTTGAGAAAATCTTGTTTTAGTCATTCTTTAAAATTGCACATATTTTACGCAATATTGCACGAAAACTACTAAAATTTTGAAGAACATTTACATGACCTTTATGAAAGAACTTAATATGCAGAACAAATTTTATTTGAAAGAAAAATCTCTATCTTCAATTTTGTAGTTCCAGAAAGACGCTGAAAAAAGTTTAAAATTTTAAGTATGAATTTTCTAAAATTCATACTTATCCGTGAAAATCAGACCTATACCACCTTAATAAGTGTATTTTTCTCTATTCTTACAAGAAATTCAATGAAAAAATTTGGAGCCGTTTTTGAGAAAATTTTGAAAATGTTGGGGGAGCTTCATGTAAAGTTTCCCCTAATTTTACAGAATCTTTTTCAAAATCTCAAAGCTTTGACTAGAACCAGATCGACCGGAAAATATTCGTTTTGGAAGAAATCGTACGTATGGTTTAGGCGCTAGCAGTGTTCACAGACCGACGGACAGACGTACGTTTTCCTTTCAATTGTTTTTTAGGTATCAAGGACCCACAAAAGAGGATTTCTGGCTTCACCACGTGTTAGGGGATTTTTTTCTTAATTTAGCAACTGGTTTTATCCACTTTTTCGTTTTCACCGCCCAGCAATTAATTTTTTTCCACCGAAAATTGGCCATTTTTTCGCGCAGCATTACATAACTTTCCCTATAGTACGTATATCACTCCGTGTATACATACGTGTACGGGAAAGTAAAAACTGAAACTACTCCTACATGTGTTAATTGTTTACAGAATCACAAAGCTAACTTGAAAGGCTGTCCTACTTACAAAGGTTTATGCAAAAATCTAAGCAATCCATTAAAATATAATTCTTGAAACGCAAATACAAAAGTACATTCAAAAACTAATCCAATTTTCCACTCTTTTTTCACCAAGGCAGATTTTACACTTAGAAACTCTAACACACAATTTCCTCCACTTCCCAGTAGACCATATATTGCAAATTATTCTCCAATTAACACATCAACTAATCAATGGCACAACATTGAAACCAACAACATTGAAAGTATACTAACAAACCAACAACTTTGAAAGTATACTAACCAACATTATTACACAATAGTTACTCAAGTTCTAAAAACACCAATGCGCCGTATTCAAAACCTTATGTTATCAATCAACCATCATGGGTAAAACAGACACAAAAAATATATTATGTTATCTCATCTTTATAGTTGCCCCTCTTTCTAGTGAGTTCACACATTTTAAATCTATGTTAACTTTGGAGTGCTCTATATCTGTAACAATGTCAAAGCTTCCTAAAATTATTTTGAGTGTTGTACAATTCTTCCCTAATAAGATAAAATCATTATTTTTAAGAACATCATTGTTAACTTATAATTTAGGCCCCCTGCCTATTAACAATAATTCTATACCATTCCATCAGATCAAAAATTGGTAACTCGAAGACATTAAGCATTTTTAACTGTAATGCAAACAGTATTAAGAAACAAGATACACTTTTTCGCCACTTCCTACACCAACACAATATACAAAGAGCCTGTATCAGTTAAACCAGACCTGCACAGCATTTTGCACTTTCACTGACCTCAGGAGCTGCGTGCGGGCAACTCGGGTGCAAATGAGAAAATCGATGAAGGGTGGGGATGAGACCCGATCTAGGAGTGGGGTCCACCAATCAGAATGCGCAATTCGAAACATAGCGCGTAAATTTAAAGAGCAATCGGCAAGAACATGACGGTCATATACAGTTCAAGTAATATTGTCTTTTGTAATATATTTCAAATGTTTGTTCTCGGTAAATGACAGGGCGAAATATGAAACTACAACGAATTATACATATTAGATTTCGACCCCAAGTATTATAATTGCTTATAATGTAATTCGCTTTGCTACGATGTAATCACAAATTTAGTGTTGTGCTAAACACAAAATTTTGATACTGAATTGTTTTTGTTTGATGACAGCAATAAACTATTTTATATTAACTGTGTTTAATTGAATAAGACGGTTCTCTCAAAGCAAAAACATATTGTTCTTAAAATAAATCATGATTATTTTCTGTTCTAATTTCTGACAAGAGTGTAGAGTCGTTTACGACATCATATAAAAATATAAAGCCCTTTGCATTCTACTTAACCAATACCCATGATTATCTTATGATTGTCCGTAACATATCGTGACAGAAGTTTGCTCGTTGATCTCTTTTATTCAGTTTCATAATGGAGAAAAATGGTCACAAATGTGCTATTAAACATTACCCTTCTTGGAAATGCCACATATTCTATTTTTATGTCAATCTTGATGTGAGAGATTGCTCGCATGATTTTGTTCATTTTTCTATGATTTGGAGATTATATCATTCCTGGTGAACAATCAATTATTAAATTGCAATTTTGTGTTAGAATTAAATAATATTTTTATTATAAATAAAATATATATATAAGCATGTATTTTAAAGCTATTGCTTTAAAATAATGCTTAAGAGTCACAATGAGCATGTTATTTTCTTTAAAAAAAATAGAAAATAAAAATACATACAGTGGTGGATACAAAGGTGGATATACAGCAGTGCACAGAACGTAAACAGTGAATTATGACCCTGGTAACTTGAAATACTAGATATAATCCATTTAAACAAATGGGCATTTAATTTTGAAGCATGGATCATTATTAGACGCCCAGGCATTCAATCTACGCTCCGCGTCGTGCTAAGTCAGACTTCTCCCCTCCCCGCAAAACTTCCTACTCCCCACTACTTGCACTTTCGGCGCTGCCACGGGCAGGCGAGCGGCTCGCAAGTGCAGAATGCCCGCAGGAGCAGGCGTTGTGCAGGTCTGAGTTAAACCTATCTAGTTCCAAAAGAAAAATTAAAATTATTTGGCTATATAATATACAGAAGTGATAGAACCAGACTAACAGCCTCTGGGGAAACAGCAATAGTAATTAACAGGAAATTCAAACACTCACAAATTCAATCACCCTCTACCAAAAACCTATAAATTGTAGCAATAGAAATTAACACATATATTGGGCCAATAAACATTATTGTTTTACACTCAAAATAACATTAGGAAGTTTTCCATAACGTTATTGTAAAATTTGTCCCACTTCTGTAAGCTCATAAGGTCGATCAGATAAAATAAATTTTAAAAAAAGCATGAATGTGGCGTGCAAGGGTAACGTCCACAACTGTCTCTTACAAGTTGCCAGCAATTCATTTAGAAGTGTGAACATTAGGAACACAGCAATTTAACTCTGTATTTGCTTGATGTTTGTTAGTTTCTTTTGCACTTCGTTTAGAACAGGGTGAAAATATATTATTGGAATGGGTGTTGAAACGTTTTCTCCTAAAAATCTGATGAATTAATAGTTCAAAACAATTATTTTCTTTACGTGAAATATTTTTCGTTAAATCCAGTATTTTGTATAGTCATTTTACTAAAAATTGTTCACAGCGCCTTTGTACCAAATTTGCGACATTCATCTAAAATATTATTTCATTAAATTTACATCTTAAAATAATTCTTTCAATATTCCTCTACGTAGCAATACTTACGTTGCCAGGAAAAATATCCCAATTTTATATAAAAATGAGTAATGGTAGGAATTTTCAATATTACCAATACTTTCAATACTACCACTTCAATAATACTCTCAAATTTTCAATTTTCGAAGATTTTCTTACTCAATATTGTCAAATAAAAAATGTATTGGTTAAGCCTACCAATTTATTCAACGAGATAGCCCACGCTGCAAAGTTATGAGATAAATATTATAATCTACGGCCAATTGACCAATGAATTCATTTGAGACTGAAATATTCTTATGAGCTGGTACTCGGTATTTTTATGAAATCGTACCTTATTTATGAAAAGCCAGTAAGCTCACAACTTATATTCAGGAGATCAAGTCAAGACAACCCACGATGCTTTTACTCATCTTAATAGAATTAGATTAATATTTTAATTACTCAAATAATGACTTTAGTGACTAACAATAATTATTCAAAATGTTCCTCGGAAAACGCATACTCTTAATATTATTGGATGTTCTCTAAACAAGTTCATCTCCACAGCTTCTAAGGGGAGCGAGCAGGGGAACGGAAATGGAGGGGCTTGCTTCGCGCGCCTGACCTATCCCACGGCGGCGAGATGTCAA
Source organism: Acheta domesticus (assembly GCA_031308135.1). Lineage (NCBI taxonomy): Eukaryota > Metazoa > Arthropoda > Insecta > Orthoptera > Gryllidae > Acheta > Acheta domesticus. Next base: position 66,858,936 of record JAHLJT010009355.1, read on the forward strand.
CTCCCGAGAGGTCATCGGCTTCCGCTTGGCGACCTTCCTCATCCGGCGCAGTTTCTGTCACGACACGAAATAAGCACGTTGCCCTTTTCTGCTTCCGCTCACCCAAGAACCTCTACGTTCCCGTATGTCACGAGGAAAAGACTCAGTCTTTAATATGGAACCATCTTTAATACGATTACATAAATGCATTAGATACCAAAAACATATTTTATGTGTGTAAAAGTGCAATATATTTCTGCGCACATATGAATTTTTGAATAGTTTTAATTCAAATTTAATGAAGACTAGAAAAATTTAAATTTTACTCACGGTCCCCATGTTTTACTCAAAGGAATATTTGTCTTAAACTAAATTTACGCAATGAAGAAAAATAATGTTTCGAGAAATTTGAAAAATGAATAAACATATTTAAGTAAAGTGTAGCTCTAAATAAAAATGTATTTTGCAAGTTATCAATTCTGTCATTTTTCTCTAAATTAACATGAGCAAGACACAAGTTTCATCATTCGCCATTCTCCATTCTGTTCAACTATTTTATTTATGAGTTTAAAAAGAAAATTTTAAAAATAATAGAAGTCTCAAAAAAGAACAGCCTGCCTAATGCCCTCGAAATTGTCATCAAAAATTTAAAATGTACACTAAATGAATGAATAAAGTTGAGCAGTAATCACTTACGAAAAAGTACAAAATAACCCACCAACAGCACAATGCTAACGGTTCCTTGAACATTTTTCAAATCCTTTCAAACGCACCCAGCGGCGGCGCCTGTAATGGCAGCGCCCACATGACACCTCCTCAATCATCTGCGAGGGACGCACCGGGACCGCATCACCGACCCCGAGACCGAAATACTGGCCACAAAGGAAGCCACGAGGCGCGCGGCGTTCGTCGGCGGAAGGCTATCGGGTGGCCGGTGGGTGGGGGTGGGGGTGGTGGTGATGGGCGGTGGAGGGTGGGTAGTGGTCAGTGGGCGGTGAGCGATGGGCAGTGAGCGGTTGTCGGTGGGCGATGGTCAGTGGTGTGGATGGTGGAGGGGGGTAATGAGTGGCGGATGGTGGGTTGTGGTCGGTGAGCGGTGAGCGATAGGCGATGGGCAGTGGACGGTTGTCGGTAAGCGGTGGACGGTGCTCGGGTGGGCGAACGCGTAAATTGACGTGCTCAACGGTGGTGGCTGAATTGTTGGTTAGTGAGTACAGTAGGTTGAGGACAGAAAAATAGAGATAAGAGAGGTGAGAAAAGTAAAGTCAGAAATATATTGAAAAGGATTAAATACATGTCTCCAAGATATTGGTTCAAATGATTCATATTACACGTTTAATACCAATTCGTACAAAGCTACCAGAAGGAAATTTATGTGGTATTTGTCATTGAATAAAGAGTAAGGTTAAATAATAAAATTCAATTACGAATTACGAGTAGCTTGCAGACCTAAAACTTTCTGAAAAACTTAATGTAGGACGCTCATTTGGACGGAAAGAGAGATTTAATTATAATAACGGCAAAATCAATAAAATTTCAAACCAGAATTACGAAGTAATAAAATATTCTATATAGTATATTGAGTATGTGGATTAATAAAAGATGTCATCTCCATTAACTTACTTGAGATGACTTCTTTTATTACTTCATATAATTACGTCAACAACACCGCATCAGAATTCCCACACTATTGGGTATGTTCTGTAGTAAATACACGTATGGGTGGAGGTGGGATGTCCACATTCAAATACAGTCTCAAATTAACAATAAATTTTTCTAAATAAACATTTGGGTTTGGAGATTTGTGTATGATACTGACATTTAACTATGAGATGGTTCCATGGGGAGATTCGCTTATAACTCCGTATCCATTTGCATAATCAGTCTAATCACATTCATCACTCATTCCTCTTGATCGCCTCTACACCACCTGTACAGTGGAAGACAAAGATATCACTTAGGTCATGTGTACAGGAAAGAAGAAGTCATATAGTTCAGTTAAATGATGTTCAAAAAGGTCCGATTCAGGAAACAATTTCGGAAGTTTTTTTCTCAACATTTCTATGTTTTTGAAGGTGCTGATTTCGAATTTGATATTTGCCACCTCAAAAAAGTTGGGCTTCACAAAGAAAAAAGAAAAAAAACCAACAAATTTCGCCCTTTTTTATTTTTTTACTTATATATTCAAACTATGCCTTCTATTTAAACAATTGTTTTTTGCAAAATTAAAGTAGATAAAAGTTACTACAAAATGGACATATCAACTTTAAATTTGTAAAAAATTGTTAGCGCGCTGAAAAATTGTTACTTTTTGGGCCTCTTGCCAAAGCGCGAGAGTAGGTCTTTCCAGCCATCCTACCTCGCGGCGGCGCTCTAGTTTCACTTTATCATGCTTGAAAACTTCTATAGTGAACAAATGATTGGCATTATTAAATGATTAACACTCCGATATTCACGGAATCTATAGGGTTGTGTTTGTTCGCATGGAGAATCTGTAAATCCAAGCCTTAGGTAACCAAAATAGAGGAATATAAGAAAACTATTACGACAGTACGTTCTTTACAATGCAATATATTCATAAAAAATGTGTACCAGCAATGTTTTGTCAACTTGTGCCAAATTATGAGTAAAAGTAAAAGTAACCATATGAGGAAATTTTAGGTATAAAACAAAAATATTGAACCAGATAATTTTATAAATGTTTCGAAATGCAAACTTCGGGTTGAAATAGACCATCGCTGCAGAATAAACGAGAGTAAGGAATCAGCGGATAACACCGATTATATACATATTATGGCCTCTTAATCTAAAAGAGCGAAATATGATAGAGATTTGCCAAAGGAAAATGGAGAGGAAAAAGCTAAACATCACTCTAAGGAATAGGATCAAGAATGTTGACATTAGAAGAAGTACAAAATTAAAATATGCAGCACAAGAGGCGAAAAGATTAAAATGGAAATGGAGAGGACATATCAGTCGACTTGACCCGGAAAGATGGACACACGCAATCACCCAGTGGGACCCAAGAGTAGGATGGAGACGTGTAGGAAGACAAAGAAAGAGATGGCAAGACGAATTTGTTAGCGAATCAGGCAATTTATGAGACCGCTTAGCTAGAGGCAGGGTAAAGTAGAAAGAAGTGACAAAACTTATAAAAAGAAATATATATATATATATATATATATATATATATATATATGTGTGTGTGTGTGTGTGTGTGTCTGTGTGTGTGTGTAAATAGAAGTGTAAATAATACATTTTAAGATAAGTGAGTGTGAAACAATGTCTAAAAAATCAGTGCTAGTGTGTCTGAAAAAACTATTGTTTAACTGTGAAAATAGTGCTACAAAAAATCACAGGTCTTGTTAAAAACTTGTGGACTATATGTACAACAGAATTGTAAATGATTTATAGGAAAAACAATTCAACATCGCCAGGTTTTAGCTCACCTGGTAAGTTCTTATTTGTGAGCTATCCCACAAGAGAGTGGGAGGCTTTTGCCCTGGATAGGTATGTTATAGCTTTAATAATAATAATTGTTTCAAGGATCGGATAAGTGAAATGCGTTGCATTTGTATTGCTATAACTTACGATGTATAAAAGATTTTCATTATTATACACTAATAAAATATGTGATTCTGCTTGTGAAGCAAGACGGACTTCAAATTTACTAGAAGAACTGAAGCAAAATAATTTAGTACAGACACCCATAATAATAAATACTGATAGTCAATCAGTTGTAGATTGGATAACTAATATCAAAGTAAATGCAAGAAACAAACATTTTCAGTGAAAATATTATTTTGTTAAAGATGAACAATAAAATAAAAATATCAAGCTTAATAATGTAAAATCATCCGAACTTGAAGCATATATACTGACCAAGAATTTAAGTGAAAGAGTATTTAATAAAGATAGGGCAAGTTTGGGTTTAGAGTTTTATTCAAGGAAACGTAACAAGAAAAGGAGGGAATTGGTAGAATTCATGTCAATTGTATGAATAAAACATGTTTCGAAGTAACGAGTGTTACGTGTTAGTTGCCGATATATATTTGTTTCAAGGATCGAGTTAAGTTATTGTGTACATTCGTAATGCTAGAACTTAAAATGTGTTTAAGTTTAAGTATTATAAACTAATGAAATCCTGAAAGACTTTTTATCGACAACAATATTTCCAGAAAAGATTTAACTGAATCTAATTTCCAGAAAAGATTTAACTGAATTGAAAAAATGTCGGTCAAAAGTGCGCGCGCGAACGAACGGATAGAACGGTCTGACGCAGGAGTGAGAAGGGAGGCCGTGCGGGGAAGAGCGGCGGCGGCGGCGGCGCGGAGCGGGCAGAGGGCGTCGGTTGCGCCCCCGCGCGAGCGCCGTAAGAAAGAGCGGAGTGCGAGTAATTATTTTTTAATCTTCCGCCGTCCGCGCGACCTCTGGCCGGCGGGCACGGCGTCGCGCCGCGCCACGCCGCGCCGAGAGGCCCCGCGCAGCGTCGCGCGCCCGCCCGCCGGTCATCATAACGGCAGCGCGGCCCAACTGCGCCTGCGCCGCGGACGCCCAAGCCGCCCGCCACGCCCCCCGCTGCCCCCACGCCTACTCGTGCTTCATCCAACCACCCACTCGACCATCGCTCGCTCTCCCGCCCGCCAGGCCAGCCCACTCGCCCACCCAACCACCTTCAGCTCGCTCACTCGCCCGCCCCCCCCATTCCATCGCCCACTCGCCCACCCGACCTCAGCTCGCTCGCTCGCCCGCCAGGCCGGCCCACTCCCCGTCATTCAACCACCCACTCACCCACGCGACCACCTCCAGCTCGCCCGCCCGTTCGCCACTCTCTGCGTCCAGCCCTCCCTCCGCCTCCAGTTCGCCCACCTACCCGCCCACCCAACCACCCGTTCATCTCTCGTTCGGTCACCCACTGACCTGCCCGCTTCCAACTTATTCGTTCGCCCCATCACCTACAAACCGACCCTCCCATCCTGCCATTAATATCCACATACGCCCACTGGTCTCCAACTCGCTCACTTGCCCATACAAACGCTCTGAGCGGCGGTGGCGGCGGCGAAGACAACCCACTGCGTACGAAGAGATCCAGACAGGGACGAAATCACAGGCAGAGCAAGCGGAAACGGGGACAGTGAGTTTGGAGCACGGGAAGAGGTAGAGAGCGTGGTGATAGGTGCAAGCAAAATGGGATGTTGTGGAAGGGTTAAAGTACAAAGAGGGGTATAAGGCGTAACGAAATATATCAAAGAAAAATAGCAACATTAATTTAGAAAAATAAGGATCAAAAGGGATAATTAAAGAAATAAAACCAAGTGCCATGAATTTTGGTTCTAGGTTTACATTTTAGAAATATGATTCTTGACAATCTTGTTCTGTAAAACATGGAATATACTCATAGAATTTTCTTCTCACGAGTGATTTTCTGTGCAAAATTGTTAATACTTAAGGAGTCGGGGGTGAGGGCCGTATGTGCAAATAATTTTATAAGAAATATAGTAACCCTAATTTTCTAGTTCGATTCAATGCGCACCGTATAGTGACGTGGTAGAGTTAGCAAGCAGCAGATTTTTTTTCATTTATTTATAGTCGCATCGACAACTAAGGTCATTAGTGACTCAAAGTTTACATTAGTTTCACAATTGTTGTATGGCAGCAGATTTGTCTGCGCCAACAGTGACGAAATGTTTCATTGAGGAAAAATAAAAGCAAACTTCTATAAAACTAATAAAACACCTTGCTTGTGGCTTTGCTGTGATCTGAGTAAGCTTAATATTTTTAATTTTATTTAAACGCAACTCAATGAAAAACGTCACTTTAAAAAGCCAAATATTAGAGGACTATGGAAATCAAAATTAACCGGGTTTTGCAAATGCAAAACTTGTAAGCAGCTAAATGCAGAAGTCTTCGCTGAAAAAGAGCAGTTCACGACGTTATTTAAGAATGTAATAGGAGATGAAAAATAACAATGTCCATGCATTTCTTTGAGACTTGCTAATGAAGCAGAAATTACTCTAACAATACTGAAAGGTACACCAGATTTTTTTCTCGTTCCCCTCGTAAAAAGGAAAATAATTTCTTGAAGTTAAAGAAGCTCAATTACTTAATTTCCGTTCACGAACAAGCCTAAATTATTGGTAAACTAGAAGAAATATTCCCCTAATCATATTCTTAGTGTCAAGAACCTTTACGTAGGCAGTTTTTGTGGAGACAGTGACTGAACTCCAGAACGTCAACGGTAAAGACCTACCACAAAGTAACAGCAGGAGACGTGCTTTATAATGGATCTTCGGGTGTCACGATGGTAGGGAACGGCAAACAGTTGCCCAATGTGTTAATATTGCTGGACAAAAGAAATAGGTCTTATAGCCAAATTACACACAGGATGTAATGTAATCGCGAAGAGATGACTTACTACGAAACCAAAGAGACGAAGAGGTAAAGAATAAGTGGAAGAAGAAAAGGAACATACACATCAATTAAATTTGTCTGACATTATTTGGTTCATTTTGGTGAATCGTAAGGGAATTTACGTAGTAACTAATTTTATCAGTTCACAGTCATAATTCATCTGAATTTCATAGTGTGTTTTCTTCAGTGAGATATTTCTTAATGTTTCTTTTATCTAATCAGGGATTTATTGCGGAACTCTAAAGCTTTCATGGTTTGTTATTCATTATTTCATGGTTTCATGTAGCAGCAATAAAATGTGAAAGTCAAACTAATATACAAGCCCAGAAAGTCATTTTTCCTCCAGAGAATTATCTTGAACGTTTTTACAGACTTGTCTTTACACTTTTTTACATACTCGCTAATCATCTCTCTTTCAATTTAAAAAAAAAGAACAATAATTTTAGGAAAACGTGGACGGAAAATTTATTACAGGTATTCTGAGAAACTTTTCGAATAAATAGGGCTGATAATTTAAAATCTGATTTTAATCAAATTATTAGTAGGTGGAAGTAACTATACAACGCAGATTAATGAAATAACGGTCAATACCATTGATATTGCTATTTTCAAAATTAAATTATGTGCATGATGCAAAGCAATTATGTGCATGATGTTAATTTTTTTTAACTTTCCCGAAAGTGTATGTATACGGATATTAAGACATATCGGAAGAAAGGTTAGAGAGAAAGAAGAGACAGAAAATATCTTTCAACAATCTCCAAAGTAAACTGAATTGGATGTTTCATATTCGTTAAGAAAATAATGTATAATCGAGGAATCTTGTTCACCGATTGGGAATGTGATTAATGTGAAATTTGTTTTTTCTATTTCATAAAGTGTAATGAACACATACATTTTCTTTTATCTTTATTCAGTAAACAATATTGCTAGTGTGTACCAATCAATTAATTGTAGCTAAAAATAAACACCTATCTCCGTATTTTTTTCTTATCATTCATCATTTTATTCCCACTACTAACCAATCACTCACTGCGATAAATCAGTTGTAGAGGCGGTGTCAGTTTTCAGCCATGGCTAACTGCTATTCGATATAAATATATAATAGTATATAAAATAATATATAATATAGCTATAAATATATAAATATATAATAATATATAAAATAGCGATAAACAAATATTGTTAGTGATTTCATTGAATGAGTCCCATTAACGAAGTATATTTGATTATTCTAAAACTCATACGTGCATTGTAAATTCTCAGACAAACTACGCTGTCCGTCCCGTGAATTTATCGAAAACCTTCATTGCACACGTGGAAGACTCGCGCGTGAATTTCCCCGTCCCAGGAGGTCGCGCCCACTGTGCGGCGGTGGGTGGTCACGCGGCTCGCCCCCAGAGGGCGCTCGACGGCGGAGGGGGTGGGGTGGGAGAGGGGGGGAGGGGAGGGGAGGGGCGCGCAGTGGGGTTTAATTGCCGCGTTAACCTTCTGCCAAGGCGCCCGCCAGGCCGCCCCGTAGGCCCTCCTACCCCTTAGTTATCCAATCTCCCAACCTGTCATTTTCACGGAAATTGTAGAGCATTTAATAAGAGACCTATAACACGTTTTTCTTACCAAAATGAACATGAAAGTGGAGGCATAAGAATTATTAATATTTGAAAGTGTACACTGATAAATATCAATAACAATTAATGCTACGCGTTCAACAAATGAGCATAATTTTCTTCTCATCATAATTTTCTTATTAAAAATGTTTCACTATCACTTGCCATTCTACATACGGGCCTGAAATTTGCTTATTGTTCTCTTGATAAATTATTTCGCCTTTCTTCTGAAAAAATTCTCATATTTTTTAGGTTTAGACGTTTTTCTGATATCTTGCTCCTTCGAAAGTGAATAATGTGGCCACTTCTAGGAGTGAATGTTCCCCGAAATGTTTAGACCTTTTATGAGATTCCAATTAGATCATCTTAGCACTTACAATACGTATTATTAAACACGAGCACAAAAGTACCATAAAAATATCAAATCTTTTTGAAAGAAAATTGTGGGAGTGTTTCAACAAATGACGTTCCAGGTTTTTATATCCTCGTTTCGGTCCGTTTTGCCTCTTGAATAGAAAGTGTATAACATGCAACTGTATTTTCAGGGGAAGTTCTGTCAACAATTGCAGATATGAGGTGCGATAGAACGTTTACTGAGGCGGTAATCCTTACAACTAGACCACAATGTTGAAGTTGAAGCAGGAAAACATCATCAGTTTAGTTTTTACAAGAGTCCATAAGAAAGAAACAATGGGCAGTGAAGTTAATGGGCCAATGTTCAACGGAGTTTACAATAGGACTGAAAATATACGAGTGAGAGTAGTGGTTCACAAGAAAGAATGAATCGCAAAACAAATGTAGCTATGCACATGCATAATATACAGAGTTGAAGACAACAAAGAGAAACGTGAGAGTAATTTTTAGAACAGAAATACTGAGAACTTCCCTCATTGATTAATTTCCTTTTTCTATGAACTACATTTTTACCATCAATGCATCAGACAGATCGATGAAAGAAAAATATAATTTTTCATGAATTATTTAGTGAAGAGCGTACAAAAAATACGAAAAACAGTTCTTCATTGTGAAACAAAATAATAAACGTCACATTCACAGTACACATGTACACAGTACACAGCGAATCAAATAAGTATTAATTCATTAATCACGCCTCTGGCCAAAAGGTAATATTTATTTCTTTAAAAACTTTATCTGATGGTTACAAGAAATCAAAATACACATTAAAAACAAATACAAATACTTATTAAAATAATTTTCCTCCATACTCAACTTCCCGCCTGGAAAGTAAGCTAAGTTGCATGACTTGATATCAGTTTAACATTAAATAAGCAGGACACAATTCCAGTAATTCTTAAAGCGAGAATTAGTTCCAAAAAAATCTTAATTATGATCTTAAACATTCTTCTTGATAGCTAATAGAGTAACTCATCCGCTTATAAATCACCAAGTGGAAATGGTTTAGTTTTAAAAACCAAATTACAAATATAATGATGCGCAAATTGCAAATAAACTTTTTTTGCAAACGTTTTATAGTTTGCCAGTTTCATTTTTCATGTCTTCATTTGCCTCGCTACCTCAATCATCAATCAACAACCACTGGCAATGTCATTTTTTAGCGAATACAATTGATGAAGTACGGTTGCGGAACTATAATAGTCACAGTGGCTCCCGCCCAATCCCAACACGCGAAGTACAATACCCTCTAGAATGAATGGACGGGGCTCCGCCGCTGAATGAAGCTCCGGGACGCGTGTCGTGCCGCTAGGAGTTGACGCCCCCGACGGCCGCCACCTCGGCGCCGCCCTGCCCCCCCCCCCCGCCAAGGCAGGCCACGCACGCGCAAGGCGACCGCACGCCCGAGGAAGTGGGCCCAAAGAAGCGCTCGGCGGCGAAAGGACACGGCGAAAGGCGCACGAGTTCCTTCAAAAATTAGAAAAAAATTAAATAGAGCAAAAGGGAAAACGAAAAAAACAAAAAGGCACAAAAACGAACTAGTGGTGCTAAAACAGCAAGTACTTTCTCGCCCTATTTTCACGACAAATTACGCGAAAAGTAATCAAATTTTCCAAAAAATTGTACATAACCTTATTTCAAAATCTATCTTCAAGAAACAGATTTCATCTCTATCTTTAATATTTTAATTGTAGGAAGACTCCAAAAAATATTGAACATTTGCAATTTTCAAAAAATCAGGGTTTTCAAAGAACTTGAGATATGCACCATTCTCTTAAACGTCCTTTACAATATCCAACACCAATATTTAAAACAAAAACGATGGAGCCATTTTTTTGAAAATTTAGAAAATGTCCCAGGGGCTTCATGTAAAGTACCTCCTAGAATTAAAACATCGATTTCAAATTCAAGGGGCCGCGACACCAGCCAGATCGACTGTGGAATATCAGTTTTTGGGAAAATTTGTTTAGCCGCTAACGTTGTTCATAGACGGACAGCTGACAGACTGATGGTTTGCCATCATTTGATTTTTCGTTATCAAGTACCCATAAAACATGAATTCTGCCTACAGCAGGTGATAGAGGATTTTTTTCTAAATTTAGCAACTGGATTTATCTACTTTTCGTTACCAGGGACCTGTAATAAGAATTGTTCGGCGTTTTTTTCGCGCAACATTAAATAACTTTCTCTCTATTCCGTAGAGAGAAAGTAAAAAGAAAATTGAATGGAGGAAAAGGGAAAATAAAACCCAAAAAGGCAGAAAAAAGAAAAATAAATGAAAACGAAAAACTCGTAAGAATTAGTGAGGCTACTACATCATTTGCTTTTTCCATTATATGTCACTTCTCCAATTTTCTTAAAATTATAGTGTTCAACGAAAACTCAGATCTACGCTCTTTTATGCGTATCCGAGAAAAAAGGGGGGGAAATTGAGCCGTTTTTGAGCCGGTTTTTAATTTTTTTTTACTTACCGGTTTTCGGGCAAAATCGTACGAAAACTACTCATATTTATTTTTAAAAATATGCATGGTTTCATATGAATATCTAAATTTAAAAGCATTATTCATTTAGAAAAATACGAAAATCGCGCCAGCGGAATTTTGTAGGTCATATTTTGTTCTATCCGATGAAAATGAAATAGAAACATTTTGGAACGATTTTTTAGAAACTTTTGAAGATGTCGTTGTGGCTTCATGTTAGGTATTCACAAAAATCAAAATAACCATTTCAAATTCAAGAGGTCGTAATATCAAACAAATCGTTAGGGAAATATCAGTTTTGGTGGAAATTCTGCTTAGGGGTCCTCCATAAATTACGTAACGCTAAAGGTCCTTCATGTGTGTCCTTCATGTTGGGGCAGACCGACAGTCGTTTTGCTGTCAACCAATTTTCCCACATCAAGGACCCAGAAAACGTAGATTCTTACTACACAACGTCCAAGTATTAAAAGTAATTTTAAACATCTAGGAGCAAGAATTATCTATTTTTTTTGTATCAGGGTAGAAGTGTTTCTGTCAGAAAATCGCCCATTTTTTGCTGTATTACTACAATATTTGCCCTTTGCTACGAAAGTAGTATGCGAGACAGTAAGAATAGGAAAATCAGCGGATGAGTAAGGGTTCCAGAACTACTTACAATGACTTTCTAAATTGGTCAAACACGTCATTTGTTGGCAGAAATAAAAATATCACAGAATGCTACATCATTATTTTTTTTGAACGCCACATTGTGCTTTAAAATATGTACTGGGATCACGTTTTTTACTCATTTGAAATTGAATGAGCAAGATTATTAGATCAATTATTTACATGGGAATTTTTTTTGCATTTCAATAATTGAATATCGTGCTGGGCTGTATTTGACTGTGTGATGTATTGTGTTGTGATTTAATAATTGAAATAACGTAATATTGTATTGTTTCTTAATTTTTATTTATTCACGATGTGCTTGTTTTATGTTGTTAAAATACTTGAATGTTTGTTAAGTAATTTTTGGTGTTACATCTATTTACGTTTTCCCATTCAAATTTTTTTATTATATTTCTCACATTTTTGGCGACCCATCCATGTTCTAATTAAATTATTTATATGTTAAACTGGATAAAACTTCGAGTTTTAGGTAAATATCTCTGACAATGTTGCTTTGGCGATCCCTGACAAGAAATATGGAAATTTAAATTTACCTGTCGCATTGGGAGCCTAAACGGAGTAAAATAAAATTTTCTAGCAACTTCAATTCATGGCAATAGATTTTTTTGTAGAACATGATATTCTTCTTTCGTAATTCTGCACTGTTAAATTGACTTAACGCAACCGAGGTAAAGAAAAGTCACTCATAACGGCTCGCGGCCGTTAACGAGCAAACATTCCCGTTAAGAACAATCGAAAGGTGTGAGTTGAGGCTAAAGATTGTAAGTATACTTATTCCAAGAAATGGTATTTCTTGTTTATAAGATTTTTTTAAAGAAAGAAGTAGTTTTGAACGACACACTGCCGCTAACACAAATAACATGCCTGGTTATTTTTTTGTGTACTGACCTGAAAACTAAAACATCAACAGAAAATCGTTATTCCCCGTCGTGCCTCGGTTTCGACCCACTGTGCGACGCGAGCAGTGGCGGCAACGGGGGCCGCCGCCCATCAGCATGCACGCGGCGGCGCAGCGCGGCGCGTCCATTGTCATGGACACGAGCGCGTGCTCCAGCCTTCATGCGACGAAAGGTCAGCCGTCCATCCGTCGCGCGTTCGCATCTGGAGACGGCGCCGCGACGCGACGCGCCGCGACGAGACGCGCCCCCGGGCGGGCGGCGGCCACCAACCCCCGCGCTGCTGCTCGTGCGCGACTCGAACCCACGACCCCGGACGCGCGTTCCGGTGAACAAGGCCGGGAGGAGCGACTCGCCCCTTATTTGGTGACGGTTTGCGCTGGGCGGCGGCTGTTGTTTTGTGTAGACAAGTTTCAAATGTAAGGGGATTAGTAACTGTTTTTCCTACAAAGGATGACGCGAATCAGAGCTTCTCTGCCTGCATCTTCTCTTCGCCGAAAATGTTTCCAACGCAGATACCAAATTTGATGGGAATGTGCTGTTTTAGTTTACCTTATGTGATACAATGTGACACAAAATGAAATACGTTAACGTAGGAGTAGAATATGGGTTTCGCGTGTGTCACGAGCAGTTCTAAGCGGGGAAAAACAGTAAATTATGTACGCACAGTAAATCATTAGTATATGAACTCTAATTATGCTGGGATATATAAATATAACTACGATTTTTTTAAAACTTTCATTCACACCATGATAATTTAAAAATAAGAATAAACGGGTATGACGATAAAACACGAATATATCATTTTTAATAAAAAATTGTCTTGTAAACATATCTTAAGTTACATTTATTAGTTTTGTATTTCTTATCATGGGTTAATAGATTTTTTATAAGAATGCACTATTAACTGTTGAAACATACAAATTCGTCTCTTTTTGTTCCATGTATGGTGAAATAAAACCAAAAACTCGCTTTCCTAAAAAAATAAATAAAACAGTAATGAAAGTGTGCAATATAATATAACATTCACTGCGGAATTTCCATCTAGGAAATAGTTTCCGTTACAACCCAATTTTTCGTTACCTGCCAGCACCCGTTGATTGGCAGTAAAGTCGCACATCGATCTGTGCTTGAGAAATGTTTTATGATAAATCTGTTAATTTACGTTTCTAGGTAAATTTAGCGAAGTTTTATTATAAAAGAAGGATAGAAGCAAAAATTAGGAAAATAAGATATTCCTACGGTTATTTGTTCGGTAAATGGGGGTAATAATATTCTTCACCTCTTCAAATAATCGGCGATAGGTTATAATAATACTAAGATATTTATAGCGTCAATATATCTTGAAATTGTTTCGAAATGGCTGAACACGATACTGTTACTTATTATCCCAGATTCTGTCAAGCGTGCAATATGCTTTTCTGCAATAACACCAACTACCCTAATTATGTTAGAATCAACTCACGGAGGACTACTAATACTGCCATTGGACACAAATGAATTGGATCCATGCCAAAGAAAACACAATGCTCTCCAATGCCACAAATATCAACTCGAGACGTCACAAACGGAAGTTTCTTCAATTTCCGCCAACAGAATGGACTCCCCAGTGCCATCGTCATCACCACGCTCCTGTTTACCCGCCATCGCTGCATCACTATCAGCAATATAATTTTGTTTCATGCCTGCGTCAGAAACAACAATACTGACTCCCCTTCAATGTCAGCCTTTGCGGGTCACATAAACAGCTCAGGAGTTATTAAAGTCGCCATCCCATACACGTTATATTATTGCTCCTATCAACCCAGACTGCCTGCTAGTTCCTCAGTGCCAACGTAGTATTGCGAACAACTATTGTCACCACTAGAAGACAGCAATGCAACGTTGGCTGCCACGGCATTTCCATCGCTCCCACCGGCCTCGCCATCCACAGATTTTCCCCACCCACTTAAGCTCTGCATCCCTCACCGCTTCCATCACCCTTGTTACCCAGACCCCCGACTACATCACTACTGCATCCCCCATCTCTATCACCCTCACCACTCGTAGACTTCCGTCGCCTCCATCACTATTGCATCCCCTACATCACCAACACCCTCACCATCTACCGGTTCTCGCCACATTCTTAACCTCTGCAACCCCCACCGCCTCCATCACGCTCGCCATCCACACACTCCAACCGCCTACATCATCACTACATCCTTCACGGCCTCCATTATCCTCGCCATCGTCAGCCTGACGCCGCCCTCGCCACTCCACCGCGCCCGTGGTCTCCGACATCACCTCCATCGCGGCCGCCCACATCTGCCCCGTTGCCCCGCCCCTCTTAGGGCCTCCCGTGCTCGCCCCCATTTGCGCCGCCACTACCACTCTTACCGCCACAATTCCCCTCCCCGTCCCGTTGCAGTGCCCGTCTGGTGGGCAGTCGCCGCCGGTCGTTCGGCGTTTTACGATCTCCCGCCCGAGCAGCGCCGCGTGGGCGGGGCGGGGCGCGGCGCGGCGGGGCGGGGCTCCGCGGGGGCTTCGAGGTCGCCTCCCGGCGGGGCGCGGGCCGGCTGCACCCGCGCCGCCGCCTTGGGAACCGGGCCGGCCGACAGGAAACACCCGCGCCGCGCCGCGCCGTGCAGTGCCGGCTTCCGTTTTCGCTACGCTCGCGTTTCGCCGCGCGCCCGCCCGCGACCACCCACGAGCCGCCGCGCCGCGCCGGCCCGGCCCATTCACTCGGCGCTGCCGGCGCGCACGGTGTCCTCTTCGCCTTTGCTGACGGGGAAGGGGGCGCGGGGCGGCTATTACAAACGAGTCCCAAAAGCATAACAATAACAGCCTTTACGGAAGAAGCAGTAATATTTATTTATAAAATATCTCAGTTAGACCTATTGAAAGCCATTCATGAAACAAGTCATCTCACATATTCTAAGAAGACATGCTACAAATATTTAAATTGTTCGTTGTGCGTAGAACCTCCAATTGATTTACCCAATGATCAAAATGATTCGCAAAAATTATACATCTTTAAAACATAGCATGGAGTGGTCACAATGTAACCGTTCTGCCTAGTACACTGATTTCGCCGCAGCATAGAACTAGGTTCGCATATGTCCTACGAATTTGCGAGAAGTAGCATGACACGTAATTCTGAAAACCCGTATTATTTCCATTATTTTTATGTTTTTTAATAAAGTTGGATATATATTTGCAACATCGCTTAGTTTGCTGATGCATTCTATACTAATATTATACAATTAAATCGAACGAAACAAAGTACACTTGAGGTAATGATGCGAGTTTACACATTCCACAACGGCTCTCTTTAATTTTCAGGATCCATTGAAACAATATATAACTTGCTCTTGTAGCAAGTAAATGTTTCGAAGGAAAAACTCACTCTTGCTCTGCATTTCTTTTTCAATTTATTCTATAATAATACCCTAGAGGGAATAATACCAATTGAGGGGGATTTCCCTTGAGGGAAAATATTAACTTTTTGTTACATTTAAAGTAAGTTTTCGGCATTTGATTTCTTTGTTCGTTTTTACAATTACAAGTTCCACATCAAAATTGTGATCATTTAAAAGTTTATTTTTGAACCCGAATCCTCTCGGTATTGAAGTGTGAATAATACACAATTATCAAATAATATGAAACGTGTAGTTTTAATTTCAAAATACGTTTTTAATTTCCCTTTAAAATATATTTTACGTACATAACGATCGCACTGAGATATATTGGCAAATTTGGAAACAAAATTACGGAACTGACTTCGTTCTTTCACCTCTTTCTCTTAATTTTAATGAATCACAATTTTTACATTTAATAAAATCATAATTGCACATAGATTATTTTTCATTAATCTCTAGAACTCATGAGTACAGACTTATATGGCTAGTCATCACGTTAGAATTTTTTCTTTTTTTTTAGGGATGTTTTACTTCTGGCCATACCTTGAAGTCATATTTACGGGCATGTACACTATAATGAGACTTTTAATATGTTCAGCACACGCATGACCAGAAACTATCAGCTTTAACTTGAACATGCAGTCACTCACACACTGTTGAATAAAAATTGGAATAAATAACAATGATGTAAGAAGAAGTTAACAGAAACACTAATAAAGTATTTTAAATCAATATAAAAAACGGGGTTATGCTTTCTTTTGCATTGATAAACTCTAATATGCAAGGCGTACTTCTCTGTTAGTATTGGAGTTTGGCCCAACTGGAGAAAACCATACTGCAACTGGCGAAGGGCAAGCCTACAACTGGAAGGGATTACCAAGTACTTAGTGATTAAACTTTTCCTTCTACAGGATATGCTACGTATATACGTATGATTTGTTCCATTTCAGATATAATAACGTTAAAATTCTATTAGAATGAGAAGAAATGATGTGCAACTTACATAAAAAGTTAATTAAGATATAATCAGGACGCGGAATAACAACTGAACCGGATCCCGCAACAAGTAAAGAGCAGTATTTAGCCAGGCTGAGAATATATTCTCACTCCACGCTTGTCATTCATTGCAGAGCCCTGTGTACATTGTGACTCATCCTGTATAGGCATCCAAGGACGGCGATTCAGCGACGGAAACCTGACGATCACCGCGCGCCACGGGCGATGCCGCCGCCGTGCCGTCGGATGCAAGCTTTAACGCGTGGAACCAATCAGAAATCCTCAGCCGGGCCCGAGATCACCTGAACTAACGAAGCAAAAGCCGTCTCCGAGTAATCCGCGAATAAGAAAGCGCAGGCAACGACACCCGAAGGACGCCGGCTGCCCAGTCGCCGTGGCCCGCCCCCTCCGCACTCACCAATTCTCCAGCTACTGATCGCACTAGATGTCAACCGCAAATGCCTGTTTTTTCACTTCAGTCATACAGCACGTTCACCTGATGACTAAAGAAATTCTTCACAACCTATACAAAAGATAAATAATCAATCAAAATTAACCAAAAATAGTTCATGTAAAAGAATTTAAAAAATAGAGAAAAACTACGAATTAAGAGTCAACGCAAAGACCAGAAAAAGATCGAGTAGATATAATTAAAACGCAAAGGAATTAATTAGGTTGAAGTTCGTGTAAATTTAGTGCCAAACTACTGGAATAAACAATGACATTAAATATTAAATGAAATATCATGGTGATAAATATCATAAATTGTTGTTGGAATACCAGGAATAAAACAAGGAAAGAATAAATGGACGAAGGAAAGAATATACAGGTTATCCGGGAAGGAAACCCCGAAACTTGGAAAATAAGCTCTTAAGACAATTCTAAGCATATTTTGTCTTATAAACTACGTGGATATTCCGAATGGTTCAATCGCAAGAAGCACTCAAAGGTTGGTTTGAAAAATCGATTTCTAGGCAAAAGTTTGCATTACAGAAGCATAGAAACACTCCAGAAACATGTATATTGTTTATTATTTACAAAAGAAATGAACATATTTGTTCAGAAAGAAAAATTAAGCGAGATATAAAAAAGCACTCCATTTACACAATTCGACCGCTTTTTTATTTCTCGCTTAATTTTTCTGTCTGAGCAAATATATTAATTTCTTTTGTAAATAATAAACAAATTTCATGTTTCTGGAGTATTTCTTTGCTTCCATAATGCATATTTTTGCCTAAAAATCATTTTTTCAAACCAACCTTTGAGTGCTAATAGCTAACCATTCGGAGAGAAAATACGCTTAGAATTGTCTTAAGAGCGTATTTTCCAAGTTTCGACGTTTCTTCCCCGGAGTCTAATGAAGTCTTTAAAATTTGAGGAGTGAAAAAAAAGTGGAGGTAGTAATGTCATACTTTTTCTAATTTCTTAATTCGGAGAAATCATTTTTAAGTGTTAAGAGTATTATTGGCCAAAATATAAAATCACCAGGTAAAAAATACCCTTTTTCCATTCATTTATCATCACATCATTTTATGGTGCTAAAATTGCATATTTCATCCGTTTTCCCAAAGCATTATATTTTCGCACAACGATTATTATTCTGCATATTTTCTCTTGAAGACTTTACTCTTCCAGGTCAAAAGCACAATGTTTAATGAACATTCGGCTTCAGCAAAAGTGTCAAACCAAAATTGTAGCTAGTATCGATTTTTTATACCTTTATTAAACAAAATAAATGAGAAATTGCGTTCGTTTCGATAAATACATGTCGATGAGTCTATCGTCGAAGTGGGTAATTCTAACGAACTCTTGAACATGAATTCTCCTCCATCTAATCCAATTTCCCCAAAACGTCCTTTTCTCTCCAAATATAAATAAATCGGAAAGTGAGACACCAAGTGATTTCCCATTTTGAAGGATTATATTTAACTATATGATTTTAAATTTATATTTTTGAAGGAATATATTTCACAGAGCCTATTTTTATTAATTATTTGGAATACTCACAGCGTAAATTAATATAGATAAAACCAAGAGAATCCGAATATAGTACCTACGGTTCACTGAGGACCACCTAAAACATGGAACGGATGTAGTGCAGGTGGCCCGACGGGACCGGAGACGGAGCTATGGTGGGGGCGGGGGTAGGGGGCGAGCGCTTTTCGAGGCCGGCCTCGCCATCCGTGATCGACCCTGCTCCGCTCCGCTTCGAATTCTCGATTCGCCGCGCTCGTTACGAGCGGAAAATCGCCTTGACAAATGAAGGTAGCCTTGGCCGCGAAGAGTTCGCGCCTCGGCAGGTCGGTCGCCGATTACGAGCGATTGGCGCGCCGCTGTCGCGCAGACGGAATGCAGCCGTCGCCCCTGATGGACAGGCAACCCCTTGCACACATCTGTGCGGCGGGGCACCGCAGTGTCGATTGACAATGGCATCAAATGATTTGGCGGTCAATCGTGTAGTGAGAAGTGTCTCCCTGGGATTTGCAGAACGTCTTACCCTGAGATCGTAAAAGAAACAAGAACATTAAGTTCTAATTTTCAATTAAGTATGATTTGTTATACTTCCGACTGAATGTTGTTTTCAACGTGCCGTTCGGATTTTTTTTTAAAGCTAAATGATCTTGCAGTTGATTATTCAATAATTCCACTCTGAAATGCCCAAATTTAAGCCTCTCTCATCTCTTCATTTCCAAGCTATATGGAATGTATACCTTGGAAAAATACCTAGAATGTTTATATTAATCCGAGTTCAGAAATTTATTCCGAATCGAAGCCTATTTCAAAACATTTCGAATATTCTTACGATGAAATCGAGAGCGTATTAAAATTAAAATTTGAAATTAAATTTAATTGTGAGAATTATATAGTTTTGTTCACCAAAACTTGCTTTTAATCTTGCTCGAGAATTATCGGTACATATTTTTGTTCTTTTTCTTAACAACCTAAATAAAAGATCAATAATCAATCAAAATTAAGCAAAAAATGTTTCATGTGAATGAATTTAAACAATTGCGAAAAACTATGAATTAAGAGAGCCACTACAAAGAGCAGAAAAAGAACAAGTCGATAAAATCAAGACACAAAGGAAGTTATTAGGTTGAAGTTCGTGAAAACTCAGTGCCCAACGTTTAGGATAAACAATAAAATTAAATATATAATGAAATACCACAGAAATATAAATTTTGTTTGGAATACCAGATATAAACTGGCCGAAGGAAGGAATGTATAATGTCAAAGAAAGAAAGGTTGAGGCAGTAATGTCATCGTTCTTCTAGTTTCTTACTGCTGAAAAGTCATTTTTAAATGTTAAGAGTATTATTGGTTAAAATATAAAAGAGTAAATCACAATCTGAAACCAAGTTCATAACGGCTAACATACTGTGTTATTATAACATTTCGAAGAGGAAAACAAGTAAACCAAGAATAACGGATGCGAATAAGTCTCTCATTGTGGGAAAATTTCACATCGCCTCACGAACTGTATGTGTGTACACGCTACGAGATAATGGCGCAACAAAATGAATGAAGAGAACAGTAACAGAATTAACCTAAGCACAGACACCGGAAGAAAGCTGTAATGGGTTATTCCATCGTCAGAGTCGTCATCAGTGCGTATTGTCAAAAGAGCGTAAATCGCAGGAGGAAGTTCTTAATCGTGTATGAATGATTTAATGTGTATTTTCATGGAAAGAACGGAGAGGCACTCGTAAGCACTACGAAAGATTTTTCTGCTTTATATAAAAAATGGAAATAATGGTATGATTTTATAAAACATCTATTAAGTTTCAAGAAGCGGCAGTATATTGAGAACATCATTGTAGCAAACTAAAAAGATTTGAAGAAGGCTACCGAACTCTAATTTATTTCAAAAATAATCTACATGAGAAAAGAGAAATGAGATGAGAAAAAATGTATCCAGAGAAGATCTAACCATATCTTCAACTTTATTGAGAATAATAAACCAAGTAAGCTTCACCAGAATATTTTGAACATGATTGTTATATAAATTCTATACATAATTAAGTGATTACAATTGAATCGGTGATTTCACAAAGGGCATGAGTCACTAAAATTATTAAAAATAATAAAAATATGTCAATTACTATTTTTTCTGCCACAATACCCTGAAAATAAATTAAATTGTTTTATGACTTATGCCCTTCATGCAATCAACTGACTTACACTACATTCTTTTATGTGGAAATCATGTACTGAACTGCCAACAAACGTACTTTAGTTCCCAATACATCAAATTTAACATTTATTAACATGTACAGCCTGTTCTTTAGGCAGCTTCATCCCAGTTTTCAATAGAAATATCTTGACTGCTGACTTCTTCCACACGGGTTGGCCATTCTATCAGTTCATTATAAAAAGACAAGTGTTCTGGTGGTAAATACTGAAGGGTATTCTTGATGTCATTAATTTTTTTCTACTTGGAGTAATCTTTCCTTCATAGTCTCTTGCAGGATCTGGTGGAGATACTGAACTCCAGCGCTCCAGCAAGTACAAAGAAATGTTCAGTAATCCCATCAATAAATTCCTTTTTTTACTTCAGCACAATGTTCATTTCAGTTGACAAATGTTGTAAATAATGATTGTTTAAAGCTCTTGAATTGATTGGAAGTTTGATATGATGGTTCAAAGTTTTGGATCGCGTAGGATCTTTTTCCCTAAACTTTCTCTGGAGAGAGTTTTTTTTGTAAAATATGTAGGCAACCAGCTTCTGAAATTTAGAATTTCTTGTGTTTCCTCATGTTTTATGTTGAAACAATTTCCTGCTTTCTGGATAAAAGAAGAAATTCCATGTGGAAAATATAATATCTCAGGCTTCCGTAATTTTCCTTTCGGTACTTCAAAATCCCGATCACAGGGCACACATGTGTGTCCCCGCATTTGAAAAAGTGAACAATTTTCTCAAATTTATTATTCATAATAAGATTCAATAACTTATCAAATAATTTAAAGTATTGTTTCAAATGTTGAGTATTTTCAATGAAAATGTCTAGGAACATGTTATAAATTGATTCAGTTATTAAAGAGCATTATGAGGATTGAATGATGAGTCATTGTATTTAACTCAATACATAATGAATTCTGTATTTCGACTTAGACATTGCATGAACATGAAGTAAACTTGTGAAAATACACATAATAAACATAATCGCTATAGTTGAGCGATCCAGATGGCGCTGCCTAACTGAAAGTATACATTTATAATAGTATATTTTACTGCAAAATAGAAATAATTATTTGGCATATATATTAATTCGAAAATACGTATTTACGATACTATGTGGTTGTGAGTCCACAACTAAAAATTCGAAGGTCCTGGAATCGACAACACCTCCGTCATGTGATAACTCTAGAGGAAATACGCTTTCATCACTCGTTTCTCTAAAGTATCTGTTAGTATCCGCCTTACCAGGCGTATACCAAAACAGTTCGCAAACAATCCACTGATCGCGGGTCTTTCTTCCTCATTCTGCCCTCCCCCACCATTTATCCGGGAGACAGGCTGATTACCAACCTGATAAGAATCATCCTCTATGACTTAATAAAACTCTGCATTGTGAGTAGGTGGATGCTAAATCAAGGCTAGAATGAGGCTGTGGCACCCTAGAATGAAGCCTTGTTTAAAAAATACAATAAAATATCACGAAATGGAGCGCTTGCGAACAAAAACAAGTCACATGCTTCCGCTGCCAAGTAAGTTTAGAATAAATTGTCGAAAAATTAAACCTTGGGGAACTGCTTCTTGAGCGCACAATTATTAGACAAATCGCGTAATACGGCACTCATTTTTTCCTCGCAAGCTCAAGGATATTGTCCCTATCCTTCCCACCCGCGCGCTCGTCCCCGCGCTCGCCTCCGCCCACTCACCCCCCCTCCTCCGCCGCGCGCGCCGCGTCTCCCGCGCTGATAGCGATCTCGCGGAGCGGCGCGGCGCGGCGCAGCGCATCGCATCGCGGCGCCCGGATCCGCGCGCTCCGCCTCTTTGTTCCCGGGCGGCCGCCTATGAATCAGAAATGACGTGGGTTCGACATCCGGCCAATGGGAGGCAAGGACGGTGAAGGACAGCCGTTGCCCTTTCGGTGGGTGGGAGGGGGAGAGCGCAGGCGTTCGTGGGCCGCGTGCGCCGCGCCGCGCCACGCCTCTCCGCGCCACGCCGCGCCGCGCCATCTGCGCACCGCGCGTCCTCCGCATGATCTGGTCGCTTTGCTCCTGGCTGTTTGTTTGGTATCGGCTCTCGCGACCACGCGCGGAACAACTGTGCAACTTCGCGCATCGGCGAATCACACTCGAAGCGTCTGCGAATTACGCCTCTTCAGGGTAGGCGCCAACTGATGAGCATTGTTCGTTTTACAAATGAAGGAAAGTACACGTAAATATTAACTCCTCGGTGGCTCGTTGGTTAGCATGCTCGCTTTCCTCAGCGCAACCCCCGGGTGCCATTCACGGCCAGGGCAAAATTATAACTGTGCGCTTCCCTTCCAAATGTTGCAGTATATATTGCTGTTTGACGATGAGAAAGCCCACCCTACGGTTATGAAGACCAGAATATACGGTGGAAGGATGCCTTCGTGACAACCACACGAACCCCTTATTCCATGGCCGAGAGGTTGGGTCACCGCTGGTCGACAAAGGCCCACAGCGGGTTGACGAGCCGAAAACAGGACAGGACACGTAAATATATTATTTTTAAATCTGAAGTATTAAAATCATTTGGTGAAGATTTCAGTGATTTTGTAAAGGTAATATTAATTGTATATATTCGCATGGGTACATTTATTTAACCCTTACGTTCTGCGTTATATAAAAATATTCGACGTAAATATACCTATATTGTAAATAAAATGTTCGAACTGATATATTACAAAAACTACATACGTATCTTTGCTGTTGCAAAGGATGCCACCGGGAAGTTAACTATAGGCTGTCCAACGAGAGAATGAAGAAGATGTAAACAAACGGGTATGTATTCCTCCGCTGAAGCGCATGGTCCGGGGACACTGAACTATCATCTTAGCAGTTGTCAACGCTCAGCTGTCACCGCTGGCTGTTGGCGTTCTCGAATTCATCCACACGTTGCACAGTTCCCTTCTATCACAAGGTACAGGATGCGCAACAGAAACGGACGACTACTTTATGACTGAGGATAGACATCGTAGCAATCGTGAGAATAAAAATTCATTCACTCGGCATATTATTTCTGAAGTTATTATAAACATTATTGTCGATAGGCTGACACGGCTGTAGTAATCTATCATTGATTTACCATGAAATTTATTTGTTACTTGTACGAGACGAAAAAAGGCGTTTATTCTGAATCTGACAATTGATCTATCGTCTATCAATTTCAAATTCTGTATTCTCACTGCGTAATGAATTGAATACGTTTAAAATAAGTTTAAAACTGCAGGTGTTTCGCCACACTCTGGCGGCTTTTCTCGCGGATGTTTTACAAAATCACACGTTGATGGTGATGGAGATGAGAGTTCAGTCTTGGCACTTCAATAAAACATGCACTACACAGAATACAATCAATAGCCAAGTCATCAATCACTCACAATTTTAAACTACAAATCTTGACGCTGTAATGAGAATTTCTTTTACGCTTGTTCTGTACAACTCAGATTCACTCCTTTACAAGCAAATGTGTTACGCGGTCCGCCATTACCTTGAAACTACTTCGTCGCTTGGTTTGTATCTTCGTTTCCCCCTTTTCTTTGAATTTACACTATCATAAATATATCACATAACATGTCAAGTAAATTTACACGTTTTTGAGTCGCTTAGACCTGATCTCTGATATCAAGAGCATTTACTTGAAATGTACGGAATTATTTTATTCCGCGTGTACATATAAAAGTGAAGTTCTGGTCGAACACACGATGCACTTTAACCAGAAAAATTCTCATTTCCTTTATCAAAGTACACATTCCTTTACGTTTCTGAATATTTGATACATTTGTATTCTCTCAAGTAATCGAAAATTGGTCTTAACACCTCTGCATTGCACTCATTCGATCTAAGAATTGAAGTAAATTTTATGAACTCATGTTAATGTGTAAATTCTAAGACCTCCATGGAAACAGATTCTTGATGTGTCGTATTATGAGCATGATACCTTCTCAATGCTTTTAAAATTGTAGTAAAAAGAAATGTAAAGAAGTAAGGTACGTTTAGAACCAGGAGTAAAATTTTATTGGTGAGCGTGCAGTTGAACAATTTCTAGATGAAAATGAATAAATGATAAATTAACGCACGACAAGAGAGTTATTGTCGTGCGTCAACAAAAATATTTTAATCTCGTCGTCTTTTCCGTATTGGCAACAGAAATTTGCTATTTAAAAAAGAACTAAGTTTTGTATTTAACAATTATTTTTTATCTTTCTATTATATTGCAATAGTAATCATGTCATGAAAATTTATGTACAAGGCCAATTTAAAGGGTTCAAAGCCTATAAAATGAAGTTCATGAGTTACGAGAGACAATAACTCAAATCCAAGAATTCGTATTCCACGTTACGTGCGATATAAACAAAATATATCTTTGGTGCTTTCCTCAAAACTTAATTTTGTGCCAACGACAACTAATACTGCAGTTGCTTCGTATCATGAATTCAGTTGCTGGAAAGTAAACCATTTTGCAAGGCAAACTCCAGGCCTCACATTCTTACATTCGACTGGTGGTGCTATTTTCTGTCTCTAGTTTTCATTGTATGTTTGCAACTACGATAATAACTGCAAAGTGTTACAACTACGACAGTTACTTGCATATATTCTTCATTAATTACTTACAAGATTTTCGCAGAATTAAGTCCAACCATATGCTGAGACTATTAAGGGAAGAAGCAATGCCAAATGAATAGATTATACTGATTCAAATTCCTACGCTTGAATCACAGTGTAAAGAACACACTGCAGAATAAACGAAACATTCGAAATAACATCAAGTAATTAACAAGATGTTTCACTTTCAGCTATTTTATTTAAAATTGAACTCTACAGATCTGTGAAGAGATTAAAGATTAGGGGCAATCTCCTCTCAAAACTCAAAACAATTTGTAGGGTATGCTGACTATCTATTTCTAGTAACAAGAAATGCTATATTAAAATACATGTTTTAAATACATCTATTTTAAGTTGCATCGACTGCTGGGGTCATTAGCAATTAATACCCACGCGCATTGAAAAAGAACATTACAAACACATACCTACACATAATTTTTTTTTAAAAATTAAATAAATAGTAAAATTATACAACTTAAAGACAATGAACAGAATACCAAATATGTGATAGTGTCGACATCAGAACCCACACTAACTCCTACACTGACTAGAAAAACTAAAGACATGTTATACATGTCTCTTTTTAGAACAATTACTCTAATTAGACCTATAAAAACTTATGAGGCAGAAACATGGAACCTTGTTAATATCGAAGCTGCGAAGGCGTAGATTTGAGAGGCAAGTTATAAGAAAAATATAAGTAGCAATTAAAGGAGGAGAAAGTTGGAGGTTAAAATATAATAAAGAAACTGGAAAGAGAAGATATGAATAGATTTTTAAAATCTCGCAGTTTTTCTTCCCTGGGACATGCGCAGAGTATGAGAGTATAAATAATGAATAAAATATATACTAAAATCAAAATTATTGCAGTAAGAAAAGTGGTGAACTCAAGATAAAATAAATCCAAGATCTTGCAGATGATCTAACGAAGCTGGAAATTACCAGACAGAAGATCTCTTCTGAAAGGAGGCAAATCGTAAAGGGAGCCCAGGCGCACGTCGGATCGTGGTGTTTGTAAGACGAAAGACGTTTTTAAGCGAGGACTCACGCCTTATTGGACACCCCTGCTCTATCGAGGTCTCCCTCTGATGCTCCGCGCCGCGCGTTGCACTTGTCTTCCTTCCACTTTTTCTCTCCATTTGCACCTGTTCTCGATGTTTCTTAACCCGCGTTTTTCGCGCTTCCATGGTTAATCCTACGGCCTCGTCGTGACTACTTCTTTGGATCAGTCAGGCACTTGTTTCTTTCGTGTTTATCGAATCCTCGCCTGACGTCATCGTGCTGGATGACTCACTGAAGTTTGACGCTACATAATTTTTTAATCTCCCAATTTTTATTTTTGTTCTCAGCAAATAAAATAAGAGATGAGAGAATGAATGTATCATAGCGAGTAAGAGAAAGTTGTTCATTTAATCAGAAACATGATTTTATAAGGCAAGCGTAAAAAGCGTTATACGTTACGAGTGAATTCAATATTGAGATGTCAGTAAAAGGAAAAAAAGAAAAAGAAAAAATTTCATGCCCTTCTTCATAGTTGTAAAATATAGTTGCCATCTACACCAATCAGTTCAAACATTAACGTATACTATTCCCTCTAAAATATGCTGCCAAGCACTATTTCTTAAGTAGGATGGAGAATTACTTTTATTACATTTTACCTATAACGTCTTTAAGCATTGGCAAGGGAAACCATGAACTTAATAATAACTAATAACTTAAAAATACATTTTTCGGATGTTCAGACGTAAATATTTTGTTTCTATTTAGCTCAGGTATAATACTGTAGATCCAACTTATGATATCTTTCTCGAGAGAAAAAAAGTGGAGATGTAATCAAATGCTACGGAATCGTCTGATTCCGCAGCATATGTGCCATAAACGGCACACTAATAGTACAACATTCCTTAATCCAATCACGTTATCTAACTATGGCTTCGTTCTTCCTTTATTGAAGGCAGGGAGGGAGATGACGAGGCAGATTCGCAAATTACTCCACGTGTCGAATGATGCATCTTCTCCATTAGTATAAACTGAGGAGGGAAGGGATAAGAAACTTATTGTTACATATATATATATATATATATATATATATATATATATATATATATATATAATTTTGTAGCTTTCTCCGATGGGATCATATTCTCTTTGAGGAAGTTTTCCTGCCTCAAATGCCTCACCCATTCACTCCCAACCCTCGCCTTACTCGCTCCCACTCTCCCCTCGGGGCCGGGAGCGTCTGCGAGACGGTGACATTTGCGTAATTAACCCGGGTGGCCCCCTCTGTGGCACGCGCTCGCTGCGTCCTACAGAGGCAGCCGCCCCGGGCACGCAACCAGGCGACGCACCCCGCCCGCGCCCGGCGCAACGTTCAGTCAGCGACGGCAGCCCATTGCGCTGAAAATGTGACGAAGTATGCTGCCTCTTAGAGCACTACGTAAAGAGTTTCACCTGCGTTCAGGAAACGTGGTAGTTTTATTCGTTAAGGTTAAATCTATTTAGACATAAAAAGAAGTCACGCTGTTTTACATTTACAAATAATAATATTAATAATAATAATAATAATAATAATTATTATTATTATTGTTATTATTATCATAAGCCCCCCACTTGGTGCAAGTGGTTGCGGCCTGCGTAGACAAGGTCGAATTTCTGATTGACCCTTCAATTATCATCCTGTAATTCACAATTCAAGACGCAACACCCTTGTCTTACCAAGGGCTACAGCCGTAAAGCTTACCCCTATAGTGGCACACGATAATCGTGTAGGGTGGTCAGTAATGGCCTATATGCAAATAATAATAATAATAATAATAATAATAATAACAATAATAACAATAATAATAATAATAATAATAATAATAATAATAATAAAAAGACGACTTAATTATTCACGAGGCTCAGGCATAACACGTATTCTTCCACCTGACCCAACAAATATCTTACATGATTGATTTTTTATTAAAAGAGAGCCAGCATTTACATTTATGGGTAACTACAGCTCTTGCATAAAGTAAGAACTTTCACATTCGTTGGTATAACCACACGGTACAGATATATACACATGGACTTTCAGGAACGAATATGTATCATGAAGAACTTCAACACTGCGGATTGCGTTCGTGATAGTTTTAATCGTGGGGTAATTTAGACGCTCGTGTTTACCTTGCCGGGAAAAACGGTAGGATAACTGCCGCGTAGCCTGAACGTGAGTGGGGATTAAGAGATACCGGACCACTTCTCTGGTACATCTACGGGCCGGCAAAGTCGATGTTGCCTGACTGCCCCGACAACTGCTTGAGATCGAGACCATCGAAACCTTGCACGCGATATTCCAATACACAGATTGAATGTTTTACGGTGCACATCATTCATAACTAGCTTCCATAAATTACAATATGATTAGGTGCTCGGCCTAGTCAGGTGATTTATCACTCAGTTCAGTAACCTCCTATTTTTTTCTGTTTAATTGTTCGTTCAAAATTTGGGGGCCATTGCTCAAATCGTTCAAAAACGTTTTTTGGAACCTTAACAATACACTCATTTTTATATATTATGACTAAAAAAATAAATAAACATTAGAAATTTAATGAATAATATGCCTCAATTTATTACAAGATTAGATTTACGACAAAATATGATGATGCTTTTTGATGTAAAATTGGGTATCATAAACAGATTAAGAACGTAGCGTTAGTTATTGTATGACTATTTCACTCATGTCTGTCCACGTCGTAAGTAGCCAATTGTGAGCAAGGATATATTCAAATTAAACCAATCCCAGATGTTTATCGCCATCAGTTTGTTTACCTTTTTTATCGCTGTAAAACCTTTGTTTACCTTTTCAAGATAACGATAGCAATTGATTCACCTCCAAAATAGTTTGTATGCATCAATAAAATTTTAAAATGTGTTGTTTTGGTTATGTTTAAAACTCTGAAATAGAATACATTATTAAAATTCAGTGCCGAAAAACAGCGAAAGGTACAAAGAAAGGTGTGGAAGCAATTTCAAGAATTTTGTGAAGAAAGAAAATACAAATGGACAGCACAAACTACAAATGAGTAATTTACACATATTTTAGGTAATTAATATACGAAGATTAGATGGTGAAGAATACAAAGAATATGCTGTCAAAACTATGTGGAACGTTACAACCAAAATTATTCAGGAAAATACTTTAATAAGTTCACACGTGTGTTCAATCCATTCGACGTACGTGCTAGTGCGTACTCTACTCGAGGTACGCGTCGTGACATGGTGGAATATTCTCACAGTCCGACGTGTCTGCTTCAGTTATCTGAGTGGCGAAAGTGGGAGTCAGCGACAGATCATTCTTACCTTTAGATTCGAAAAGTATCATTGACGCCGCGTTTGGTGACCTTTAACCTTAGTTACCAAGAAACTTTGGAGATCGCCGTCGTGTTCGCCAGTTTGTGCGATGGCTTCTATTGCGTCTAGTCTGGCTGCTAAACCGCATTCCTGGATAACGATTTGTCAAGGTTTTACCACTGATGGGAAAGTTGTATGGTGCAGATGGGCATCAACTTGTGTATTCCAAATGATTTTTAAAACGTTTGCATTGTTTTTAAAATTTATATAGGATTTTTTTTATAAATTTAAGTTCGTATTATGTAAATGGGTTTTATAATTAGAGTATTTTATTATTACATATTACGCCCGATTTTACATATTTATTACATATTGTTACTATTTTCATTACATATTTATGTACATATTTTGATGTTTCATTCTACATATTTTTTTCAGTCTCTAGTTATCATTTATTTATGACATGATTTACCATGTCTGACTCACAGGTTCTGTCACCGACTGACATCAATCTTACGAACAGTACAACCTCCCGTAGATCTATCTCCGTGCTTGTAATGGATCGCCGTGCGGGCCGGGCCGCTGCTGGCTTGAAGCCGATGAGGCGCGCTCGCGTGACGCACCTGGGCGATCGCACGCGCGCAGCGGAGGCTATCTTTAGGCGTGAAGTGTCCGAGGACGTGGAGGGCGGGCCCCCAGGCAGCAGCGCCGACGTCACAAGGAGAGGAGCACCCGCGCCGTCGCGCTCCGCCTCTCAGCGCTGGCCGTTCCTCAGAGGTCTTGCAATTACCTTTTACTTTCTCGCTACGCCGTAGAGAGAGTTATGAAATGCTGCGCGACAAAACGGCGAATTTTCGGCAGAAAACTATCATTACAGGGCTCTGGTAATGAAAAGGTCCATAAATCCAATAGCTTAGAAAAAATCCTGTCACGTGCCAAAATCCACGTTTTGTGAGTCCTTGCTACCGAAAAATCGAATGACGACAAAACATCTGTCTGTCCGTATGTAAACAACGCTAGCGACTAAACCATTCAGCCGACTTTCTCCAAAATGTATATTCCCCAATCGATCTTGCTGATGTCGCGGCCGATATTTTAAATTAAATATTGTACTTTACATGAAGCCCCTGAGACAATTTCCAACTCTTAAAAAAATAGTTCCTTTCTTTGTTAAATTTTGTTCCTTTTTTATTAAATTTTGTATCTTCCTTTTTTTATTAAATTTTGTTGTTTTGTTGGTGAAGGACATTTAAGAGAACGGCGCAGTTTCGTGAAAATCTCTGATTTTTCGAAAATTCGAAGTTAAATTTTTTTCGGCATCTTCCTACAACTAAAATATTAAAGATAGATATTTTTCCCTAAATGAAATTTGTTCCTTAAAGATAGACTTTGAAATAAGGCCATGTAAAATTTTTCGAAAATTTGAGTACTTTTCGCGTAATTTTCCGTGAAAGTACGGACAAGAAAGAACCTGCTGTTTTACCACCACTAGGTTATTCTACTAAAAGATGGTTGACGTATTATAAGGGGCAAAGGATGATAAAGAATTATGGATAATTTATTCTTTATTATAAATCTCAGTTCCTAGCCTTTTCAATCATAATTGAAATGCGTTTTCGATCAGATTTTTCGTCCAGTTTGCCTGACTCATTGAGCAAATGCTGAAATGGCTCCTTGTTTTGCTCTTAGACACTACGCTTATACTAGCTTCACTACACGCTCAATTTGTAGAGCTCTCTTTTTGATATAAGTGGTAGAAGTGGATTCGGGATATGGGTTGTCATTTTTATAGGAAATCTAAAAAAACAAATCTGTAGTTAGTTTAGCGATGCAAATAAGTCTTCTATAAGCGGCAGCGGAAATGTCCAGCTTTCAAGTGTTGCTAGTCACGTTCATCATTTAGTAACTTTATTCATCATTCAACTATTTATTGTAGAAGCAGGGAAAAGAGATTTTGCTGCTGAAGAAAACCTACACAGAGTATACTTCTCTCCCATCATTACGTACAGTTTTTTACTCTTATTGCACGAAAATAAATCAAATCAAATGGTTTTGATGGGTGATGATGATGAAGCAATGGTGTAATAAGTGGCAGGTAAAGGGAGAACCCCGACAAAGCCTGCAAGATGGAAATGTACTGTAGCGACCCCGCTTTGTTCATCACAAATTCCTCGTGGATCGAACAGGATTTGAAACTCTGTGCTCAGTTGTTTATGTTGATCGGTCTGACAGCTGCAGGATTATGTTGGTGTGTTGATATGTGTGAAAAGCTAACCATGTCACATACGTGATATAACCTTTAACTTTCATGGGACTTTAACTCACGGCCTTCATCTTTGCCAACTTCGACTATGTCCCTTATCCATGCCTCACAGAGGCCAGCTTACCTCAAGCAGTGACACTGAAATTTTTAACCATTTCTAACAGAGTTTGTGGATTCCAAAATGAGTTCGCCACAAAAGTGGTTTTCAGGGTGTTCTCATTTGTTCTGCCTTTATTTCATTTCCGCCTCTTGTTTCTATATCATTCCATTATTTTTTTTCTCGTATACTCATCACCAGTCCTTCTATCATAGTCATGGGATGAGGAAATCCGGATGAACCAAATAAATGTTTAAAAAATAAGAAAAATTATCGTGCATACAATCTTGACACCTGTAGGTCCACCAATATCAAAGATGATTACTGATAGGGCATCAAATGAAACAGATAGGAAGAATACAATAAAGAAATAAGTGATGTCAAATGCATATGAATTTCCTTTGGTCACAATTAATAACTTTATCAGTACGATGTGGCGAAGTTATTCTGGTTCAAAGAGTCATGAAATAACCTAGTCGGAAAACCCTTGCTTAAAATTAAATTTTGAAGTCATGGAATATGATTAGGAGTCTCAGCCGCAAATATCTCATGCGTCGTTATTTATTTTCGTCAATCACTAAGCTAACGAGTGATTTGATTGGTGTGTGAAGCTTTCGAAGGGTATGCTTGAGATGCTAGGAGATGTAGAAAAGAGATAATAAAAACCTACACTGGACTTTTCCTTCAAGCCATACCTTAATTAGTAGCAGACATTTCTGGTGAGAAGCAACTTCCAATCATCATAAAAACTAATTTTGTATATATTCCTTCTAATTCGTAAAAAAGGAAACGATTATTCGATAGCTAGTAGGATATTTCACAAGACATTTAGAATTAATATTTCTCAAAATTATTCAGAATCAAGATCTTGTCATTCTCCCATATTTTCCGAGTTCTTCAGCAAAAAACGTCAGTCAGATGGGAAAGAGCGATCATGTCGATAATGATCACATCTCCAACCGCAGCGCCTGTATCTCCCCAGGTAGACTCAATCGACAAAGAACGCAGCGCCGCCGCTTGTGTCGTCCCTCAAAGGAGCCAAGGCAGCTCGTCGTACACGGCCACCTCCCTTCCCCAAAGGCCACCTTGATTGATTTTTCCATTGTCAGCACCGCTCACCAAGATGAGTTAACAAGGCCCGCCTGCTGGCCAATGAGTTCCTGCGAGGATGACACGACTTCGCGTACCGCCAATCTTGCGGATGGGACTTTGAAAGATCCGCTTCTCCCTGACTCATCGGGATTTGCGTGTCGCCGCCGTTGGATGCGGATGACGTTGGCAGATCCGTATGCTCAACGGGAGTCAATATGATATCGTCTGGATGGAGTATGTACTCTTGGCTCTATGAGATTCGTTAGCTCAAACAAACGTTCTCGACCCATTTACTTGCTGACCCTGAGCGTTCATGATCATTTGCTTTCTTCGTCACTCATGACGTAAATATGTCTCAACGGTCAATTATCACACAATACACAAATGTTCAATACTTGACGTAATGTAATATGTGCCTTTTGAGTGCCAGAGATAATTAATTAGTATAAGAAGTGAAACGCATTTATGAAAACTTTTAAGCTATATAAAAATACACCCACAAATTATGTCATTTCTTAGCAACTAGATATTCTATTGCACGAGTGATGTATTGTTTATAGTATCGGCTCAATATTTATTAATACTGTCAACATTTTATCTGCTGCTGTTCAGATACAAAAACCTACGTAGTCAGTATTTGGAATAGCAACATGGAAATGTACTGAAATGTAGTTCGTATCATGTCAATTTGACTAAGAAGGGTCAAAGAAAATGCACGAAATGTGCATCAATTGGCAAAGTTAGAATCCAGGAGAATACGAAATAAAGATCTCATCTTTTACTTTCTAAATTCTTTAATATCGAGTGTATAGACTGTTATCAAAAATTGATAAATTTACAAAAACAACAATCGGAAACAAACGGAAAATAAAATTCTGGTGGCACCTTTATAATTGTCTATTTTATTTCACATTATACGCCAAATGTACCATTTTCTTTACTTTGAAGAAAACTGTAAGCAGTGTTATTTTCACTTATCAAACACATTTCAAACCATTTGCCTTCATTTGCTTTCACTACGCTTTAATAATTACTCCACATGAATTGTCGTTCCTTCTCATCACTTTAGAGAATAGAAATAAAAAATATCGGAGAAAGTAGTATACAGGAGAAGAACCCAACTAGTTAATCGTCACCTGTTTTTTCACTCAACTTCAATAGTTACACTCGTTGGGATTCCTGAACTAAGCTCTCTATTAAACCATTTCTCTTTTACACTAGTTTACACTTGACGCGCTCGTATCCACAATGACTTCTTATTGTGATGTCCTTAACTGTTTATTCGTTTATTTCACTTACAGTTAGTAACAGTCAGGTTTGTACAGTCCATAATTTGCTCGAAAGTCGTTAATTTTATGTGGAAAATTAATACTAATGAAAAAATATTACAAGGTAATTGCATAATTCCTGTTAAATAAAATGCAACTTTGTACACAAAGACGAAACGGCCTTGAACTTGAAGTTCACCAGCACATTTTGTTGCTTGGAAACCTTCCTAGCGGCTAGTTCCCGAGCGACTAAATGTGCTGGTGAATTTCAAATTCAAGGCCATGTCTTCTTGTGTACAAAGTTACATTTTATTTAACTGTAAAACTGCCTCGGACGCTCGTATCAGAAATAAATTATTCATATATGAGGTTTTCTATGGTTTTACGATATATTATACATTTTAAGGGTAATCACCGTATTAAGCTGATATCACCGTATCAGCTGTAGTCTAATCGGTTATCTCATTTGGTTTAGGAAGAAAGCATTGGACCACGATAATCCCAAGTAAGCATCCCGATAACACCCTGAATTGGGTCGATCTGAGACGACAGATTACGTTCACATCGGGATTCTACAGTCAAGAAGTGAACAATGCGACATAACACAAACATGACGCAAAAAAACAAGCAGCTTTCGAACCTTCCTTAGTCAATCGTCGAATTTACATATACCCTATCCACATTACCAAAACCAGATAAAAATTCTTACTTCTTGCTAAGTCGCAACTGTCCAATTTCATCCTGGATCTGATATCCACGAACTGAGTGCATTAGCTCTTCGGATGTGAGTGCGGACAAAATGAGAAAGAAAGATTTGCAGGCGTTGACCCGTTGTTGATTTTAACCACGAAATTTTCTTGTGGACACTCAGGCTAGCTAGCCCAGGGGGATCAATAACTAGTGACTTGTGACAACAAGCTATTCAATTCTGTAGACACATTTTAAATATAATTTTAAACGAATTGGATTAAAATCACGTTATCAAAACGAAGTGAATCGAATTGCTATGACGCTACCTGCTGACATCCTGTCAAATATGACATCTTTTAGTAAGCAATGCCCCGTCAATAAGAGCCAAATCAATATTCTGCTTATATATTGTTAAAATAAGTAACATCCTCGCCATGATTATTAGAAGGAAGTGCTATATTTCTTATTCAAATAATCACTTGGAAAATGCTGGTTCATTGATATTAATGATTCGTTGGGGATGAAAATTTAACAAAATTTTGGAATTTAAGGAAATTAAGAAATTTAACAAAATTCCAAGTATCTCTGTATTTTCAAAGTAGGGAGCTTAAGACCTCACATGGTCAGTATTCTGTATTTTAAATCTCCACCGAAAAATATTACTTATTTTCCAGTTTCCATGCATTATGCCTCTCAGGAAATGCTGTATGAAGTCAACTGCTGCAGGCAGAAACGTTGATCATTAAATTACTATCTTCAAGCAATTTCTAATTCCCTTCAGATTAAAGTTTCATACTAAATAAATGCGATCTTTTGGCGCCGGTAAGTCTGTGCGTCCTGTATACATCCTTGCGGCAAAACCATGCTCCCGCGAAAGCGTCCTGATCTGGAGACGAAGCGTGCGTATCTTTTGGGCGAAGGAACCGCGGGGGCCAAGGCCGGGGGTCCCGCGCTGCCTGGGATTCGCGCGTCGCCGCAGGAGAAAGACGCGCGGAGGTCGGCGGGCCACGCGCCCAGGCCGCGGCGCGGCGCGCGAGGGCCGATATGGGCCGGGGCTTTACGCGCTGAAATACGGCGTATTGTGGCGGCTTTGGCGGCCGGTTTGGCACTCGGCGCGAACAATGGCTCCGTGAATCACGCTCCGGCGAAAGTACTGGAAGGGATGCTCCGCCGCCGCGTTTGCTACGAGCGAGCGTTAGTGCCCCAGCGCGGGGAAGTGTTGCCCTTATGACTGCGGGACTCAACCGACTAAACCGTTCGTTACTAATAAGGTGTAGATCGGGACCTGTAGCGTAGCTATACTACTAGGCTGCAGGTCGGATCCCGAAGCGTAGCTACACTGCCAGGCTGTAAGTTGAGTCCCATAGCGTAGCTATTCTAGTAGGCTCCAGATCGGGTGCCGTTGCTTAGCTCTACTATTAGGGTGCAGACCGGATCCCGTAGCGTAACTATACTACTGCGCTATATGTTGGGTCCCGTAGCATAGCTATACTATTAGGCTGTATGTCGGGTCCCGTAGCACCGCTGTACGACCAGGCTTAAGTCTCTAGCAGTAGCATATCTATACTACTACACTGTTTTTCACGTTGTGAAGGCACAATGGGTCATATGGAGAATCCGCGCGTTCTTGCCGACACACGTTCACTTGCCCGCTCGCTCCAGAATCGTCGAAATCACAGCTACCTTTCTCAATACATGCATCTACTGAAAATATAGTTTATTCGCACACATTGTTATTTTTATAGTCGTGATATTTTTATTAGCGTAAATATCTAATACAAAAGGATCCTTTATATGTGTTGTTATAAAATGAAAAAAAAAGATCGTAAATTGTTGATTCTGACGTCAAATATTAATTAATTAATTATGCAATAAACGAAACACTATAACCAACATTTATCCAACTTTCATCGCAACTTTCAACATTATGTTCCTTTTCTCATTTCTAAACTATCTCATTTCTCATAGTTATAAATATCTGCACATTATTGTACAATTTCTTTCTATCGTTTCTATCTTTTTTCACACTTTTTCTATTCAAATCCCATTTCTATCAATAAGCGATAAAATGTAGAATATTTGAAATATGGTAAATTAACATCTTTCATTATACAGGATGAGTCACGTAACTTTAGCACCTCCTGTAACTTTTGAACGATTGAAGATATTGCAATGCAGTTTTCACGGAAGTGAATGAGGGAATGGGGCTAATTGATATGTGAATTGATTTATCCTTTATCACTTGTATTTTACGAGATATTTGAGG
Source organism: Acheta domesticus (assembly GCA_031308135.1). Classification (NCBI taxonomy): domain Eukaryota; kingdom Metazoa; phylum Arthropoda; class Insecta; order Orthoptera; family Gryllidae; genus Acheta; species Acheta domesticus. Next base: position 66,896,590 of record JAHLJT010009355.1, read on the forward strand.
TAACTTTGTTTTTTCAAATGTGACTATACAAATTTTTTTAGTCTATCATGACAAGCGTAAAAAGACGAATCCAAAGATATAAATATTGTCATATGTTAGATAAGCATTTGTTTTAGTAATTGTGATTTTTTGCGTCTAGTGTTTTACGGATATTTTCATTGTAACTGTCAGCCCCACAAGGTCACGCAGCGCTCGCCCAGCAAACGCAGGGTCGGGAAAGGGATTTTAGTACTTGAAGATACGTAAAATATTCACAAAACTGTTGCATTTTTTCCTGAACTCTCCTTTCCATCCTGATCCATTTTCAGATATTTTGTGTTTCTTAGGGATTGAAAATGCGGATTTGTCTTAAGTAGTATTTATTGAAATAAGATTATTTCTATCTCTAAGTTATTATTATATTCTTATTAACATTGAAATTGTTTGCTCAAAATACGCAATATTTTTTGTACAGATTTAATTATTTATTCTTATTGTGCTTGGTTTCAAGATCCCATTAATACGTATCTTATGAAACCCCATTAAATGGAGTAGAAGTTATAAACAATTTTAATACGATACAAACTAATGACAAATCCTTATTTTCCATCCTTTAATTCCTTCAATCAAAGAAAGTCGAAAATCTGAAAATGCGGAAGGATGGAAAGCACAGTTCAGGAAAAACCTGCAATGGTTTTGAGAATATTTGGAACATGTTTCGTTTCTTCAAATCTCCCTTCCCTTGCTCGGGCGCGCGATGCTGGTGGAGCCCTGCGTGATCTTGTGTGGTAGACTATTCAAAATGTCCGTTAAACCTCAGTCGCAAAAATCAAAATTAATCAAAAAATGCTTATCTAACATATGACAATATGTACATCATTGGATTCGTCTTTTTACGCTCGTCATGGTGGACTGAAAAAATATGTATAGTTCCATTTAAAAAAACAACGTTACCTAAAAAATCTCGTAAAATACAAGCGATAAAATAGAAATTAATGCACGTATCTATTAGCCCCTTTCCCTCATGCACTTCCGTGAAAACTGTGAATTTTAACCGTTCACAAGTTACAGGAGGTGCTAAAGTTACGTGACTCACCCTGTATATACACGATTGTTGCGCAAACATTTAAAAACAGATACGCATGGAAATTGAGTCCACCATATGTACAAAATCGTCGAACTTCATTTTCCTACTGATTTTATACTTCATTCCAGTTAACTTTATTTTTCTCGGAGTCGGTATTTCTCCATTCTTATTTTCCGTTTTATTCTAATGAAGGAATGTCTGCTTATGTCTGTTGCTCTGCAAAATTCATTCAAACGATTTATTCCGTTTTTGGATGTTTTCCTTTTAAGTTCTCGAATATTTTGAAAATATTTTTAACACTCAATTATTTCATCCCGTTTCCCTGCGAACTATTTATATCTCTTAAAATTAATCCACTACATGATTCACTAAATTACGTACCTACTTTTCATTACCCTTGCACGTCCACCATCCAAAAATCGACTGACTCGTCATCCAGCAATGTGAAATTTTCGAAAGGGCTTCTGGTGATCATTGAAGTATTGATTTCGAAGGTCTCTTCCGCTCATGACATCGTATAAACAAACACTTCCTTTCAGCCCTACGGGTGACACATCCTGCATCCCTACCTTGCCTTTCTATCGAGCTTCATGTCATCTCAAGTTGCGCACGGAAAACAAACATCAAATACACAGACAAGTGCATCATAAGAACTTCGGGTGATGATAGAAAATAATTTCATCGTTTTATCCAAAACTTTGTCGCTGGAAGTTTTTAATTGGACTTAAAGATCGAAAATTTCCCAGCAGCGATATATTTTAAGCAGCGATATATTTTGTTATAATTTACACATTTTTGTTGACAATTCATTTTTTAAAGAGATACATTTTAACATGTGTATAAAATGAAAGCATCTCCGTCAGCTGAAGTAACTGAAATTTTGTATCCATTTTTTCCAAAATAATTCCATCAATTTTTGGATATGTTTTGTCTGAATAAAAGATGTTTAAAAAGTCAGTTCCGCAGAAATCCAGCGTTTGGATTATTTTATTTGAAAAGCAAATGAAGGACACATTTTTCATGATTACCATTGTGTTCCTCGTCATTTTCTTTACAAGATTATTTTTTTCTTCCTTACTTTTGCAACAACACGATTTGGCAACAGTGCACGAGATTCTCCCGTGAGAACATTGTCTATAAGAGCCCATTGTGACTTCACGACGTGAAAATGAGTATAGGCTGCAGGTCGGGTTCCGTAACGTAGGTATACTATTAGACTGTAGATCGGGTCCCGCCACTAAATCCCCCTTCCTGTTACAAGGTGCAGGACCCACCACGAGCTTGCGAGTCACCTGATGGGAGACAGTTCTCAGCCCCATGGGCTTACAGTCACAGTGGAATTAAGAGTCTTTAAGTCGAAGTTCGGGTCAATGTTCCGGGTTTTACAAAATCTCAGAGCTTCGACTCAGACCAGATGGGCAGAGATTTCTTCAATTTGGAAGAAATCGTACGAATGGTTAAGGCGCTAGTGTTGTTCACATGCACCGGACGGATGTTTTGCTTTCAGTTGTTTTTTCGGTATCAAGGACCCACAAAACAGGGATTCTGGCTTCACCACGTGTTAGGGGATTTTTTTATTTTAGAAACTGGTTTTTTTCCACTTTTTCGTTATCAGGGCCCGGAAATGAATTTTTTTCTGCCGAAAATTCGCCGTTTTTTCGCGCAGCATTACATAACTTTCCCTACACTACGTATATTACTCCGTGTATATACGTACGCATACGGGAAAGTAAAAATTACAGAATGTGCTACGGGTTTCTTCCTTTCATTACAATCAGGTAACAAAATTATGAACAGTTAACGTACGCAAGTCGCCAACCTTGTTAGTTTTGCCTATCAAGTTCTTATTGTGAACGGTACACTATGAATCACGCTTCACCGTTTGTGAGAGGAGCCACTCGGCCTTTGCGTTTCCTACGACGGATCGTTGTCGTTCCCTCACTATCGTCAATTGGTGACGCAGTGCGTTAATTGTGTGATTCAAGGGTCATGGATTAGGACGTAAGTAATATAGAATAAGTGGTAGATGAAACAAATCTTGGAAAGTTTTGTGGGTCTTTTCCCATTTCTCTTTCTTCTCACTCCATCTTCACTAAATAATCATTCACAATTATTCTTTCACTAAATATCGTGATCATCATATCCCCTTTACTCATCCTTACTGATTTCTATCATCTCGTACTATCTGAGGTCTTTTCTTTCGTAACATTCATCACAATTGCTTCCTAGCGTCGATGGTACAGCTAAAGTTTAACAGAAATAGTAAAGTGTGAACTATAGCTGCGCATTGTGGCCATTTAAACATCATTCATCTCTCTTTATCACTATCAACCCGAGTTTTCTCTCTCCTCCCCCTCTCCATGGCTGGAAAGGTATAAAGTGTGAAGTCAGCGTATTAAGAAAACATGATATTTCTGAAAATAACTCGATGATTAATAAATATAAGAAAGAATATTTTGGCATTTATTGTGCTTAAGTAGCGCAAGGATTGACCAAATATGATCGAAGATTTTAAAAGAAGGACATAATCAAAGCCTATGCTAACTTTTTCCTTTTACCGATCAAGTTGTAATTTCGGGGCACTGCGGTGACTTCATTTTCCTTTCAAGTTTCGGTTTTTTCTAGGTGACGTCGCTACGGTCTGTAGCAGATTTACTGGGGCGTAGTTGGTCAAACCACCACAAGCACTGAAAACTTTTACTTACTTAAAAGAAGGATGATGAAAAGTGTAATGGCATGAGTAAAGTCAAACAAGAAATTTGTTCATGAATAGGTTTCCAACACCTGCGAGAATTCCCTTTCTAACTTCTTCACATTCAATTCCGAGGTGATTCCAGAGAAGAGAATTCGATTCACATACCATCGTGACAAAGTGGGTGTTTCTTATGAAATTAACCTTGAAATTGTATATATTTTTCCATACGTGCTCACACGGTTCTATGCATTTTTCTAATAGGCAAATAATATTTTAGATAGCGTACAGGCGACTACGGTCATAGTGAACTCGGATATAGTAAACTCTTGGTTATAGGGAACCTAATTCACTGGTCTCGTTTCACTTACATTACACATAAGCATAACAAGATTAGGTTATAGTGAACTCTGATCTCGTCTATAGTGAACGTAAGAAATACATCGTCCTGTAAATGAATTCATTCCTAGAAGAAAAAAAAGATCGCCTCAGTGTCACAAATTACAACATTAGGCAGCTGGAAAAAATATCGTCAGCCAAAGGTCATCATCGAAGAAGTCTTCTCTGAGGTGGAGGTAGCAGACACGGAATGGGGAGCTTACTGTTATGTGATGAAATCGATACAAATGAAGGTGTTCCAACAGTTCAAGAGGCATTGTGGGACATCAAGACAGTCTCATGTTCGTTGAAAATTCTAGTTCAAATCCCCTTTCAACTAATCCCCCCAAACACCCTTTCAACTAATCACAACTCTCTTCAATGTCACCTACGCTTTTTAATGTTTGTTTTGTAATCTTAATTTTGTATTTGATATGCTTTATTTCTTACATTCAGACATTGCCTTTTTTGCGGACGCGATTGCAATATTTACCACTCATAGCGATAATCTTTTAGGCAGCGACAATCTCCAAAATGACCTAAATATTCTTATTTCTTGATTCAATGGTTGGCAAATAAAAGTAAATTATCAAAAATCTCAAGACAAAATCTTCTCTTTAAAACGGATTCTTCCTACTTATCCCTTAATAATTAATAATTATGCAGTTAAATGGCTTCCAAACGATACTCCTGTTAAATATATTGGACTTCAAACAGATACTTAATTAACGTGGAAAAACATATAACATCAATAGCTGATGTCACACATAAAAATATTAAAATTGTATTCATTCATAAATAGAAAATGTAAATTATCAATAAACTCAGCATTAATGCAATTTAAATACATTACATTTAAATACCTTTACTGACCGATGCCTGCCCAATAGGGGATAATAGCTAATAGCAACATTCAAAAACTGGAAGTACTTAAAAAAAAGTCTTAAGTGAAGCATAAAAAGCTCCATGGCACATCAGAAATGACCAAATTGTAAAATAATGATGTACAGAACCACTAAGAATGTGGATTCTTAAACTTTCTTTCCATTTCAACTTTTTTCTTTCATCTTGTCCAACCACTCGTTTGTATACTCTAGGTAAATCAGTCAATCTTTTTCCACGAATCACATCAAGATATTCCAAAGACCTACTACATCCTCCTTAATTAGCTATAAATCAGGTTCAAAAATCCCCTAATTTAAAATGTATTTCGTACTCCAAATATTTTATGTATTTTTCTTCCTGGATATCCTTGGTTGTTAGTTTCTACTACTATTTTCTAACTATTATTTTATCATATGTGTACTATTATTGTACACATATGACAAAATGTAAGTTCAAAAAAACCTATTATGTATATGTAACCTAAAACCCCTTCAAAAACATAATTTTGTCGAACAAAGTTAATAAGAACTATTTTTGCAAATGTTCGATGAAAACCCTGATAATTCGAAAATTGCAAAAGTTCCAATTTTTTTCGGCGTCTTCCAGCAACTAAAATATTAAAGATAGAGATTTTTCCCTCAATGAAATCTGTGTCTTAAAGATAGATTTTGAAATAAGGTCGTAAAGTACAATTTTTAGAAAATTAGAGTACTTTTCGCCTACGATTTTGTGTAAAAACACAGGCGAGAAAGTAGGTGCTGTTTTAGCACCACTGTTGAAATAGACACTAGTGGTGTGCCATGTGATATTACCATATTTGTCATCACCATCATGAAAAGCAAGCACGCTAACCAATGAGACATTCCGCGAGAACGATATTACCACATTTGATATTTATAATTAGGGGGCGGATTTTGATTACACAAAACATTGCCAAAATAATCAACAAAATGTCCTAAAAATCTATAAAAAATGCCCTAAAAGAAGAAAATGACGCAATTTGTTTTATGAAAACCAGTTCGGATGAACAACTGAAACTTTTGTATATTTTACTGAAGAAATTGAAGTTTCTTCTATTTTTGAAGTGCACTCAGTTTGCAAACTTTTGCTTTGGGCTGTTCTTTGCCAGGAAATCTGTCTTCAGTTATCCCGAAAGTGGCCGAACCGACAACCTTACATTGCATCCAACGGCTGACATTACAATTTCTGAGCCAAGAAATCCAATAGGCTACTCAGGAATTCTGTGGAGAACATTTGTTGCATCTCGTAAATATTACTTGAAGCAAGTGCGATTAAAATGATATTAAAATCGATAAAAACAGCGAAAAACGCATTGAAATGACGGAAAAAGGTAAAAAAGCCTTACTACTCGAAATCGACGAAAATTTAAAAAAAATTACGGGTCATTTCCTTTTGTCGTAACATAAAATTAATATCTATACTAAACTGTATTGTTCTAAAGTAAAAAGAAAGAAATGACCTTTCATTAAAATCCGGCCCCCTACTTATAATAGATAATACAAGATAAGAACCGTGTAGGATATCAACGGAAGCACCAAAGATATAGTAAATGAGAATGAACAAATTATAAAAGTCTAACCGGAAACACTTTGAGACAGTCTTCAACGCAATACACCAAGCGCGACTACTTAGCGCTTAACGGTACGGAAATTTGACAATGAAGTTATGCAAACCAACAGCGAAACTATGATGTACTGAATTCACACAGTATCTTCCAACACAAATCATCACATTTTTCTTTATTACCCTTAAAGCAAGGTACGTATATCCATTGATATAAATACTTGTATCCCTACTCCGTTCTACTCAACACTCAGAAGACATTACGGGATGTAACAGAACATCTTAACAGAAACTCTGGCTGAGAGCGCAATGACTAACGCCAAGAGGATTTCCTCGGCACTTTGGAGAAGTTTTAATGCACCGCGGATATGAATACGGCGATGAGAAACGAAAGGAAGTGCAGCGTGGCGTCGTCCTGCAGCGAGCGGAAAGCGTTATGCAAGGCGTTGCGGTGGCTGGCGCCAACAGCGATGCCGCCGCGCAGATTGCCTTCGCCCCTGGAGCGAGGAGAGCTCCAAGATGGCGCTCGGAGAGCAAACGCACCGGCACAAGTGCTTCGGTGTGTTCGCTATATGGGCGTAAGCATCGTAGGGTAGATATTGACGCTTGCTCCGCAGCCCCGCCCTCCAGAAAATGAGTCAGAATCATACTGTCTGGTCACGGCGCGACAGCCCGTTTCGAGCCAGGGCCTTCCAGCAGCGTCCCGGGCTCGCGGCCATGGGTAAAGGGGTGCGTGTGGTTTGCACGTAGATGTCCCTACGCCGTACTTCTGGTTTCTCAGCCTCAGAAGTGAGTTTTTTCATCGTCACACAGCAACATATACTGGGACATTGCAAGGAAAACGCACACTGTAATCTTACCCGACCGGGAATTAAACCTGGGTCGCGTCATGGAAAGCGAGTATGCTGACCAATGAGGTAACACGAGCGCAAGAATCATACAAAATATAACAATGAAATAAAACTTCGCACAAAAAGCATTCGATTAAATAAAAACGTTACATTCATATCTAAGTTTTTCTTTTGTATAGCAATGCAAGAATTGTTAAAACTAGGTAACTTTCATTCGGCTATGTATTTACATAGCCGAATGGCCATACGATCATCTTATTTTCTCTTTAAAATACATATGAAATCCAAAAACAATCCTTCTTTCCCTTATACATTGGAAAACTTATTTCATTGAAACGTGTCTTCCCTAAAAAATCTTCCATCTTTATTCCAAAATGATGGTGCTCAGATCTTCACCCAAAAATGTGCCTGTTTACTCTTTCAATTCTAATGTCATATTACCGCTTGTTTATGCATGTCAGTTACATCGTTCATTGATTACATAATTCGTCTGTTTATTTTACGAATATCGCACCATCCACCATTTTAGGAATTCATTTATATTGACCAGAAAAAAATCAACAATACAGCTGAGAGAAGAGATATCGTGTACGCATTTGATGAAATGGGTCCACATGTCCCTTTCTAATTCCTTCTCTTTCAATACAATCGATTTCAATAAATACAATCGATTTATTCACAATTTAATAAATGGCATTTCCTTGGGTCAATGGAATACGAGAACTTTATAAGAGACTCTTAAAGCATAGCTTCATTGTTCAATGTTCATTCAATGTTCATTTGCCACTAATGAAAGTTAGATGATATTAATTCAAGCTTTACAGCTATAATACATATTGCTCTTCAAGCTGTTTGAGACTTACACCACCTTCTTTCTTATATAAGACAATCTTCCTCGTGATGTTCTTCATGATCTTTTTCATGATGACTTTGTTTTAATCATAAGTTTCCATGCTTCATTCAAAAACCTGTAGGGATTAACCTGTTTGTCGTCTTACTTCCAATTAGGACTCTTAACTCAAAAACATTTATTTATTGCCGTATAAGACCATTTTTCCGCCTGGTCACATTAGGCAAAAAATTAAGAGCCTATTTCCCATGTTTTCTGTAAAACAGTGTACACTCCTAGTAACTCTCATACATTGTATCCCCGACTTGCCAAGCTTAAACAAATTCAGAGAGATATATCTTAAATCAAAAATAATTCTTACGAAATATGTAGTCTCAATTACAATATAATAAATAAATCATTTACACCACAGCCTTACCACAATAATACTAAATCTCACCAATCTAAAATAAATACAGAGAATAGGGAAGTAATGTATATCCTGATTCAAACCATGAACTTGTAAATGGAATACAAACTGAGTCAATTCAATTCAATTAATATAGCTCATTCACAACGAAAATTCAGAGCAGTACGTACTATCGTTCGAGATTAAACGCCCTTCCTGTACCCGCGAAATCGCGGGCCTCCAGGAAAGATCTGGAAGCGGCGGTGGAGGCGGCGGCGCCCAGCCGACTGGAACCTCGCCTGAATCACTGCTCCCGATGGTATCGCGGGGGCTCCTCCGGTCCGACGCGGCCCGCGGCTCCAACATCGCCCAGGGCAGCGCGCGGGGGTGGGGGCGGGCGCGAGGGCGGGCGCGGGCGCGAGGGCGGGCGCGGGGGCGGGAGTGGGGGTGCGGCGGGACGCGCCCGGCGACCTCCGCTCCCGGATCCCGCCAGCAGGTGGTCGCTACGCCTGCGGTGACTCAGCCCCAGGCTCCCACAAAGGGGCGCAGGGCCTCCTGCCCGCGCCAGCGGGAGCACCGGAAACGCAAAGTAGCCGCTGCAATAACGCCCCGCCGTTCACCGTTGTCATGTTGCACCCGTCGTCCACTCGTATTTGCGATATTTGATGGTTTTATTTTGAAAGTTAGTAGTTTTATATTTCCCTCCCTCTTTCCTAAAAAAATAAAATTGAACTACTCAAAACTTGAGGACAAATAGTATATAAAAGGTAGGGAGAATAAAAGGTACTGTAGGGAAGCGAAAAAACTATCAGGAGCAATAGATACGGTACTAATAACACTTTTCGATAAAATAGAAACATGTTAAATGAAGTTGCTTGGCACACGCTCTCAAAGACACCTGAGATACATGACGGCAAGACAATCAAATTAGCTCGTCTGGATCCTACCATGTCATTAGATATCACACACATCACTCCTTAAAGAATAATGAAAGTTCAGAAAGTTCTCAAAGAAATCTAGTTCAGAATAGTGAGTTGATAACGCGTCTTTCCTTTGTAGTACGTGTATCAAAACACGTACAATCAAAACAAATAAATATCAAATCAAAACTATATATATATAACTTCGACCACATTATACCCTCGGTCAAACTTCGACCACATTATAACAAAGCAAAATAAAATGAACAGCGTTAATTAACCATTTCTAACAGTTCAAGCTTGTTAAATTTTCGAGCACATCATTACGTATGTTACACACCAATTATGTTAACATGCAAAACATGACGAAAATTTCACCAAAATAATACGACTTGCTCTAAAAATATTACCTAATGTAAAATCCTTGAGTAACTCGAGTTGGAGGGATATAATAAAGGCGTTAAAAAAGGAGCTTTGGCGGAGAGTGACGTCACCGTTGCACCGCGATTGCGTGACCGCCTTCGTGGCCGTCGCGTCGCCGCGACGCGCCAAGGACGCCCGAGGCGCCCGCCGTGGGCTGCACGCACTGAGGGCGGCGCGGCGCGGCGCGGCGCGGCGCGGCACGTGCTCTACTGCAGCGGCACTCGCGCTTTTTGCTTTCTCGCTACGGAGTAGAGATGTAATGCTGTGCGAAAAAACGGCGAATTTTCGGCAGAAAATCTTTTCATTACAGGACCTTGGAAACGAAAAAGCGGCAAAATTTAGTTGCTAAATTTGAAGAAAAAAAAATCCTCTGTAATGTGGTGTAGCCAGAACCCATTTTTGGTGGGTCCTTAACACCGAAAAATAATATCTGTCCATATGTCCGTCTGTCCGTCCGTCCGTCTGTCCATCTGTCCGTCTGTCTGTCTGTCTGTCGTCTGCTTGTCCGTCTGTGAAGAACGCTAGCGGTTAAACCGTTCAGCCAATTTTCTCCAAAATTGATCGATATTTTATATATTATATATTAAAATATCGAAAATCGATATTTTAATTTTGGGAGGAACTTTACGTGAAGCCCCTATGGAATTTTCAAAATATCTATCTTTTTAATTAAATTTTGTTGTTGGATATTGTAAGGGACGTTTAAGAGTGCAAGTCTCAAGAGTACTACGCGATGACAGTTTGTCATCGCGTAGTACTTTTCTGGTCCACTTTTTATCGTGCTCATCTCAACTAATGAAAGAAAAGAAAAAAACTTTCTTCAACAAGTCGTAGTAATAGAGATGAATACTTTTCCTTCAGAGTACCTTTCTAATCGATAAAAAAATTATATAATGTGACGTCGTCATGAGGTGAGGAAGAACACAGACACGGAGTTGGCTGTACATATTTATTTACAATAGTTTATTACACTATGTACACTCCTAAGGAACACTCCTAAGGAACGCTGCTCTCCACAGCACTCCGACTCCTGAGACGAGCCGCCTCAGTATTTGCCAAGAGAACCCCAGCTCACTACACTAGCGCCGCCCCTGGTCTCTTGTCCCGTGGCGAAAAGCCACGCCTCGCAAGACGCTGCTCGCGATCACCTCCGCACATCGCTACGGTCAAACTCGAATGCCAAGGAAGCTTATTCCACCCGCCTCCCTTGCGAGGCATCACGTGATCGACCTCCCACGCACAAAGCGTCATTTTCGCTCGAGATTTGGGCCGGCTGCAAATGGTGCCTGGTGTCCACCTGCGAACGATTTCTGTCGTCACACATCGCTTGTGCGAACGGGCAGCCGCCTTCTCAGTCACGCCCCCAGCGGAGAGACCCTCGCGAGACCCCGGGGGTCCATCCGCCCCTGCGGGGCACGAGAGGACCAGCCCCTCCCCCTTGCACGACTTGTGCGGTCGGTCGGAGCCCAGTGCTATGACGCTACAATAACTAGAAAAATATAATGAGTAACCATATAGTTGCTTAGATGTCAAATGCAAAGCAGAGTTATATACCAAATAGGTCATACAATTCAAAGTAGAAAATTAATCAATTCATTCAAGTTACCAGGTGCAAACGAACATAAAATGCAACAAAACTTGTATCTCTTTGCTCAGCAGCAACAGTGAGACATCGGTCCAGTGTTTTTGAACACTTGTTTGCCCCATCAGTAGCTAACAGTAGGTAGATAACCCAACGGAACATGTCCCATTGGTAGTGAAAGGGTATGCTTCAGGAGCAAACGACCAAAGGGGCGGATGCCGGAATTTGTGTGATTTTGTTTTGTGATGCGTCAACTGCTATCATTAGTCCCGTAAGTGTTATATCCCGGCGATAACAGTATTCCTCCAAAGTAGAAAATTAGTTCCGTCGCCCAACTTCACGTCGGCTTGAAAACGTTTCTCACATCCAGGTATCTCATCAAGCCATCTCAGTCGGACTATATGAAAGCTACTGCATACGAGTTGCGCACATTACTTGTTTAGCACAAATTTAGGAGAACTTATAATTTTTTAGGTTTGCACCCATTCACAATATGCCGAGCGGGAGCTATGTTGATGCATGTCGGCGTAGTGTTTTGTATACTTTATTGCTCTCAGTTCTTTATTTATTTTGAACTATGCGACTCGCAAAACGCTACTTTGCCGTACGTATACAGCGAATTCACATTTTTCAATCAATAAACATTTAACTGAAGTACGAGTTCCCCTGCATGTGTCATTTTTTTTCTTTCTTAGCACCAAGAGATAAAGGCAAAATTAAAAGTATGTTCGAACGTACGTTCGAAGAGACCAACATCCCAAAATGACAAAATATGACCGATAATAGTGAATCCACAATGTAACAGAATTATTGTTCAACTAATGTTTTCAACAGCAAAATGCTGCTGAACAAAATCACAGAAAATGGTTTTCCAAAAAGTATCACAAACTGCTCAAAAACAAGTACAATTGCGTCGTAAAACACTGCAAAATATTAAATATTTTAACAAAAAGTCTTCACGGATACTGCTACAATAAAGTACAGTATAAACGGATACACAGTATAACAGTTCTTGAAATACTAAGAATATCCAAAACTTGCTGGAGTCTTGCTGCTGCATGACGTCATCCGTGTCGTAAGCAGTGACGCGCTATGAAAATTCAGTAGGTTTGTGCAGTATGAGGAATGACAGAAACACAATGAAAAATTTGCATTTTTCAGTCAACATCCAAACTGTTTCAGTGTTTCTGGAATTTCACCGAGTTCCAAGGTATGTAAAAAAAACTATAAACCCCTCTCACTTGGGTAGAGGATGCAATATTTCTTTCAAATTCTTAGTGCACTGGAAATTAGTGAAATATATTTAAAAAAATCTTAAGTAATTGAAAATGAGTATTAGCCCCTAGGCTCTGAAGATGACCTCGGGGGCTTAACTTCCTATATTACGTCGGAAGCGAAAACAAAATGAACTACTAGGAATAAAGCACGTCGCTTTTGACGAAATCTAATTTTATAGCAGTTTACAATTAAGTTAATATGCGGTGTCACCGCGAAGACCAAAATGACTACAACGACACCTAAGGCTCCCCCTACTTTCTCATGAATTTTACAGTATTTTTAAAATAGTTTCAAATTTTATGTTTGAGAGTTTTAATAGAACTCTTTTGAATAGTCTGTGATGCCCAATGATTCTGGAGAATTCATGTGAACACTACTGTGTAAGCGTTTCAGGGAGAACCACAACACGGAAATCAGGTGAAGGCCTTCGAACTGAACTGCTCCGTGTGCATCATTCCAAGCACAGCGAAGAAAATAATTAATGTGCACACAAAAAGAAGTTCATTAACAAACCAATTAAATACTAAAAAGGTAAATTTTCATTAATCGTATATCATATATTTTAATGTGGTGCATTTTATATTTTTTAAATTTTTTTTACATTTATTTTCTAAATACATGAACAGGCAGCACAATCCTCATAGCGTTCAAGATAAAACGAAGACACATATGAGAAGAAAAAGAAAATTTACAATGCAAATGACAATTTGAGTATAATTTTCTTGTATATACTGAGTTTAAATTACTTTATTGTTCTTCAATATTTTTATTGATAATTGAAAATGTTAATTTAATCCACGGTTTTGTTAATTGCATATTTCTAGTCTTATTAACGTAGGCGTATTTCGAAGTCTTATAAAATATAATAGAAAATAACAGGATCTCCACAGAATGCACAACAGTATTAACTAGTATTTCTTAATTCTGCACGACTGTGGACTGTGATCATTTACGTCTTCACTGGTTCAATCCCCTCGCCAACAAGTTGGAAGGCATCGCGAAGGTTTGAAAAATATTTAACGTACATATTTTATGAAAACATAAGAATGTGCAGAGAGTAAATTTCAAATAATTAGTGTCTTTTTTTATCTATAACATTTGGTCAATATAAAATATTAATGGATGTATGGATATTATCAGTCCACAATATCCTACATCAATGTCGTAAGTATTGAAAGTGCATCACAAATATTCAGTATGGTTACAACTAAATTACCTCCCATCCATGGATATTATTAATCTCATAGCCAGGAAATTAAATTACGTGCATATTCGACTACAAACAATACCCTCACACAGTGAAAATAAACAAATTTAGAAAACAGGAGTGCGAATTTTACAAGGAGACTTTGGAACTCATGATTTTCAATTCATCTAGTACGTCCGTGTGTCTAGTACAATCTCCACATCCTCCACGCGCTCCACATGGTCCGTCCGCGCCCCTGGCGGCCGGCGGCGCAAGCGTATAAATGATCGGGCGCGGCGTGCTCGAGTGGACTAAGAGGCGACGCCATTTCCATAAACACACAGTTAGTACAGACGGCATGCGCGGGGAGTATTTATTGGTTTGCTGAATTCTTAAATCGCGGAGGGGCGGGGTGGAGGGGGTCGTATCGGCGCAAACATCGGCGCCCATGAATATTGCATCGGCCGGCGCGTCCTCCCCCCCCCCCCCGAGTCCTACCACTCCCGCAGTGGGCCAATCGCAGGGGCAGACAGAGGAAACGGGGAAGGCGATTCATAGTTGAGGCTCATTGAAACGTTTTCTGTTATACTTCATTCTATTTAGCATTTAGATGAATTGTTGTATTCCTAGAATTTTGAGTTATTGGCCAAATACGACAGAAATAATAATATAATTATTTCTTTTTTAAGTACGATTAAGTAACTACTTTATTTGAACCTCAGATTTCAGTGCCACCTCAAGTTGCTCTACTGATAAGCGTAAGGTTTAAAAACACGGATACCGCCATAAATACAATGTCCTAACTGATGAACAGTTTGAGTATACTATTTAAAAGAATGCATGAATTCTAAATTATCTCTGTATTCATGTTCGAAAATTCTTAGACTCTTATAACAGCACAAATCTTTATAGAAAAGCAATAATAATAATAATATAATAATAATAATAATAATAATAATAATAATAATAGTCATATTTGCTGGTTTATCAGCAACTATGCCTTAATAATAACCGTTTGATGGGTAACAGAACACCATATTACAAATACACTCCTGAACCAGTCATTAGCACAAATGATCACAAAATGTACTGGAACAGGTCCATCTTAACAGATAGGTCTGTATTATCTAATAAACCGGACATTGTATGGCATGAGAAAAAGAAGGTGTATCTGATCGATGTCGCTGTCCCGCTAGCTCACAATATCTCAAAGAAAAGAAGTGAAAAAAATCTAAAATATCAACCATTGGCAAATGAGATAAAGGAAATTTGGAGCGACGTAGAAATGGTGACTATTGTACCAATTATTCTAGGTGCCACTGGTGAAATTCCTAAGTTCCTTCATGAATCCCTGGCTGAACTACAACTGAAGAAGGGGCTATACATCCAACTGCAGAAGATTGTCATACTAGACACATGCAACATCGTGAGGAAGTTTCTAAACCTTGATGGTTGATCCAGTGCTGATTACGACAGATGAATCGTGTATCTTTAGTTCATGGTAACCGAGATGCATGTGTGGAAAGAAATGAAAAGCAAAGAAACAATAATAATAATAATAATAATAATAATAATAATAATAATAATAATAATAATGCCCCAAGTGAACTTAGAAGAAATAACAGCAAAAGACATTGCGAGTGCCATAGAAAAGACTCAGAATTGGAAATCTCCTGGACCAGACAGGATTCAAAATTTCTGGCTGAAGTACTTCACTCATGCTCATGAAAGCAATGCGCGCTGTTTCACTGAGGTGCTGAATAACCCTGATAAAATACCTGACTATCTGAGTGAAGGGGACACTTTTCTAATCCTCAAAAAGGGAGACCAAGAAAACCCAATGAATTATAGACCAATAACATGTTTATCAACCATATATAAGCTCTTCACCTCTGTTATTGGTGAGAAAATCTACGTCCATTGTGCAAATAATATCTTTGAAGAAGAAAAAAAGGTTGCATTAAGGGAGCTATGGGATGTAAACATCAACTCATCACTGTTGTCTTGAAGCAGGTTCTGACAAAGAAAAGAAATCTCCACATCTGTTATATTGATTACAGCCAGGCTTTTGACTCAGTTCCTCACAAACGGCTAAACAAAGTACTGGAAATTTATAAAATCTGTCCAAATGTAAGAAATGTCCTACAACATTTAATGAATAAATGGCGTACAAATATGCGATTCCAAGCTAATATCTTGGGAAAAGCTGATGTGCGAAAAGGTATATTCCAAGACGATTCCCTATCAGCACTATGGTTTTGCCTCGCTCTAAACCCATTATCAACTCTCTTGAACAAAACTAAATGTGGCTTTAGACTGAATATGAAAAACCCAAGAAGACTAACCCATTTACTGTACATGGATGACCTAAGATGTACGCCGAAACACAAGATAAAGCTTATAATTAGAATCGCTTATAAATGTAGCAACAATGTTCAGCGATGACATCGGGATGAAGTTCGCTCGTTGATAAATGTGGTACAATAAATATTCATAAAGGAACTGTTCAAAATACAAACCAAATTGTGTGTGATATTAAACAAATACCACCTGAAGAAACATATCTCAATTTGGGAAACCCTCAGAATCATCGACTGGACCATAATCGTATCAAGGAAGAACTTCGATTAAAATATCAAAAGCGACTGACAAAGTTGTTAAACACTTACTTATCAGGGGGTAATCTGATTTCAGCTATTAACGTTTGCGCTGTGCCGGTTCTAACTTAATCCTTTGGTATTGTTAAGTGGACTGAATCTGATCTGGAGGAGCTGGACAGATCGACGAGAAGAATATTACACAAATTCCGCTGTCTTCATCCAAACTCCTCCGTAAGAAAATTGTATCTACCCCGAACGATGGGAGACAGAGGATTAGTTAATTATAAAAAATCTTTGCCTGAGACAAGAGGAAAAAATGCGACAGGTTCTCTTAAACTCCGCCGACACGTTAATGAAATTAACTGTTAATAAGGACTACGGCTTCACTCCATTGAACCTCCATGAGCGAAATTATGAAATAAATATCTCTACTCACCAGTCGAGCTTCAATGAATGGAAGCAACGAGAAATTCATGGAAGATACCCAAAACTCTTGTTTCAAGATGATGTAGACAGACATTCTTCGGTGATGTGGCTTTTAAGAAACAAATATATCCCGAGACCAAATTTTGCTCCAAATTATTTCCTCAAACTTTTCGAACAGATAGTGCTAATGGCACTCTTTAATAAGACGTAAAGTTCATTTCGGCGATTTTTTTTTCGCTTTTTAAAAATTACACAAATGTAATTTTTTTGAATTTGAATTTTCTTATGTCGTGAACATGCACATTTCCAGGAATTGGTAAACACTATTAATTTGTGAGTTAAAACGCTTCAAATTACGTTTTTCGAAAAATCAAAATTTTTATGAAAACAAGCTTCAAACTACACATTTACAGTAGCACTTGAACGCTATTTTCTTAAATACAGCTGCAACTTTTTCAAAGAAAATTTCCATTTGTGACGAGATTTTACTGTTCTTTCATATTCTTAAAATAATATTTGCTTTGTACTATTAGGAAACCAAAACATTAATAAAATGTCAAAAAGTGTACTTTGGGCTGCGATAGATGACAGCTGGCAAGACAATGTGTTAAGTCCGAATAGCTAGAGGAGACAAAAGGGAATAGAATACTAATACGGGAAATACTTGTTAAATTACTTCTATTTTTAGTTTAATGTCGAAGATACTGAAGGCATTGTGAATATTATTATTCTCACAGTAATATATTTTAAATACAGTTAAACTAAAGGGCAACTATATAGAAATAAGATCTAATACAAACAACACATCGATTCAATACAACAGTTCTACACGCCACCATCAGGCACCTCTCATGTTTTGACTGCAACACACATGGCGGTCCATAGCTTGGCGAGCGTCCGCCAACAGCGCTGAAACCTTAGAGTCAGCCCCTCTATGTAGTATATTTTAGCTCAGTGGTGTCAAGGTCGATGCCCCCAGCGGGAGTCAGTGGCACGGGTAGCGCTACGAATCACCCCTGCAGTTAATCACTTACAAGAGAGCAGGAGGTAGTCAAAGTTGTACTGAACGCTTTTTACGCTTTACGCATGAAATACGAATACACGGGATTTAAATAAATATATTTACGAACGTTTCTTGTTATTTTTATTTGTATTTTTACTTTTATTTTTCTGTGCATATCCTCTTTATTACATGCGGTTCCACCAAGTTGGAAAACGGCATGGTTACTACTGACATGCAGTTTCCTTCCCCGACTCTAGTTGCTCTGAGAAGCCCGTGTCATGCCTGGATGCCACGCAACGTGCCACTACCACCAGTAGGAGACCTTGACATCGCTGTCCTAGCTCGTGTGCCCGGTCAGAATGGCGTTTGCGCCCACCGCCGCCCGCGGCGCTGCCGGGCGGCGAGCGAGCGCGCGGCGTCGCGTCGCGGACTCGGGATCGCGTCCCGCTGACGGCGCATCGCGTCGCGTCCCGTCGCGTCCCGAGCCCGCGGCCGCATGCATAATCCCCAGCGCCGGTGGCGGACGCTAAACGATAAATTATGGCTGCTCCCGCGCAATTATAAACCGATTTAGCCCGGCGCGCGGCGCCGTTGGAATCTTGGCTAACCGCGTATTAGCGGGGCGGCGCGGCGGCAGGCGCCGGCCCGCCAGCGTTAACGTTATAGCGCGGAAAAAAAAGATGAAGGCAATCTCTGGCGTGGTAGCTGGAGGACTCAACTCTACCATCCGCGTTTTAGCGGTGTTATAAGACGGGAAAATATTAATGGGGTCAACATTCCTTCGAGGAGTGTTCATTTGTATTTCATTAGTTTCCATTTTTCGTGTTCGTAATTTTATTCATACAAAAAGTGTTTATCCCATTTTGATCGCGCTGTTTTTGTTGCTGACACTGCCTCTACAACATTACGAGTGTATAATGATCGATTACACTTATATCATTCCTCATCCACCATTTCAGTAGCACAAGTGTTTGTTTGATATTGATTCCAGACTTTTAAAGAAACGAAGAAGAGCTCGTGAGCCCAAAGTTAAGTAAAGAAAATGAAATTGACTAACTCCTGAAAAGAGACTTGAGTGGAGCTCGATAATCTTCAATAATACTGACAATCCATCATGCTGGCATAGGATATCTGACAGTAGCAGGTGTGATGTTCTTAAGAAAGATAATGATTTTGACATTTTAATTTCATTTCCTAATAATAGATTTTGCAACCTAATTTTCGAAATAAAGTCAATTCAGGGCGTATTTTTAACGCTGCTTTTTAACATCTTGGTCAGTAGCGTCCTTTTTTTCACTGTTGAGGAAACTGTAGAAACAACACGTAGGGACAGCACAACAAACATCCATGGGATTTGAACCCGCGACCCTTTGAGCCGAGGCAGATACGGTCCCTCACACTTAACGACTTCGGCTATCTAAGGCGGCTTGACGGAGTATTATCAGACACTGAAAGATAAGTTCATAACTACCATTTCTTTGAAAAAGATGTTCCAAAAACCATCTTCTCGTTGCGTTTGTGGCCAATCCGAAGTCTGGTTGGATCCGCAGTGCACTACCAGAGAAACACCAAAGAGGCAATGCGACAATTTGTATGAAATGAGCTAATTCGCCACTACTTTCATCGTCCTTTCCTCATCCAGCTAGAAAGTGTCCGAAGCGTCAACCGGTCTTCCGCGTAACATCATTCTCAGAAAGATTACTCTTTCTGAGTACCACTCGTGGGCTTCCTCAGGAGCTTCCCTAGAGCGAAAGTGGACGTGATACCCGTTATACGCGGAGGACTCCGTATCGGGTAGTATACAGCCAGCCCCGATTTACCCACGACCAAACATTTCGGGACACTAGTGCGGCCACTCCATCAAGAACTACAATAGCTTAGACAACGTTGCAAAAAATGACTGAATCGCCACTAGCAATTCAGTCGATTTACCATTCCAAACTACCTTTCACGAGGGTGAAGCAGAACAATAACGAGAAGTTGATGATCCTCCAGGAAAATCATTAAATTCTTCATCATCTTAGTACTCTGCTGAGTATGGCAATTAATTATAATATTATTTACTTGTTTGTATACGACGTGAATACTGTTAATTGTAAAAAGACCTCACGTCTTTTCTCTCTCTTTCTGGCATCACGGAGTAGCTATTCTCGTCTCATGAATACTTGACTCGTAAGCGAAGCTCAAGCGAAGACAAGCAAAGCTCTATCAATCCCTTAATTTGAAGTCTACCTATGAAATAAACACCCCAGCACAGTCAGGCTCTCCGCGATGTCGGTATCCACCAACGGGGATTACGCCAGCGGCGCGCATGCGTAGAAGGGGGGGGGGCGCCGAGCGGCGCGGGGGCGTCCCAAGCGGAAGAGAGCTAACGGCGAAGACAAATGACGGCGGCGGCGCGCGCCAAGGACGCGAAAGGCCGTCGGGAAGGCCGCGCTTCGTTTCGTCACTGGATCAAGTTGATGGCGACTCTCTCAACGACCATCATAATAATCCCACCATTAACAGACGCGACAGGAGTGGCAATAAATTCATGTGAAGAATCTCCGCGCTTAACTATCATTACCTGCAACCACTTTATCATCAAAGCTAAGAATTTATATAAGCCTTCATTTTTTTTTCAAGTTTCCGATCGCATTCTTTCTCATTGTTTCGCCATTAAAACAAGGAAACAAATGAATTAAAAGGTCAAGAGTAAGGTCTGCAACATAGTAAGTCAATGAGAGCTACTGGATAAAACATGATAAACATTTAAAAGCACTTGAAAAGTTACCTTGTAACGTATATGAGCAATTAAAAACAAAAATTGACAAACTTTTCTTTCAGTAAAAGTGCATGTCTCTCAATAATTATGATTCAATAATTATGATTCATCCTTTTATAAATATTCGTTATAAGGACCCCTTCCATACACACAAGAAATAGTACATTTTAAATTTTACATTAATATAGTTTTCACTAAAATGTGCAAAATGTTTCCATGAAGATTCCGTGCATTTTAGACAAAAGGTTAACTGTTCCAAGTAACTTGAAACAAACTGTAACCGTCATTTAAGTCCCACTTCCACTTCTATTAACTCACAAAAGACATCAGTGACCAAGACTTTTTCCTTCTCCCTCAAAATTTCTTCATCTTGTTGAGTGATTAAAAGTGTACGCTGTCGTCTCGTTTGTCCTTCACTACTTTCAAATACCTAATGACAAAATGCATGCTTATTTTTAACTAGCGGAATCCGGCGGACATTGTCGTGCCCTTTATCTCCCTCACTCTCCATCTCCCTGTCTCTCTCTCCACCTGTCTCTCTGTCTCTCTTTCTCCGTCTCTCTTCTCATATCTCCCTCTCTCCGTCTCACCCTCTCTCTCATACACATTTACGAAATAGTTGTAGATTCTGCACGTCTCTGTCCAGGTGGGGTACCAACGCCGGACCAGCAGAAATGCAATAGAATATTCAAGAATTTCCTTTCTCCTTCCTTCTCCCTTTCTCTATATATTTATAATAGATATATTTATATATTCAATGATGAATTGTTTTCGTGAATAACCATAAATCATGTTTATTCTGACATTGAGTAATATTTGGGTATTTTCTCGGAATGTTCAACTCTTGATTGCACTTGGTACATATTGATTCACCGACCGTGAAAACAAGTTGGAGCTTATTGGTTTAGTGGTGAAATGTCGTTGGCATTTAAAATTAAATGATCACAGGTGTTGTCATTGCCAACAATGTTGTTTATTTCAAGAGCAGCTTTCGATGGCTTAGCCATCATCATCAGTTTTCGTTTCCAGACAGCAGAAAACTGATGATGATGGCTAAGCCATCGAAAGCTGCTCTTGAAATAAACAACATTGTTGGCAATGACAACACCTGTGATCATTTAAGTTGGAGCTTACTGTGCAATCTGGATTTTCCTGTCTCAAGTATGCAGATGCATCACCTTCATGGCTTAGCAGGTTCCAATTACGAATCAGACAAGAATTCAGAGATGGCAAGAGTGTTTCTGACTTACCCAGACACTCGAGGAAGTTTGATTAAGTATCCGAGAATGTTTCCACTTGTTTTCATCACTCTCAACCTCTCCTCTCAGAGACACTCCTTTTGTAAGGTCACTTCCAAAACGGAAAAAATAGGTCAGAACATTTTGTAGCATGATAGATTACTTTTTCAGACAGGTTTTTTCCAAACAGATGTCTGTGGCATTTTTAAAGATTTATTTTTAGAACATATTTGTATGTAAGAAAAATTCTCGAGCATCAATATTTCAGATTCGCTATTTTTGTTTGAAATTTTCAAAAATACACAAAATTACTCGTATATTTGAGAAAAAAATACCGTCCATTCATATATACGATGAAAAAATAAGGAGAAAATTTGGAGCCATTCTTGAGAAAAAAATGCTTAAAAATTGCCTATATTTTAGACAATATTACGCGAAAATTAGTAATTTTACGCAATATTACGCGCTAGTGTAATAAAAAATTGCATATGACATTATTTCAAGATCTTTGACACAATTTTTCATTCACAAAAAATTCTTTACCTTCACAATTGTAGTTGTAGGAAGACGGCGAAAAACATGTCAACTTTTGCAATTTTGAAAATTCAGATAATTCAACGAAAAGGATATTTGATCCGCATTTTTAAGTGTCCTTTACGCTATCAGAGGACAAAATTTAATTAAAAAATTTGGATCCAGTTTTGAGAAAATGTTGAAAACGTTAAGTGTTCATGTAAAGTCATCAATAATCAAGATATTCGTTTCAAACTCGCCGGATCATGAGATCGTGGAAATCGATCGCGACTGCAATGGTATAGGGCGCTATCGTTGAGCACAGACGGTCGTTGAGCCGTCAATCAATGTTTCAGTACCAACGACACAATTCAGTAGGAAGACGTGGATTTGACTACACAATGCGATAGAAGAAGTAATTTACTACATATAGGACCATGATTTACCAATTTTTCGTTACCAGAAATTTTTGAAAAATGTCGAAAAATCGCAGATTCCGCCGCAGCATTTCAACACTTCCTCTTAGTAACAACGTTACTACGTACGACCAAAAAAGGCGCAGTCGGCCCCTTGACAGAAATCACTAAAGCATAGTGCCAGTAGTGATTTCGGATCGCGGAGTCGCGGGTTCAAGTCCCGACTCGGGCATGGTTGTATGTGTTCGTCCTTACACCACCTATCCTCACCATATCGTTTCATCCTCATACTACAACGTTAAATCCAGTAGTGGTAGCTAATGACCTAGTAGTTGATGCGACCTTCAATAACAAAAAAATTCATAGTAAACTAAAGTTGAAACATTGTAATCAAGACCACATTTTATTAAACATAAATAACAAGCAATTAATATTATTTACTATTTCATTAAATATAGTATATATTCATTTTAAAAAGAATTATTTAAGAAAGAGTTGAATACAAAAACTATTAAATTATTTTATTCGGTTATAATATATTGAAAATCTTAACATTTCTGATATGACTAAAGCAAATGATGTAGTTAACTTCAATGTTAGTATTTGCAAATCTTATTATGTGGGCACAATTAAACGGAAGTGACTCACACTTTTACTAAATTTAATAGCAAGCTAGTTTATGCAATATTGTGACTAATACTTTGTCTTTTGTTTTTAATTTTTATTTCAGTCTATTTTCAGCATCTTAGTTTGGAAAGGAAGAAGACGCATTTAAGAACGCCGTAGCTTCTCTTCCATTTTAATTTCTCGCTTCCTCAAATACTTCAATGTGGCGCCACATCGTCCCGGCAAGGTCACCAATTACTTTACCTCGTGTTCTCAGGGGATACTTCGACGCCTGGCGAGCGGACCATAAGACGAGTGTAAACGCTTCGTTTCGCGAGGGCCACTTGCGCCTCGGATGTGTCACGCGCGATTTTATTATGGGCGCGAATGAAAGTTACAGCTTTACGGCGAGGGCCTCCGCGCGGGCGGCGGCCGCGCGCCCCGCAAGGCCACGGCAAGACCCTCCGCGAGGACGCGGGGAAGGCCGGCCCCGGGGGGCGAGGACGGTCGAGGACGCGGTACGTTCTGCAAACACGTCCATGGATAGGTTGATTGAGTTTTTTGTTTGCGGGCAAATAAACTGATATGGTTCCCCTTAATGTAGTAAATGGTTTATCGCGGTGAGTGGCGGTGTTGCTCCAACGCCGGACGGTGAGACCCGGCTCCGGCCTGCACATCGGCTTTTGGTGGATTTTTCCCATCCAGGTATCTCCCCAGGGAAGCACCGTCCCAGCCGATAAAAGCTCTAAGCTCCCGAGTGGCTCCTCCAAATGTGTGGTAGTAGTGCATGTAAGTGTATGTGTAAGGGCAGAGGATAGGGCAAGGAAAAGAAAGGAAAAACCGCGCACGATCCTTGACCCGTTTGTAAGGGTACTGCTCCGGCATTCGCTTGGTACTGAACAAAAAAAATCGCGGAAAACTACCGATCAGAGCCGTCGTCCACTAGAATTATATTCTAGATGGCAGCTGAATTCGAATTAGCTATTTAGCTAGTGTCAAAAATCCGCCACCGCCGGCACTCGAACTCTAGGGCCTCCCGGTCAGAGTCGCTGACGAGACATCCACACAGCTGGCTCCGAGCTAAACTGAGTCGGTACACTCGTGGACGTTGCGCAGCTTTCAAACGTGGGATATTGAAAGTTGCAAATGTGTCAGAAACTGATTGAGAATTCTAAAGGCCCGCTACTCCGATCGGTCGTTTCCATGGTTTTCTACCATCAGTTTTAGGTGGATGCCTTAGTCATACCTTAGATCAGTGCTGCTGAAATACAGGAACTGGATCAGACTGCCCTCCCTGTTCCACTGCAGTTTTTCGCGTACCACTCGCCTTTTACTAGACTAGAGCCGATAGTCCTAGCACCTTCTCTCCTCTACACTGGTGGCACGGTGGGCTTACCGAGCCGGTGGCCTCCGGGTAAGCCTTGAGCCAGGGCATGTCAAGAAGGCGACCCAAACGAGAACCAACTAATTTTGGCTACAAATTGTACTATTTCGAATTCAAAAATACAATATAACAATTAAGTTCATTAACATGTGTTATGCTACGATATCGTGAGTGGTTGTATATTGTGCTAAAACGTTTCTTACATTGCAAACAACGTTAGGTAGCTATTACAATTAATATTGGATTTTGTAATTTAATAACATGGGTTTTCTAGAAACTAAATATGGCATAGGCAATGCCAAAAGCATACTACATCACTCTTCTTGCTCCTATAAACTTTTTTCGAACTACCTTTCTCATGAGAGCATCGTTAGAGCTTCAATCAGTCCAGGCAAAGCGAATGCATACTGCTAAGAATATATGTGGCACTGATTTACTCATCCTTGGCCATATAGTGTTATGTTTTGGAAGATTTAAATATCCATTTTGTAGTTTCTCACAAAACTGCGTTATTCTAAAAACTCAACTGTCTGATATATTCCCCTGTTACCCCAGGTCGCCAAAAACAAAATTGTAATTAGCATTCACTATCGCCATGCGATCTACACTAAATCTATACATGAAATGTAGGACGAAATGACTCCCGTCAATTGCTTCTAAACAATGGATAAATCTCCATTCCTCATTGACGTCTTCAGCAATTTTCAATCACAATTCACACGTGTTTGTGACCTGCAAAAATATTTAGAATTCCTGTTTAAAAATCTTTCAATGTTTTCAGACTGCTTGAAGGAAAAGCCGAACACCAATATCTCAAGAAGAAATTGCTGTTGATGGCAATACTCAAGAAGGAGCAAACATTACACCATACACCGAAAAGAAAAGACGGTACTCAAAGGAGGTGTCGGAGCAAGTTCCTAAAAACTACTTCAATTTACAATTGTATTTAACATGCACACTCGTGTCACGCACATATCAGCACAGCCTTATACGTAAGTTATAATTCTAATTTGTATCTTTATATTGAATTATTTATTCTGATGCTAAGAATCAGTCACACGACTGTCTCAACATACACAACAACCACCCCACATCGCCCGCCTTTAATATTACGAACCTCACCTCACGCGCTTCCTTCCCGAGGCGCAGCCGCGTTGCAGTCTTAGAATTCTGAAGCAACTCAGACGATTAATACTATAATCATTGAAAGCCATTAATTCAATCAATAATGCTTTAATTAGAAAGTAGTTTAGCTTATAACATTTCTAAAGTTCAATAAATGAAAGTCAGTTTCTCATTGTCGCGAGGGGCTCGTA
Organism: Acheta domesticus; assembly: GCA_031308135.1. Taxonomy (NCBI): domain Eukaryota; kingdom Metazoa; phylum Arthropoda; class Insecta; order Orthoptera; family Gryllidae; genus Acheta; species Acheta domesticus. Next base: position 66,922,939 of record JAHLJT010009355.1, read on the forward strand.
ACCGCGTAGAGATCTCGTATCTCTCAACCGAACTTCAATAGTTGAGCTGTGACACTCACAGAGAGGAGTATGTGTCTCTCTCTCCCTCTCAATCATTCAATTCTTAATTATGTTAAGTTCACAGTATAATCTTTAATATGTGCATGTGTGTAATATTCACTTTTAATTAAGATGTTTTATTGACTGTAACCAACTGCTCAGTGCACACCCTATGAACTACTATATTACGTAATTTTATGCAATTGGGCACGTTTCGAACTGTTTGACCTAGTGAACAACTGAGGTGCTTATAATAGCACTTAAGTTCAATAATTTTGTCTGATTCTGTGAACTGTACCATTTCGCATCATGCAATTGCTTGAAGGAACTTAGTACGCGCATATCATCTACCATTACGTAATCTTATTCCCATTGCGAGCTGTTTTAATCAGACGCATAATGGCCAAATTACCGATAGTTACTTAACTGTGAGTTGTGCCAACCATGCTATGAGCTCTGTCAACCACATGATACTGTATGTTAAGTTCTACGTTCCTTGATGAGAAGCTGATTAAAGTATTCGGTGAACCGCATAGGTCTCACGTTAATTTCATATGCACCGTGTGTGTTATCTGGACTTGAACCCACGCCATTTCAGGTGAGCTAAGGTCTATAAAACGAACAGTGATCCTCCGAACTACATTAATACTGAGTTGTCAAGGTAAGTCGTGAAGCAAGCAACTCATACAATCTGCAGTCTACTGCTGCGCAACCGCTTGCTCCTCCAGGATTCCCGTATCCAAGCGGCATTCGAAGCCATGTTATCCTCCTCAAGTAAAGAAGATGATACCAGTGACAAATTTGGCAACATGTGGCCAAACACAGAACATACTTTCAATTCAAAAAGCACCATAAAATAGCACAGATTTTATTACCGTGCACGACCAGCCCAAACCAGAAGAAAACATTATATGTAATATTACAATTTCACCATCAGCAGGAATTGCAGTACTTGGATATTAATTATTAAAAAACTTAAAAAATAAAGAAAAATACAGTAACATTTTATGTACTCGTATCCCTTCAAGATTAAATGCCTTGAAGCTTATATTATCCCTTCAAGATTAATAATCACATCAAGATTTAATTAGTACTTCGCACTTCTCTGGAATCGTTTATGAAATTGCAGCTTTTAATATTGTAAATAAAACATCAGAGTTGAAACAATCTCGAGTAGACAAAAATCTTAAAGTTACTGCAATTTTTTTGGTTAGGAGCTTCACGAATTTTGTGTGCCGCCTTTCAATTTTCTTGATACTCAGTTCCAAAGCTCATCACAGTTGTGTTGAGACATCCTCCGAAAGTTATGAAACAACTTTATTTCAGGTTGGCTTTCAATTCATTTAAAATTTATTGTTCTCCTTTTGGTCGTTCGAGTAAAGAATTCGGTCACTCAATACCTATGAATATATTTATTTGTACTGAAACTGTTGTAGGTTCTTCCTGTTGATCCTAGTATATGAGTAGATATGTAGGTGGTACAATTAAATATGTATTGACCATTGCATTGATTCATGTATGTATTGATCAATCTAACGTGATACCAGGAATTAAAACGTTTGTATTGTACACATTTATTGTTAGTTCAACGTTTCGCACATTCAGCATGTGCCTTGTCCTAAGAGTAATACAAGTATGGAAACGGTTGACAATGGCATCGACAATACGAATTGATATAAAAACAATGGAATACAAAATTATTGAAATCAATATTTAACATTTGGCTTTACATCAGGGCACAACAAATCAAACCAGTGGTGCTACAGAATGGCACAGACTTTCCTGTATTCGTTTTCTATTTCCTGTGGTCTGAGCTAGCTATTTGGAATTGCCACGTACTCGTGCCAACAGCCATCTATCGTCGCCCAAAGTACATTTTTATGGCATTTTCTTAATTTTTCTGTTTCCTAATGGTAGAACGAAAATATTAATTTTATAATATTAAATAACAGTAAAACTTCGTCCTTAATGGGAATTTTCTTTGAAAAATTTGGAGCTGTTTTTTGGCGTTTAAGCGCTATTAAAAATGCGCTATTAAAAACGAAAAAATATCCCAAATTGAACTTTACGTCATATTGAAGAATGCAATTAGTACTATACGTTCCAAAAGAAAAAAATGTGGAGCCATTTATGAGAAAATGGCGTTTGGGCGTTTCTGAAAATGGCGAATTTTGAACTACTTTTCACAGAAAACGGTTGTTTTCGACAAAATTTACTTGAGATTATTTAGAGCACATGTAGTCATTAATATAATATTGTGAACAAATCGCCGCTAATGTAAATATTAATGACATGAGAGACAAGTCGAAAAAATTACATTTCTGCAATTTTCGAAAAAACAAAAGAATAGAGCAATATGGAGTTAATGTCATCTCACAGAGCACATGTAGCACTATCCCTAAAAAAGTTTAAAGAAACAATTTGGAGCCGTTTTTGAGAAAATCTGGTTTTTGTAAGTTTTAAAATTCCAAATATTGCGTGCAATATTACGCAAAAACTAGTAGCATTTTCAAAAAAAATATGACCTTAATGAAAGAACTCACTTTGGACAACAAATTTTAATTGAAGGAAAAATATCTATCTTCAATTTTGTATTTCTCGGAAGACGCCGAAAAACTTTTGCAATTTTCGAAAATTCAGAGTTAACCGTGAAAATGGGACATATGTCATCTTTATAAGTGTATTTTATTCTATCGTTACAAGAAATTTAAAGAAAAAATTTGGTAGCCGTTTTTTAGAAAATTTCGAAAATGTCCGGGAGGCTACATGTAAAGTACTCCCAAATTTTGAAGAATATTTTTCAAAATCGTGGCACCTGGAGTGGAACTAGATCGGCTGCGGAATATGCATTTTGAAAGAAATTGTACAAATGGCTTCGGCGCTACTGGTTGTTCACAGACTGACAGACAGACGGACGGACGTGCGTTTTGAAAAAACCACTTTTTGGGTATCAGGGGACCACAAAACGTGTATTTCCGTTGATATCTCGAAATCGATTTTCTGTAGCATTACATAACTTTCCTTATACTACGTATATTCTATGTATATACTTACGTATACAGGAAAGTAAAAACGTTGAAGGCTTGTCAAATCTAGTAGTTACAATTTGTCAATTGTGGAAGGCAGCACAAAATTAGATACGTTAAGTAATGGTATCAATTATAAAGATTGCAAGTAATGCAATAAATAGTGGGATTGGCAAAAACATATAATTATAATGTTGGTTGATGATCAACATCTTATAAATTTGGTTAATGTTTTGAACGTCACTTTTGGTGTTCATCGCTTTATTTAACATAATATACATCATTTACGAAATTAGCCTTTTTGATGTTTATTTCTCGAGGTGTAAAATTTTGACTATCAAATCCAATGGAGTGGTTAAGCTCTGTTCTATGTTTGGTCAAAGAGAGTAAAAAGCTGCATCTTTGTTGATGTAATTATGCTGGTAGACCCGTTTGCTGATATATTGTTTAGTTTCCCCAATGTACACCTGTTGACAGTCATTGCATGGAATGGAGTATTCAAAATTAGATTTATCCCCTACTTTGGATTTATCCTTTTGCTTGTCGTAAAGATGGCTAGTCTTATTTAAATTGTAAAATACAATATCCAAATTGTATTTTCTGGAATAGGGTTTAATTGTGGTATTAACAGGTTCGTAAAATGGTAATAGGATTCGTAAATTACTGCTGCTGGCAATTTCTTTGGATTAATGTGTTATATCTTTCTTGAAAATATTTATCAATAAAGAATGATGGGTAGAGATCGTTATTAAGGATATTTTTGACTATCTTTAGATTTTGATTATGAAATTCAGGATTAGCTAAATTCAGAGCATAATCTACAAGATTGTATAAATGGCTATTTTTTTATTATTGGAATACTTAGACAGATAATTTAGAACTCTTCCTGAAAATGTTGGGTTTTGGCTTGGAAGATAATTTAGAACCCTTCCTGAAAAGGTTGGCTTTTGTAAATATTGATTTCAATACCTTTGTATTCCATGGTTTTTATATCAATTTGTAATGTCTATGCCATTGTCAACCGTTTCCATACTTGTATTGCTCTTGACCTGGCACATGCTGAATGTGCGAAACGTTGAGCTATTAATAAATGTATATAATATAAAAGTTTTCATTCCTGGCATCAACTTAGATTGATCCTCTATGGTCAATACATATCTAATCGTACCATCTACATTTCTACTTATTTTTATTTATTTTAATATTTGAAACACGACAGATAACAGTGTGCAACATTATTTTCATATTACCTTTTCGTATTCCTTTCCTTTTTTAATATAAAAGCGATGAATACGACCACGGCGTTTATTAATATCTCGGCTTTGTCGTTCATTGGTTCGTACTGCACGGACGCTATACACACGTAACCCCAATTGGAAGGCTGTCACTGCGAGCGAAGATGGCCGATAGAACTAACGTTCGGAGCGCGAGCTCGCTCAGAGTAAACGGTGTTAACTTCTCCCTCGCGATCTTCCTCCCGATTGATCGAGCCTTCGTTTAGAACCACTCGTTCGTGCGCTCCTTCACCAACTCTGTACCAACTCCCATTCTTAGGGTTTGGAGGTCTGATCCCCCATCCCCACATAACTCATTTTCGTGTTACGGAAACGTCTCCGAAAGCCTTGCTAGTACGCGAAAGAGTTGTCAAAACCCACGGAGGATTACAGATGTAGAGAAAAAAATTCTCGGGAAGAAGAGGAAGTGTGATTCCATAAAGCAACGAATTTTGTTATTACCATCTTAAAGTAACCGATGCATCTGAGCTTTCACTTACATGAAGCATGGTAAATGCGAGAGTAGAAATAATTACTGTCGTGGGGTACATGATGATATATCTGTGTGCACATCTAATATTCTTACTTTTCAGGAAGGATTTTTCAAATTTTCACAGTTGAGTACAATCAGTATTTTGAAATAAATCTATGTAATGAAGTAAAATGTATCCCAAAGCAAGTAATTTTTAATTTTTACACATCTGATGTGATTACTGTCGTCAATAATATGTTGAATGAAAAATGAAACGAAGGATTTCACCTACCCACTTATTCGCTGCGCTTATAGATAATGTAAAGAGTAGACAATGGAAACGGAATAACTTTACAAAACCTTGTCTAGAACCTGGTTTGTCCAGCACTGACTGAGTGACAGTGATTTGGATCCGGGTAGCATGCGGTCTGATATGACAAGAGATACACAGAGTTTGGTTAAAGGTGCTTGTAATCATTTCTGATTTCCCAAATCTTGTCTTTGATTATTTTTTCCTGAAACAGAGGTTGACTGGTGTAGCAGGACTTGGTAGTATACAAAATAAACTTCATTTAAAAGTTTTATAAAGCTGAATGTGACTGAAATTATATAATAATCATTCACACTAATTTCACATGATAGAGACAGTCACACACAGCCTATTGCAAACCAATTATTCCATTTCAAAAAGTTGTCAGATGACATAAAGAATATGTAACATGTTCTGACGTTAACATAAACGCCAACTTTCGTATATTTTTTGCGAGGCCTGCAGATCTGCAGTGTACTAACTGTGACTATACAGAAACCTTCAGAGTAAATTAAAAAGCTATTATAATGAAGTTCAAAAGAAATGTGATATTTTAAACCATTACTTACGTCTGTCGCTTGAGATGAAAATATGTATACTTTAATAGTTTCCCAATGATCTGACTCCTTAAATATTACAATACACCCAAAGAAATGCTGTACACAGTATACGCCTGTTTCCGAATAGATTGTTTAAATATTAAATTGAACATTTCAAAAATGCAGCTCCAACTCCCACATTGTTAGATTTCAAATAATTGCTAATGACTGCGTAAATGTTTCACAGGTAGGCTTCATCCCTATTTTCTTACGAAGTAAATGAGTATACTCTACGTGGATGGTACGACTGACTAGTAGAGCTTACACAAGTCAAGTTCAAAGCATTCCTTCTTTAGATCGGAGAAGGAAAGCGATTATCCTGCCAGTTCTTGGAATGGTATTCGTGTGGTATTCGTGTTGGCAATTAAAGAGTTATGGGAAATAATGAGCCCCATTTTAGCAATAGCAGTCCTTGAAACAGCATCGTTCTGTACAGTCTACTGTAACGTCAACATTTGGCAGCCAGGCTTTCCAACGTGCTAGCGGGCGTTGGAAGGCTGGCGGCCACATGTTGTGAACAAAGTATACCAGGGCTAACTGAGGTGAAGTCGCGATCCCCCATGAACAGGGCAGTTTCGCGTGACCCCCCGTGGGAGTGCATGTGTTGGCCGAGAGGCCACCCTCACCCTCAGAGAGGCTCTGGGCGATCACGTGACCGCAAAAAATAAGTGAGCAGAGATGTCAAGGGTCATAGGCTTCGCTTTCGCTAAGAGTGCGTCGAGAGCGGTCGCAACTGCTACCCCGGAAGGCGGACGTGTATTCCTTGTGACACGAGTGTATTCCACTGGGTGTCCGGGCACCAGCGCGGTGAAGTGTCTGGGTGCAGGATGCACTAGCCAGGGGATGGGAGCAGCGTGTAACGGAGGTAGATAGCGAACATAACCCTAGAGCTGTACATGGTTATAAAAATCTTGTTAATAAACAGATTGTGAATAGAGCTCGTGACCGTGTCTTCAGTTCACTTCCACGACGCCACACTACCACCACCAATGATTATTATAAGTTAGTTGTGTGACATAACGTAATCCTGAAAGTGTATTCGATGAGAAGTCTCAGTACTGGCAAAATACTTCATCAGCTTCATGCAAAATTTTTATCAGTTGTGAATTTTGTCATCTCTCTACACTTTCTACACTTTTGGATCATAGATTTCACAAAACATTTGAATGCTCGAGCTACACATGGCTAATGTGGCAGATGTCTCACTATATATCCTCGTGATCAGATAAGATTTCCGATACTTCTTTCCAGGAGACTGAATCGACAGTCCATTAACTACCCGCCTCCCGGGGAGCCAGAACTGAATCTAACCTCACAATTACCAACGTACAATTACAAACTGGTAGTTCCTGAATATCACGCCATAACAATTACCGAGCAGATATTTCGATTCTCATCGTGGAGGGGCCTGGATAAACGCGGCTCGCCCTTGGCGCTGAAGAGTAAAAATCGTTGTGGCCCGCGGGGCGAAAGGCTGCAGCCGCGGAGGCGCGGCGTCACTCGCTCGCGGCGATCGCCCATGGCCGGACACATGACGTCAGATCGGCGTTGTCCGCGTGACGCAACGACGAGCTCGCCATTCGTTTCGCGCCCTGTCGTCGCGGCGCTTGTAGAACGTCTGTGAGCGCAATCAAATAAAAACATGGCCGCGGGTGGCTGTAGGCGGCGACACAAGCTCTGGGAGTGAGGATCGGTTTCAGACAGTATTGGCCCGTGGCAGATATTGAATACTTCGTGTCACACCGTATATCAGAGATATACTGAAGAAAAATGAGGAAAGGGGATCTATTTTTTAGGCGGGAGAGTGGGGGGTTCATCGGTTCCTATTTCATAAGTGACTGCACCTTGTACGTGTAAATTATTGTAGAAATTATGTGCCAGTTTCGCAATAGAGAGAGTAATTGGTTTCATTGCAAGGTCGTTGAGGAAAGTCTTGTTGCTAACAGACAAGGGAACATTTACTGTTATTCTTAAGAATTTGTTTTGAAAGATTTGTAATTTATTTAATGTGGTTGGGACAGCTGAAATCCATACAGGGCGTGCATAAGTTATTATGGGGCGAAGAAATCGGATTCGGCGTAAATCGCATGAGAGTTGTATTCCTTTGTGACCACCTCATCTGTTTTTGTTTTTAATTTTATTCTTATTTTCTCAGAGTACTGTTTGTTTATTCACCGAAGAACTACTATCCGCGCCAACTCGCACTGTGTTTTTAAAAGAAGGAAAACCATTTACATTATCCCAACAAGTTAACAATAAACATTCTAATATTTACTTTGAGTCCTCTTCTGAAGTCTTTGGAAAACATAAGTCTTTTAGAAGTGAAACGTGAATATCATTTCAGCAGACAATTTTGTCCAATAAATCTTGGAACATTGTTCATTTGTAAGCAAACTTTACATATTATCTTACAGGTGCATTAGGTAACACTTACCTCGTACTGTATGTAATATTTTATTTCTGAACTTTCATAATGTATCCTCTTACTTCTCGAGATTTGCTCGTATCATGGTTCCAGCTCGCCGAGATTGGGTTGTACTCGACTCGGGGAGCCGGCAGCGGGAAGGGGCAAATGAGGAATGGTCGCGAACATCTGCCAGCGGCGAGAGGAGTTGGTGCGTGTGTCTGTGACGCATATGGCGATTTCAAATCGTGACGTCGCTCCGGTCGGAATGCCGAAGAAATTTCTCGAAGATCGCCAACACATAAACAAGGTGATACTGACCAATGTCATGGTGGCGCCGTTCATTACCATTACACCACGATGAATCGCCACGATTTTCACAATAGTTTTTTATGAACTTGTGAGTCATTTGGTTGATGTTGGCTGAGTTCCATCTTTGTTTTACTTTATTCTAGTGAATTTTGCCTATAAAAAATTCAAAACTTAACACGACATGTAATGTCAATTAAGGAAACAATATAAATGGTCGATTTAACTCTGCAGTCGTACAACTTATTTTTTCACTAAAAGCAATTTTCAACGACTTGAATGTTTGGAAACGTTATAAAATATTACAATGCTGTACTGATATGAATTTCAATTCCCTGTTTATAATTTCTGGAGACGTATTAATCATCAAACAATAGCTCTGCTCCGCTAATATAAATATGATTGCAATTCAAAGACCGACCATCATAGCAACAAAGAATATTATTATTATAGTCTAAAAATTGAATCATAATATCAACTTTGTATTTTGTACTCATTAATCTGATGGATAAAGTATCAAGGCAAAGTGCAGACACGAACAACTACCATCTTGTACACAAAATTTCCAAATCTTACAGTATTTCTTCTCGTACTAGACGTAAAGTAAGCAATATTAGTAATATCACTAGAGATATGAGGAGAAAATATTTAAATCTTAACGTGACACTTTAAATAATCAGACATGTTAGTTTCATAGACATTTATCTTAATAGATTCTTTTTTACTTTCCCGCATACGTACGTATACACGCAGTGATATACGTAGTACAGGGAAAGTATGTAATGCTGCGCGAAAAAAAGGCTAATTTTCGCCAGAAAAAAATTGTTGCCAGGCGCGGATAACGAAAAAGTGGATAAAACCAGGTGCTAAATTAAGAAATAAAAATTCCCTACAAAGTGGTGTAACCAGAATCCCTCTTTTGTCGGTCCTTGTTACCGAAAAACCAATTGAAAGGAAAACATGCGTTGACTGTCTGTCCCTCTGTGAACTCTGCTAGAGCCTAAACCATACTTACGATTTCTTCCAAAATGGATATTCCCCGGTTGATCTGATTCTAATCCAAGCTTTGAAATTTTGAAAAAGATTCTGTAAAATTTGGGAGTAGTTTACATGAAGCCCCCCGGACATTTTCAAAATTTTCTCAAAAATGGCTCCAAATTTTTTCTTTGAATTTCTTGTAAGAATATAGTAAAACACACTTATTAAGATGGCACAGGTCCGATTTTCACGGTTAACTCTGAATTTTCGAAAATTGCAAAAGTTTAAAACTTTTTCGGCGCCTTTCTGGAAATACAAAATTGAAGATAGAGATTTTTCTTTTAAATAAAATTTTTTGTCCAAAGTGAGATCTTTCATTAAGATCATGTGCATTTTTTTGAAATTTTTAGTAGTTTTCGGGCAATATTGCGTGAATTATGTGCAATTTTAAAAAATTACAAAAGCAAGATTTTCTCAAAAACGGCTCCAATTTTTGTTTCTTTAAACGTTTGATAGGTATAGTGCCTAATGTATTTTATGAGATGACAAAAACGCCATATTGCTCTATTCTTTTGTTTTTTTCAAAATTTGGAAGAATGTATTTTTTAATCGTCTCTCACATCGTTAATATTTACATTAGTGGCGATTTTTTCACATTATAATATTTACATGAGGTTTAAATAATGTCAAGTAAAGAGTCTCGAAAACACAACCGTTTTTTGTGAAAAGTAGCTCAAAATTCCACATTTTCAGAAACGCTCAAACGCCATTTTCTCATATATGGCTGCAAATTTTTTCTTCAAACTTTTGGAACGGATAGTACTAATTGCACTCTTTAATATGTCTTAAAGTTAATTTTGGGGCATTTTTTGTTTTTTCAAAAATTACACAAATTACTCAAAACCCTATTGTATTTGTAAGTTAATGTGCTTCAAATAACTTCAAATAAAGTTTTTTGAAACTCAAAAATTTTCTGTGAAAAAGAGCTTCAAATTTTGCATTTTTAGTAGCGCTTAAACGCCATTTTTTAAAAACGGAACACAAATCTTTAAAGGAAAATTGCCATATAGAAGGAGGTTTTTGTGTTCTTTAATATTATAAATTAATATTTCCGTTCTAAAGCCAAAATCGTAAGAAAATATCAAAAAAATGTAATTTGGACGGTGATAGATGGCAGCTGGCATGAGTATGTGACAATTCCGAATAGCTAACCCAGACGCAAGGAAATAGAAAACTAATACGGGAAAGTCAGTGCCATTCTGTAGCACTACTAGTTTTCTGATCTACAAGGTCTTATTTCCCTCAGAGAAAGATATATAGGGAAAACTTTCACGTTTATGAGCTTAATACTTAAGCTTAAAAGTTCATATCCTTCCACTAAGAAGTCGAGAAACATCTAATTTGTCAATCTCTTAACAAACAATAAAAACATGTGAGTGTGACCAAGAATAAAAAATAACTCATCCGTGTAATGTGTTTATAAGTAATTATTCAAAGAGAGTAGTAGAAATAAAATTCCAAAATAGTTCATTTTGTTGTTTTACTGAAAATTCTTTAGTAGTCAATATCTTGCTATTATAAGTTTGCTATAATTTGTTTTTTCTATATCTTCAGCTGTGTGAGTTTTTCCTCTACCTTCTGAGGTACACATTACACTGTAGGCACATCCTTTTGTTTCCAGAAGCCACGAGAGTGGAACTCGCTTCGACTTGCGAAATGACTCGACATACTAAAGACAAATTTGCCTTTCCACAACTTCCTCATAACCACTACAGCTATTACACGGACAAAAATGTTGACGCTAAAACGCCATAGTTTTTTAATACGTTAAAGACATTAAGAAGATATGTATGTTTTGGTAAAGTACACATTCTTCGCTGCTTTGTTTTGATTATAATCACAATTGTTATCACAAATATGATATTAAAAATAGAAATTGAATTTCTTGAATATCCTGTAAGCAATAATTTTCATTCGACTTGATAAATAAGATTCTTTCCTCCTGTTTGTTTAAAATATAATCTTGCAGTCATTTTATGGTAGAAGATACCAGATCATAAAATGAGATTTTATTCACGAGCGAAAAATTTAAGACGTTGCAGCGACGATAGGAGTCAAGAAAGCTAAATCATGATGATTATGAGAGTGGACAATAATATTGTTTACATTATTTTTCATTACCATTATGAAAATGGAAAAGAGAAAGTAGAATGATATTACATTAAGTTGAGCAATGATGTATATTATGTACGAATAAAGTATCTAATCTTGTAAGTCACTGCATGAACCACACATGTTTCATTGTTATACTCACAAAAAAACAAACAAACCTTTGCATTTGGGATCACATTATTACACAAGTATTATTTTAGGTATTTATGATCACAAGATAATGACTGTCCACGTAGAGATGCAATTAAATATATTACATAATGATTGTTATTTTAATATAAAATATATGACTTCCGACAGCGTCGTCAAGAGATATTTCTAAGTAACGAGAGTTGGAGCATCTGTTGGTGCATTCTCGAGCCCCTCCTCTGTCAGCGTGCGTCGTGTGCCAAAGGCGAAGTTCCCCAAAGGCTTCCGAGAAGCGCGAAATGCCAGCGCGGGAGGGCCCCGGCGCCGCGCGCGCCGCGCCGTCCCGTCACGGAGGGCTTTCAGCGGCCGAGTGCCCAGGAGGGCCGCGCGCCGCGTGAATACGTTCCACGTGCCATTTACCAAGTGGTAGCGCTTTGCAATGCAAAAGCGCACTGCTTTACGCGGAAGCGACACGCGGCACGCGGCGGCGGCGGCAGGGGCGGGGGCGTTGGGGGCGGCGGGGACTGTGGTGCGATGGGGACGGCGGGGGTGGCGAGGGTGTGGGGGCGGCGGCGGGGGCGGCGGGACTATAGTGCGGTGGGGCAGCGGGAGTGGCGAGGGTGGCGTGGGCGTGGGGGCGGCGGGCGAGGGCGCGGTGTCGCTTGCCATCCTCAACAGCGGTCGGGCGACGTCCGTCTCTTGTTCGCGGACTTTGGCATGCCACTCGCCGCGTTCGCTTAGTGACTTCTCTGGCAGAGCTGGAGTTGGTGCCGTCCGGGATGCTCGCGGCGTTCGCGGCCCATTACGAATAAAAGGAGAGGCACAGAAGGTACGCGGGTAAAGGGTGTAGTTCGTATCCTGGGAATGTAAATCTTCATCCAGGGACTCAGGTGTGTATCTTGTATGCAAGCTACATGGATTTTATTGCTATGTAGAAAGTGAGTTAGTGAGTGTATGTTAGGTCGTAATCCATTTGCATTCCACGATATTATACTGAGTGGATAGTGGTGGGAATTATTATTAGATCATTACTTTGTGGATAGTACGATGTCAAAGACTGAAGAATTGAGTGTGTGAGGGCTGGAAGAATTTGATTTATGAGGTTAGTAAAGAAATGTATTTGTTGAGAGATCAATTGCGTGATTTAATATCATGGGGTATGTAAGGATAAGTTGGGTGAAACGGTTTTAAAAAATCTGAATGGGCGTAAATTGGGCTGGTATGGATTTGGTATGGCTGATTGGTTGGAGTGAACCATGTGCGGTTTTTGAGGTCGAGGAGAATGTGGCGGGGGGGGGGGAGGTAGGGGTGTGACGGAAGTTATTGCGCTGAAATTCATGAAAGTAGTTGTTGGATATTGTAGGGTCTGTTGTTGGGTAGAGTTGTGGGTAGGAAGTGCTTTCCTGGTTAGCATTTTTTATATGATTCGTATTCGCGACTGGATGCACGACGAGCCTTTTCGCACTGTACACACTGTATCACATCGTTTGTACAATCAGTTGTGGGATGTAGTCCTGAACACTTGCCGTAGAGTGGGGGATAACTGTTCTTTTTAGTGTGCCCGTAACTCTGACATTGACGGCACTGTATAGGTCCTGGTCTATGTCGTAGTTCTTCTACGGAGATTATTGCGTTAAAAGGCTTCTCAGTTTGTAGATTTCAATTGCGGCAAGGTTTTGAAAGGGTAACTGTGCACAAGGACCACGGTTTTCGGTTAAAGTCTGTCAGACTTATGACTATTATTAAAGTATAGATTTTGGTGACGATTTCTTGAAAGATTTCATCTTCAATGTATGAGATTGGTACATTTCTTAATACTACTGAAATAGTTGATTTTGTTGGATCTCGATATTTATGGTAAAATAATACTTTTGTTGATAACGTTTTACGTAGTATGGTGTAATCATCAATTGTGTTGACCGTAACTTCTATACACGGTCCTCTGACTCTTGTGGTAAAATCTGAATACTTGAGAAGGTCTTTTATTTTTTCTAGTAGTTCTGGATGCACTGGTGGATCATGGATAAGTATTAGTGGACGTTTTTTATTCTTCTGAATGGAAGGGATCACTGGAAATTGTATTGGATGGTTATCGGGATTGGATGTAAGTGGTGAAAATGTGTTGTCTGTTGGAATGTTATAGGTTGGCAATTTGTAGGGAGAAGGAAGCTGGTTGGTTTGAGATAGGTTACATGCAGGGACATATCTTGGGGCTGACTTCTTGGCCTCTTTAGCGAAGGCTCATGCATGGTACGTACCTGCATTATTGGTTGTGAACCTCTCATTTTAGGTGACATCTGCTGGTAATCATCTTTGTAGACTGGCTGGCGAGATATATATAGCTGTTGTTGGTGAGTCTCCGGAAGATGCAGATGATGTGGCATATATGCATAATAGTTGTAAGCGAATTCAAGGCTAATGATACCGCTTCTGGTAACGAAGGGAACTCGGCGTTTGTTGCTGTTTCCATGATCAGGCGTTCAATTAACTGTTGTTTGTACGAGTCACTCACCTCTACTGAATATACATTTGCAGTGTTTGACGCCCACGAGGGCACGTCGCCGTAGGTGCGTCGACTAGTCCCCGCGGAAGCTGTTTTTGAATAGCACTGATAAATAAAACTTTCACGGCACTGCACTATGTAAATTACAACTCTAGTCCACTGTGCGGTCAGCCTCGCCCCACAAGGGGCTTGTCTGATAACTGAACAGCGATAAGCTACGCAGCTACGGTACGCACAGGTCAGCAGCTAGGCTAAGAATGGTAAAAAGAATGATCATTTGGTGTTGATCGTAGAAACTAGGGAAACTACCAGTCTGCTCCAATTTTATCAAGCCACTATAATTCTGTTGCAGACAAGGACTGAATTCGATTTTGCAATCCAGCTCAAGTCAGAAATAAGGTATTAGTGTAAGATTCCTTCCTTTAAGATGTTGTAAAGGTATAGGCTTGATTTCATTTCAAGGATTTTTTCAATTATCTCCCTTATAAAAATTATGTCATGATATGTTCAAATCACGAAAGAAATTTTATATTTCATGTTCGGTAATATCTCGGCTATGAAACCTAATAAACCATGGTTTATTTGATAAAAATAAACTACAAATATCTGATAAACGATTGTCTACACTGTCAAAATGTAAATTGCATAAAACAATATAGGAGTACAAACATAGTAAATAGAATAATCACGTTTACCAGGTGCACAAAGGAGCAACTAAAACTGAGAGGGTCATGGCGAACGACGGCACACAATGTTTGACAAGAGGATCAAATTAACTATGGATTATTAGTTTTCGTATCCAAGGTAATCTCGGACCCCATAACCTGGGCTACTCATAAGTCTATGTCCCAAATAAGATTTGATACGATGGAACATGCTCATATGTTTTATGCAAGAAAATCAAATACTTTTTCTTGATAAATGTTGAACAAAACTACCTTTAAACAGCCCCGTCACTCCTGGCTGACCCAAACGTCAGGAGTTTTAGTACGAAATATAATGTGCCTTAGATACAAACGGACAATCATGCCACTTTCAGAACTCGGGAATTCTTTTCCTTCGATCACCAGTTTTCGGTCTAAATTGGCTGGGCTAATTGTGAACATGTATGAGAAGAGTTTTATTTTGCGTTATTTCTCATACGCGGCGGTATTTTCCTCTTAAACACGGCTTTCGTTGATTGATTGATTGTTAGTTATCCCGGGTACGTCAAATACTATGGTCATTAGTTCCGTAAGTGTAGTGTATGTTTTATAAGGAGATGGATGTGATTTTCCCCCATTGGATGGCGAGAATCGGCGTCGACCTACTGTCGGCTAGCGGGGGTTTTCCTCCAATCAGGTATCTTCCACCAGCGGGGCACCGCCCATGCCGGGACAAGCTCTCGATCGGTCTCGCGGCATGTGTGGTATCGTAGTGCATATTAGTGTGTGTAAGAGGTGAGGATAGGTCAAAGAAGAGGTAGGAAAGATCATGCGCGGTCCAAGGTCCGTTTGTTAGGGCACTGCTCCGGCATTCGCCTGGTATTGTTAGGAGAAACCACGGAAAACTGCCGATCAGAGCAGCCGACAGCTAAAATTGTCCTCCAGAGGAAGACTGAATTCGACTTAGTTGACAAGCTAGTGTCGAAAATCTTGCCTCCGTCGGGACTCGAACCTAGGACCTCCCCGTCAGAGGGACTGCAGCGACATCAGTTGATGCCCTGAGTCACCTCTGCCGGTGGCGTTCGTCCTCGCCTGCTGGCCATTGGCACGACTCGAGTCGCTCGCCCCCGGTCTTTGCCACGCCACTCCCCGAGACCACGTAGTGTCTCCTCCCTGCACTTTTGTCCTCTTTCTCGAAGGCCTCTTATCGCAAGCGCGGCGGCACTCGTCACCTCGCCTTGGAATTCCAGGTGCACGCCTTCGCTCGCTGCCTGAGAGGACGCTTTTTCATTCTACAGCCTTTCGTTTAAGTAACATGACTTGTTAACAATGCTGTTCTACACACGTGCACCACGCAATTGAATTCTCTTAGCTGTTCCTGTTTCCTTTTTTGCTAGTAATAAACGACGGATAACATATGTTTTATATACTGTCTTTTCTATTGCGGTAGATATGTTTATAAAAAGATACGTGTATTAGCAGATAAATGTTAATTTAAATGTATCGACATCTTTATAAACTGAATAGATTGAAGAAAACTAATCTTTATATAGATGTCGCTCGTGCTTTCAATACTTTACCTTTCCAGAACACAGCCTAATAGAATATTATTTTTGTACATCTGGAAGTACAAGGTATATTATTTACTGCACGAATTGGGCTACTTGTCTGGTCTTACCTTGAGTGTTTAGTGCGAAGACAGATAATTTTTGTAATTATTTTAGGCACTTATACTATTATTTTTCAAAAAGGTGTGCGCAATATTTATTTCTGATGATGGGTCCCTGATGTCCAAAAAAGAAAACGCTTGTTCCTCTAAAATGTTTTTTAGTCAGAATCCACGTTTTGTGTATTCTTGATACTGAAAAATTGGTTTACGGCCTCACGTCTCCATCCGTCCATCTACGGTCAACGCTAGCGCCTAAACAGACTTGATACAAGTACAATGCTGAAAATAGAGATTCGTTTCCCTAATAAAATGTTCTTCAAAGAAAAATCTTTAAGTAAGATCATGTACAGTTTTCAAAAATATGAAAAATGTTCGTGTAATTCTTTGCGAAATAAACACAATTTTAAAAATAAAATTTTCTAATTTATTTTCCAATTATTGCGTAGCTGTTGCAAATAATGGGAGAAAGTATGTTCTGTTGTACAGCCACTAGTTTCAGTCGATCTACGCTAAATACCAGGAATGTTACCTCAAACTGATGTAAATTAACAATTTGCAAGTCGTGTTTTATGATTTTGTGAAACCGCTCAGACACGTACGCGATTTTGTGTGTGCTTCAAATTAGAATGAGAAGGCTGCAGCTAGAAAACTTCCAAGCTTGTTCTACCCTCTAGTGGAAGATGTGCGCTAAAAAAATCTAAATTCACCGTACCGTCTGCTATTAGAAGTGACCAAGGACAAAGAAAAGATCCGGAAAAGCTGTATCTTTTTGTGAGTCAGTCTTAAGAAATCATTGACGAGAAGAGTTGACATTTAAGAAGAGAAGTTGTAGATAAAAATGAGAAAGATTTATTTAAAAAAGTGAAAAGAAGCCGAATGAATATGTGAAGAAACCTCAAGGCAAAGACTAAAAAGAAAAGAAATAACTGAGTAGCCAGTCCCGATAGGGTGAAAACATCTACAAACGTTATTTGAAAATATTTTAAATGGTTTCTATACAAGTTTTAATTTACCTAATTGAATACAATCCTAGTCATTATTATATAAATAATGTGTCATCATCATATTAATCCGTAAGTGTTCCGTTTTCAATAAATGAAACTTTTCTACTACATTGTTAACTACTTTACCTATCGAGAATTAGCGACCGATGGGGAATCAAAAGATAAGGCTAGACAATAACTCATTGAAGTTTCCAAATCCTTTTCCATGGTTTATCTCTTTTGAGGCATGAAATAAAGATATTGCTCTTCTAGTTATCTTGTTTTTAGTACAAAAATTTAAATATGGGACACAAGACTTGCTAAGTCTAGCTATGCCGTGGTCAACTTCTAAATGTCCACCATTACAAATAAAAGCTCATTTTGTAAGAAACCCATGTCCACGAAAGCAAGGTCGACAAGCTAGAAGCAAGTGCATCGTCCAGAACGGGGTTCAAATTCTAGCGACGACACTTCGACTTGGTATGTTGCCGCAAGGACAAGCGCAAATTCACTGAAAAACCGCAGACATTGTGACATGGTGATGCAGCTACACCGAAAGAAATCGTAGCTCCTTGGTCGACAAAACCGTGGACGCTTCTCAAGGTTGCTCTGTTCCTCGAAAAACCGAGTGAAGAATGCAACAGGCCAATGTCCCATGTCTTCACCACAAGAGTTGAATCACTACTGCAAACCAGTTTAAATACCCAGTCCTCAGCAGCCTTCATCCATGCATAACCTCGAGAGGCATGGACCATGCATAACCCACTTATCAATCCTTGGCAGGAAATGCTCATTATAGATGAAATACAAACATTTCTAATAATATTCAATAACGAACATTTTCCATTAGTTATACCATTACGTGCGCTCATAGTTCTCATTTAAATGAAGGGCGAAAATGTTATGTGAACTTTACGCATGCACCTTCAAGACTAAGCAAAACCTCAGGAGAAACTTCTTTTAAACTTTGAGCCAAAAACAAAATTGCAATATATTTTGATACTTAATAATTAACACTCATAAACATTAATGTACTGAAATTTGGTTCATTAATATTTTGAAAATATTTGTCGCCCGTTCACATACTTTTGAACTTGTACTTTCCATTACCTTGCAAGGACAAAACTCAGCCCCCGAAATTAGTTCATTACTTTCCAGGTAATGATGATAATTATATTAACTTGAAAACTTACTTATATAAAGAATGAGAAAAAGAATTTTCATTGGCAGCAAGAATTGCGTATAACTTACACGTTTTTAATTGTTTCCTTCCTTGAACTACTTTGTTGTCTTGATTACCAACAAAGACATTTCTGCACTTGAAGAGTTAAGAGGAGTCATGTTTTCATGACAGACGACAATCGTTAAGACCTGACGTTTACTATCGGCAGACGAGGATAAGCTTAATATTGCCTAGTGAAAAACATACCTCTTCCTCACCTATAATTTTCATCTTCTGCATACTTGTTGTCATAAAAGTCGTAAAACAGATTAATTATTTCCGTTTCCTTCTTCTAGGGTTATTATCACTTTCCGAAACCAGAACCTCCGCCCTCTCTGGGATGTGAAAACAAGTTTGCCCTTAATGCTTTTCTGGGAGTGAGTTCGTGGGGCTACAAGTCTAACTTTTTGGTCCTGTATTGTGGCATGTGGCATGTCTACCACGTTTAAATCAATGAAACATTGAAGCTTTGATGTGGGTAAGTGAATGATTGCGAGCAATGTTAAGTAAATATAACATATCAGATGATTTGTGTTAATGGCTCTTACGTGTATATAAATACAGACGATGTTAGTAATGCAAATGGGACACACCATTTTCTGTCAAACGTATGACTATAAACGAAGAAATAAAACAACTGAGATTTCCATGGTGTAAATTATCTGTAAACTAATTAACTTGTCTTATGACTATAGTGATTACGTTAAAAATGATTATTACATTATTACTAGAAATAACAAGAAATTTTACATTGTTGTTGGCAAATGCCCGGGTTTTATCGATTGGTCCACCTCAGATACGGGTTGTATTCTGGGGATAAAAAAATAGAGGACCAAATGAGTTCCCAATGCTGGTAATTTTCAAGTAGCCGCTGAGGACCGCCGCGCGCCGTTCTCTGTTAGGATGTATTAACTGGCGTCGTTCCTGCCTCCATGAATGTGGGGGACGATTATGACGAGAATTCTTATCGGAGAGCTTAACTCTGATAATTATTTTTAGTTTAGCTTAGTTCTGGAGTTTTTTTAGCCAGGGTTCTTTCACACCACGCAAAATGTCAATTCATCTAGAAAAATATCCATATATTGAAAATCCACCGCTTCGAATCAGTTCGAACCCACGAGCTGGCTTTGGATGGAAGTGCTCCCCCTACGGCAAAGAAGGGCCAAAATATAATTATTTACGGGAGCAATCCTTTAAACGTCTCAGAAATGCAAATTGCAGATGGTATTTGATGATTTCCAAATCTTTACGGAGTAGAGTGGAAGGTGAACAGCATACTTAAATTTAGCATTTTGAAAAGAAAGGGAAATTACTCTCGCTTTACGTCTCTAAACTAATATTTTGAAGACATGTAACAAACGAAGATACGTAAGTTTATTAAATAGAAGGCATGATTTCATTCTAAAGAATTTTGGTCTTTGCGAGCGTATAAATACTCAATTTGATAGCAGGAGCAGTAAGCAAAATACAGTAATTGGTCAATGCCGGCAGAGCAATGGCAGTGTGAACCGGAACCACACCAAGATCAGGAACGGAGGGCAGCAGCAGGCGGCCGGTGGGTTGCAAATTAGGAGGAGCGGCATGAATCCGAACCATCACAAACATTTTACCTCTTCAAAATATTTCATTGAGCGAGGTTATAGCATGTAATGTACAACCGATTTGCAGGAATTGGAATTTTAATTCTTGTCTAAGACAACTTTTTCATTGATAATGGAAGAAACAATTGAGCTTATGCGAAAATAAGGGTTTTTTAATGTTTTCAGCAAACAAAACAGTAACTTATGAAATCAGATGAAAGGGTCGGTATTTTTGGCTTATTTAATAGCCGCGGACTCCGTCGAACAAAATCCTAATAGGAGCACGCTTCCCCCACCCAACTCCCAGTACCTCTACTCTCCCTCACGCTTCTATTGCCTTGCATACAGCAGCTAAGGAGGACTCCCGATAGTCCATGATGCTACCCATTCCAAAAACAAGTATCTTTCGCATAATCAGGGACTTAAAATTAATTCGTCCTCAAAAATTGCGCTGGTGGTATGCACAAATTAAGCGAGTTGATTTAATACAAGTTTAATACCTTCTGTACCTTTTCCGGAGGTGGGTTTTTCTGAGGAGGGCGCCGCCCTAGAGCCCTCAAGGAGCAGCCGCCACTGGAAGATAGCTTTTACAGCCACCCGAATGAAGGGACATCCCGCTGCGAAGAAAAGTGCAAGAAGCACTGCGCTTTCGCTAGAGAAACAAATGGCCAGCAACACACAATAGCCACTTGAGTAAGCGCCTCTGAATGTGTTCCCCTATTTGCTCCATCAGAGCTTTGACCCTAATGTGGACCTCCACAGAGTGCACGTTCACCTCTTTGTTTGCATGTGCCCCGATGAGCCTGGATCTTTCATATAACGCTATTACTATCAATGTTAGCGAGATGAACACACGGAAGAAGTCCTCGCAAGTAGTTTTAAAGTGTCCTGGAAGCAATGTTATATGTATTGCTTCAAGTGTCCTGGAAGCAATGTTATATGTATTGCTTCAAGTGTCCTGGAAGCAATGTTATAGGTATCAAGTCTACCTAACACGCAGCTATAAACTGAAGTAGTAGTATTGTGAATTCCAAAGAATGAAACTCAGCTAAAAACGTGATTCATTATATTATAATAGAATGTTAACAAAATAAAGAGACACGCTTCATTTGGAATTATTAAACCTGAAGTCTGCAATTGCAAGAAGAAATTTTGAATCTGCAAATCTTGTATGTTCAACCCAGAAATAAATTGGATAACAAATCGATGGTCACTTTGAGACAATGACCTGGTTGAACAAATGACAAGTTTCGTCTCAGAACAAATTACACTATTTATGACTAGATTTAGTGAACCTAAGCACCAAACATTTATAGACAATATGTTTTCATAAAAATTCGAAATTGTTTGTAAAGTTTTTCTGCAACACAGTCTAACTCTCGGGTTCTACCCATGACTGGTTAATTTCCAACATATAATTTGCAAGATAGTTTTATTAGTTCACCTGAATCAGTTTATCATATAGATGCTTTCTCATTGAGAGAGGTGATAGAGGCAGTGATCACCTGATCTCTATCAGACAGAGAGAGAGAGAGAAGTGCGAAAAGCAGCACTGAGAAACCAATCGATCTGATGGAGACAGTGTACAGTGTAAACCACTCCGACCCCTCATAGAGAACGTAAGAAAACAGTAATAACGGAGACTCGCATTTGAACTAAGGTTCTACAAGTGAATAAGTGAGAAATGCGTCTAAGTGCGGCGATCGGTTTAGCAGGGAGTGCAATGGATTCCTTATTATCTTACTTCTCGGTGTTTCCGTCTAGCCTACAAATGAAGCTCCAAACTTTCTTCTCCACAATCCGGTTTCAGAATTTCTAATTTCGAGAGGCGTAACAAGGGAAAAGCTGTAACTTAGAATTGCTAAAGGATACAGTTTTAGTACTTGAACCTTATCTGGTTAGTTATAACTACTTGTTATTTCTGAAAATTCACAAAGGAATGCTATTTAACTTGGGGAAAGCACCGACATTTTCTGTGTCCATGAAGCCAAGCTCTCTAAATACAGATCAGGTCATTGGATAGTCAACGCACAAATGGCGCAGGCGGTCCTAGCATCAACTTTATTCCGCAACAAAACATTTTTTTCTGAAATACGGAATTTTGATAAAAGTACTTGACATATACATGATATCGATTCCAGGATTGCGAAAATAACGAACGAAATTTCATTACGATCCTGTGAGATTTCATTAGAGCAGCTACTGATAAGAACGACAACATTCAAAGGCTTGACCTGAGTTCAGAAAATTTTATTTTATTGATGCCCTGCTGCCGTTCTTTGAGGCTGTCAGTGTAAAAGAGCATAAGGTATGTTACCTTTCATCATAGATGCCTTCATTGTAGCTGTTATGAAATTTTATTTTATTTTGCATTTAGTAATTTGCCACACTGATGCCCCAAACGGTTCCTTGCTTTGTTGAACAAGACCAATCTCAGAAAGGCTGCATTAGACCATTTCAAGGCCGCCACAGCCAGTGAATTATCCACTCTTTGACCGTCTCTGGAGTTCGCTTCATAACCCGGAGAACAAACACGGT
The DNA here is from genome assembly GCA_031308135.1 of Acheta domesticus. Lineage (NCBI taxonomy): Eukaryota > Metazoa > Arthropoda > Insecta > Orthoptera > Gryllidae > Acheta > Acheta domesticus. The sequence goes on from JAHLJT010009355.1 coordinate 66,945,790, forward strand.
TCCCCGCTGTGAAGAAGCGATGTGAGGACAGCGTCGCTCTCCCAGAGCGACAAACGGCGACAAGCAGACAATAGTGGCCTGCGCGCGCGCGCCCTCCAAACAATTCCGGGTGTCCGCATCGCGTCGCAACGGCTTCCCTCCGTGACTTATAAATTAGCCTCTTTCGACAGCGACGTGACGCAGCACACGCTCGCCGAGGCGGCTGGACGCGTGGGGCACGGCGCGGGGCGGGGGCGCGGCGCAGGGGCGCGGGGCGGGGGCGCGGGGCGGGGGCGCGGGGCGGGCACACGGGGCTGAGAGGGACGTCACCTGCGGAAATAAGAGTCCAAGAGCTGTTTCCACTTTCGAAGAAAAACGTTTTCTCTGCCGTCAGATTAGAGTGTTTGAATACGAACTATTGATTCATTATTTCGTAGCGCGTCAATTGATATGGTCATTATTTCCGTGAGTGTAGTGCATGTCTTTGAGATGTAGCGATGTTCAATTCAATTTAATGATGTTTTATTTTGCATGGCGAGGGTCAAGCCATTAGGCCTGCTCATCCGCCTGAACACGCAAATTTCATTACACTCCTTTCGTCATCTAGCAGCAATAGACGGTATCACTCTGGCGACGAAACAGGTGATTATAATTTAACTCAGATGTTTCTTTTCGGGTTGAGAGTCTTTCACGTGCAATAATTCTACATTATGGGACAGTCAGCTTTACTTTCTATCCGAAGGACGCTTTTTTCGCCCTAAAAGATGCGGCACCTACCGACACGTCGGATTGGGAGTATTTCCCTCCATGTATCTCCCTCCAGTAGGGCATTTTCCCAGCCGAGACAAGCTCTATGCTCTCTACTGATCTCCCGATTTGTGCGGTAGTATAGTGCATGTAAGTGTAAATGTACGTGGAAGGGAAGAAAGGGGAAACGGATGTAAAAGGAAACATTGTGTGCGATCCTGGGTCCATTTGTTCCAAAATTTCCTTGTTATTAATTGGAGGAACCACAGAAAACTACCGACCAGAGCGGCTAGCCACTAATTTCTCCTTCAAAAATTCGACTCAGCTATCTCTTTAGTGTCAAAAATTTGCCACCGTCGGGACTCGAACTATAGGGCCTCAGAGTCACTGACCGAAACTCTGCAGTGCAACAGTCACGTTCGATCCTTTTACGTTTCCACTAAAATAACTCCGTATTCTTGATTCTGTTCAAAAATAGTCATTCGTTTTGTTGAAATGCTAGCTGTGGTGGAAATAGCCCAATTTAAACATTCGCCACCAGCGATGGCTTAGTGCCAATATTTGTTGCCTGTGCAGCATCGTTGACCGGGAGGGCCTAGAGTTCGAATTCCGGCGTTGGCGACATCCCCAATCGGTAGTTTTCCGTGGTTTCTCAACCACGGCCCAAGGCGAATACTGTAGCAGCATCCTCACAAAAGTGCCACGGATCGCGCGCAGTCTTACCATTCTCTTCCTTCTTCCCTCCTCTTCGCTTACACACACACACAGACACATCCATTATGTGATAACATATATTTGGAGGTAAGTCGGGAGCCTAGAGCTTCTCCCGGTTTGGGCGGGGCCTCGAAGAAGGAACATACCTAAATAAGGAAAGCCCGCGAGGCGTCATTTAGATTGGCGCCGGAAGATCAACGCCATTTCCCGTGATAAAAACATGCACATTTAGGGGCCTATTTACCTTACTAGTTTTCGCCCGGAAGGAACATTTACTGACTCATTCATCTGGGGTCTCCGAAAGGGGCGACCTCTGACGAAGCAACATGCGCGCTCGCTTTCTACCGCTGGATTCTGAAACTCAAATACTAATTCAAATCGTGGCGGACGTGTTCGCGACGGATCTCCTCGCCGTTCTCCTATGTACCGTCTCGACTTCTATCGTATTTAATGTTTGCATACCTCTTCAATATTCTGAGGAATTTTACACACTCAATTCGAATCCGGAAGTCCCTAAAAAGTTTTCCGAAGGAAAAAGCACAAAATCGGTGCCAGATTGATTACCAATAAAGAATTCCGTCCTAAAGTGATTGACGATTCGTTTTGATTTTTCGAAATCATGATTTAATTTTACCAATAATGTGAACGACATAGGTGTCGCCTTATATACATGTGCAAATGAATTCATGATATACTATGTACTGAACGACAAAGCATTAGTAGAAGGGAAAAGGCAAGCAGAATAATTTAGATAATAGTGAGGCAACGTACTATGTATCTCACTTATCCACCACATATTGTAAATGTTTCTATTCGGATTTGAACTCGAAACCTGGAGTTGGGAACTGTCTATGTTGGTTGACAGGGGTCGCCCGAAGCCCACGGGCGAGGCTCCTTACGCCTTACGGAAGGAGTGAAGAAGAAATAAAACGTACTCGCATGCTTTTTTATGGTGAACGATCAGGGGGACAGCAAAAACTAGCAGTGACAACCAAGACGCATTGCAGTACCTTCTGTCATCTTTGTACAAGTAATTGCGAGCAGGAAATCTCATTTACCCTCGCGTACATTTCAAAAGCAAGATTAGCATTGAATACGCGTGCATCAATTGACCAACAACTCATACTCTGTGTAATTACCTTTTAGACACGGGAAAAGCAATTATGCTCTTTAAGAAAAGTATATGAATATCATTTCTAATTTCTTGTTACTCCAATATTGAAAGCGGTAGAAATAGTTATTCTTTTGCGTAGAAAAATTCAATGGTAAATCATTCTTAAATTTGAATAACTCTTATGTTAAAAATAACATTTTCATGTTCGCGGCTCAAAATTTCTGTCCAAATTTCTTCTGATACACACACTCAAGAATGAAAATAGCAACTATGTCAATTCCAAGTGGCAGCGTTTCCAGTAAGACATTCAGTTCAAGTTTCCAGAATGTTTCATCAGGTTCGCACGTTTCTCAAAAATATGCCGATAAACAAAGCTTAAGAATCCGGCAATTAGAATTCCAACCTCTTCCCAAACCGTCGAAGACTTTCTTACTGAATTAACGTAGTTGGTAGTTTTCAGCCTTTGGTTACTCTGCGCTTTAAAGTGAACTTTACATTAGGAGATGAATGTAATAGTGTATATATGTATTTGGGGCGAGTCCGTGAATGGGCTCAGGCCTACAGGCGACGTCCCTGCCTCGCAGCTATGGGCCAAGGGGGTGCGTGTGGTTAGCACGTAGACATCCCCACGCCGTATTCCGGTGTTCTCAAGCTGAGAAGTGAATTTTCTTATCGTCACACAGCAACATAAACTGAGAAATTGCAAGGAAAACGCCCATTAGTCTAGCCTCGAAATTGAACCCGGGACCGCGTAGTGGAAAGCTAGCCGCGAGGCTTGAATTTAATAAGGCTGTCATAAAATTGATGGTGATTTGCCATGACCGTCTACGCCTCAACAACTACATAAAATATACATTGCATTCATCGTATTCAAACCCCAAACAGTCTTCTCTCCGTTAGTCTGCTCTGCATTGATACCCGATGCCACGAGTTACATGTTCTCCTTTCTGGTAGTACGTAAGGAAAGATATTCATGCATTTACTTTCTCTCGTTTCGGGGGAACGTGATCATATTGGTTGTCTGTATCTTGCTCTATACGAAGGTTTATAGAGTGATCATTAGAGGTGAGAGAATATGACAAATTGTAGATGGGATGTTCACATGGAATATGAATTAGTTCAGACGCCAACCCCATTACATCCACATGACGGAAATACCCGTGCCATCCACCTACGATTCGAACACGCATCCTTCCCTCCGAGTACTAGGTTGCTTCTCCAGTCCGATGTGCCATAGAGACAAAGCACGTTCAGAGAGTTAATAACTATTTTTTTAATAAAATGAAAAAGAAGTATTTTTCTATGAAAACCCCTAAATGTGGGAAAACTACAAAAGCAAACATGAATAGGTTTAATAGCATATCAAAGGTCCTTTATTTACAGCAAATGAACATAGCTTGTTGTATGGACGTAAGGCTCTTGTGCTTGAGATGTGGACCCGCAGCTTAAGGCTCGCTTTCGATGCTGCTCCAAGCTCCTGGGAACCGAAGCCGGCACAGAATCGACACGAGTGGGGAAGTATTTCCTTTTCCTGAACACGTCAACTATTTTGGACGTAGTCTCGAGAGTGTTGTGTATGATATAGGAAGAAGTATTCTTCGCCGCTGAAACGTGATTGATTGTTAGTAATTCCGGGCGCGTCATTGCTAAGATCATTAGTCCCGTAAGTGTACTTCATCCATTTTCCTCGTGAGGTGGCGGTGGTCTTCCCCCTGGCGCGATCCCGCCAGCCAGCGGGGTTTACTCCAATTAGGTATCTCCCATCAGTCGGGTACCGCCCCAGCCGGGACAAGGTCTAAGTTCCTGACCGGTCCCCCGGAATGTGTAGTAGTATCGTGCATGTTATTGTAAGTGTGTGCAAGGAAGGAATGAGGAAAGGGACAAGGAAGAAGAAAGAAAGATTGCGCGCAGTGCGTAGCCCGTTTGTTAGGGCACTGCTCCGGCATTCGCCTGGTGTTGATCAGAGAAGCCACGGAAAACTACCTATCAGAGCAGTCGGCCTCTAGAATTCTCTTCTAGACAGTGACAGAACTCGGTCTAGCTATGTAGTGCCAAAAATCCTGCCGTCCGGACCACCTCGAACCTAAGACCTCCCGTTCAAAGGCACTGCATTGGCTTTATTTGATGTCCTGAGCAACCTCTCCGTCTGAAACGTGAGATCCAGCGCAGTCATACACGTCTACGTTAGGCAACTCCCCTGCAGGGTACCGCCCAACTGGGATAAGCTCTAAGGTCCTGACACGCCTCCCGATTCATGTGACAGTGCAGGGCGTCTATGTGTAAGGGGAGAGAATTGGAAAGGATAAAAAATGGAAGATCGCACAAAGTCTTTGGCTTATTTGTTAGGGTCCTGATTCGGCATTCGTCTGTGATTTGGAGGAAAATTACTGAAATCTCCCGAACGGAGCAGCCGGTCGTCAGGGGTCTTCTCCAGACAACGGCAGAATTCAACCTAGCTAGTGTGGCTACTGAGCGAAGTGGCTCAGTGCGTAGCGGGTGCGTAGTGGCACAGTCGGGTAGTCCGGGTTCGATGCCCGGGCTGACCATCCTGATCGGGATTTTTTTCTTGGTTTCTCTCGGTCATATGGCTAATGCTGGGATGGTTTAAAAATGACATGACCACCTCCCATCTCCCACCACCCCACCTCTCATCATCATCATCATCATCATCATCCTAGATCTTTCACCCATCATCACCCTATCACTTCATTCAGTACGATCAGGGAAAGCAACGGCAAACTACACTGATTCTATCCTCCCAAGTAAACCTATCATGAATATTATACTGTGGAGCCATCTAGATGGGTCACTTAACTTCCGTCTGTGGAAGAACAGGGCCAAAGAGTGTGGCAATCCGCCACCGTCGAAACACCAGGCCCTCCTGATCACGTTTGTGAACTCTCATCCGGGAATATCGATACGAAGACGGAAATTCCTTTTCCGTGGAAGGCTCCATACCACTCCGCGGAAACCACAATCAGACCCCTAATGTTTTATGCATGCCGCATCTCGATAAATGCCGCTCCATCCAACATAAATAAAATACAAATAGACCCAAATACGTTCCTAAGATGAATGCGTGATCAGATCTAAGATTAATTACAAAGCTCTCTGGTGTATTTCAAACCAACAACTTCACATAGAATTAAATATTTTCCGACTTATCAATGAAATAACATCTCTCCAATAATTTCTACATAAACGTGAACACAATATATCAATGAAAACAGCCAGAATCAACAACATATCCTTTCGACTCTTTTCAGAAAGTATTTTCAAACAATTGTTAACAGTAGGTACTCATGAGAGGTACCCTCGTGAAAACATAAAATTTCGCGTCGAAAATGCCTTGGCCCGCAGGCTTGATGGCGATGGGCATCCCTGACCGCCGACAACGAGATCTACCGGTGGGTTTGAAAACTACGTTCTCTGGAACGAACTATGAAGAATCAATTTATTTGATTAGCGAGCATATAAAATATTTTAACGTTCATTGAGAGCTAACTGTAGTAGTACAGAGGAAAAAGGCTTCCATAATTAATAACCATGAAGCTAAATTGCCAATAATTTTTTATAAGTAATCTTGAATTCAATTTCGTTAATTTAAAATGTATTGTTATAAGAATAGTGACGGAGCAGCGAATAGACAGCTCAGTGCCAAAGTGCTGTTCCACAACTGGAGAAGCGGTGAGTTCGATTCCGCGTCTAGGAAGATATTTTATCCATTCTAAATCGTCACAAGATCGTCTAAATTACAACATTTTACACTTTTCTTGACAATGTTATGCAAAAATAAGTCATAATTCGCTTTCGCGAAGAAGGCGAATAAATGAACTCTGAAGAAATTAGAAAATCGATCGCTTGTATTTGAAATGAAAAATATTCGTAATATACATACATACGAGATAACAATAATAGATTTTAACCTTGCTCCGCGCGCGCATGTTTTTGTAACAATTCAGCTCGCATGGCAGAGTTTGGACCGCCCACGGCTTTTTGAAGATTTCTAAGAGCCAGCATAAGCAGGACCAAAAACCCCAAAGCATTAAAAAAATTGTTTTTGTTTAAAAACTAAATAGAAAAATTCCCCAATGACGTGAAACAATCAGCATACGTAAAAATTAAACGTTAACACTGAACTCGCCGATGCTCTCAATGTTTGAACAATTCTGCATTTATTTTAATAGCATTGACCTTAAATGCAGCTGGAGATTGCTTTCGTGTTTAAAAGATCCCTCTTATTCTAAACAACATCAAAACATAATACCTCGGGAAGGGAATCGCTTAACAAGAAAGAATTCTAGCAACTCGAATATGAATTAATTTCCATGATCTAGAACCCGTCAATCAAGCGTCTTTTTTGAGGAAAGAATATACTCAGAATATTAAAGTAAAACAAATCTCTAATTCCCCTATATTTTAATTCCGATTAATAAACGACATGCCACATATCAGCATTATTTATAAATATCTAGGAGGATTTTCAAACATTGAACAAAGTGTGCCATAATAAATAATCCGATGAATCGTAACGTAACTGTATTCGTTTGGCACAATGATAGAAAGCTTTCTTCCGGCACTTTAGGCAACAGGATCGAATCCGGTGAAAGACGCTTTGCTTATTCGTGTTTTTTTTGTCAAATTAACTTATTGCAGTGTACATTTCTTAGCGTAATTAAATTTTTATTTTAAATCATGGTAGTCCTGAAAAAAGGTATTTATCTTTCTACAAAATATCTTTATCTTGTATTTTCCTATTTTCTGTATATTTATTTTATTATTGAGAACATAGGGAACACATGACTAATAAGGAAACCAAAAACGCCACCTCCGAGACAAATAGGTGTCTCTCTCCCACTAATGCGATAATTCGCCCTCGTTTGCATGGTGAGCGTAGTCGAAAAATGAATGGGGGTTGAAAGATCCGTTTGCTAGGCTGTGAGTGAAAATATTGATTTTTGTTTCATTACCGAAAGGCAACGCTGCATGCTTATATCATTTTAACCTGCAGTAACTACCAAGGACAGTTGAAATTCTGAGACCTGATACTTCGAAAGGAAGAAAGTCGATAATGTCTCTCAACAAAAGAGATGAGTTTATTCAACTCTCTTCTGAACTATAAAATTGTAGCAAGCAGAAAGACATCCCTAGTATAGTTGTATGATAATACTAGAAGCAGTCGTATTTTACGTTAATTTTTTATAAAAATCGTTTTACTAAATCGAAATTACATAATCGTCAAATATGTAATTTCTACAGAATTCAAATATTCGCCTTGTTTGCGAATGAAATTTTGGCTGCCTTATGCAGAAAATTGGTAAGACAAATGTAGAATGTAATTTAGACGATCTTGTGGCAATGTAGAATGAATTAAAAAAAAAATCTACTTAGACCGGGAATCGAACCTGCGATTTCTCTAGTTCTGGAACAACACTTCGGCATTGAGCTGTGCATTCGCTACTCCCGTCCCTTTCTTATAGCAACACATTTTAAAATAATGAAACTTGAATGTAAGATTACGTATACAAAAATTAATGTCAATTTAGTTTCATGGGTAGGAATTACGGAAGTCTTTACTACTACTTTACTGTAAGCTCTCAATGGGCGTTAAAATATTTTATAAGATCTCTAATCAAATAAACTTAATCTTCAGAGTTCGGTCAGAGAACGTAGTTTTCAAATCCGACGGTAGATATCGCTGTCGGCGGTCAGGGATGTCCATCGCCCTCAAGCCCACAGGCCAAGTCATTTTCGACGCGAAATTTTATGTTTCTACGGGTGTACCTATATTTGCGTTTTAATGATAGTAAGTAGAACGAGTTAAGAGGAAGTTAAACGAAAGCCTACAAAACATACATGAGAGTGTAAAACGGAACTATATAAACTCAAGCAATAATTAATTAATTTTTTTAAATACCACTAATAAATTCCTCAAAAAATCCTAATACAATCCGCAAATAAAATCCGCAGGCGCGAACAGTGCTCGCGTGCTGCGGGGCTCCGCCGCCATCGCCGCAGGGATCATTAACCCGCGGGCGGCAAAAAGACACGCAATGCGCGATGCGCTGTGGCGGCGCGGGCGGCGCGGGCGGCGCGGAGGGCGGCGCGTTTTCTACGTGTCATTGGATGTAATTATCCAGAGGAATCCGGCTGGCGGTGAGGTAAATCCCAGATTTGTCCACTTAAACGCTGCCTGGACGCAGCGTTCGCGGAAGGACGAAGCGCGGCCCGCGAGCCAGGCGGCGCGGAAAACGGGGGGGGGCACACGGCCGAAGCGCAAAAACGCGGAGCGATGGCGAGAGAGATGATGCGAGGAGCAACGGAGAGAGAAACGAGATTGAAAGGTGCAGCGGCGGAGAACGAAATAAGGAATAAGAGGAATATTGAAGAGGGCTGTAAATGAAGAGGCCGGAAAATAATACTCTACTAAGAACTCCACTCTAAACACAACCAAATAAGATCCACAGAAGAAGCGTGGAATAAACTGACGGGAAAGTCTGATCTAATCAAATAAAACCAATTTCATTTTCATTTACAGTGAATTTGAATGCTAAACATTGATTGCTAAGTGATATTTAATTATGTTACTGTAAATGACTTTAAAACTATAATTTTATTTTATTAGCAGTTTGCGGTATTTCGCATTGTTTGAAAGTTGTCTTTCTGTCACTCTTCGTCCTCTATGCAACTAAATTCGTCAACGCATCATAAAGGAAGAACGAATAAAATCTCAGAACGCTATAAATTATGTTTATAGGCGCTACATACTTCTTGACCACATTTTCGTCAGGTAATTATGGACACTGTAGACATGGTTTATTTTTATGTATCTGCATCTCATGATAATCTTACAAGGGTTTCATCATAAATCATTTCAATACATAATATTTGAACATAACTTTTACTGTGATCTTATCAAGAAGCTTAAGTAATAAAACTCACACATAAAAACTTTATTATTATTATTATTATTATTATTATTATTATTTATTACTAGTGATGATGATGAGTCATAGAAGAGGAGTCATCTAAAGCCCGCTTCCAGCAGACTCATGCAGGAATGAGCGAAGAGGAGATGTTGCAAAACTACTCTCTTGAACTCATGCTTTCTCGTCACGTACTCTGACGAGAGGAGCAGTAATGAAAATATTGAGTATCTTGGAAGCTGAAAATTGTTAATTTTTGAACGAGCAAACGTTACATGCAATCATTTACGCTAACGCCTGTATCTGATGTTCTACCCAAACATATATGATTACCAACGGATTAAAGAAGCATTTTAACTCCGACGCAAGGATGGGAGGGATTTATACGGTGTAATACTCCTAAAGCTTGTTTTATCTTAACACTAAATAATCTAACAAAATTCTAGGCTAATTTATTTTCCCATGCAACCTCTCTGGTTAGAAACATTGTAAAGCGTTTCAAACCACAAAATAAACCTTAAATACCAGAATGTAATTTTGCAGAAAGGGAAATGTCGATTATTTGGACAGCAACTATTGCCACATATTACAATATTCTGAAGGCATATCATTTCGAAGAAAAGGTGTTCCCATTGTTCTATTCTGCTTGCTCGCTTGCAAGATTTTTTATTTTGTTATTTTATTTTGCTGTCATCTATCGCGGTCCAAAGTGCACTTTTTGACATTTTCTCAATTTTTTGCTTTCCTAGTGGTTGAACGAAATATTAATTTTAGTATATTAAAGAACAGTAAAACCTCGACCTAAATGGCAATTTTGTATGAAACATTTTCAGCCGTTTTTAAGAAAATGGCGTTTAAGCGCCACTAAAATGCGAAATTTGATGCTCTTTTTCACAGAAAATTTATGAGTTTTTAAAAGTCATTTGAAGCACTTTAACTTAAAAATACAATTGTAGTTAAAAATTACTGGAAATGTGCATGTGAACGGTGTCGGAGATCATTCAAAATAATTACATTTGTGTAATTTTTGCAAAAGCCAAAAAATACCCCAAATTTAACTTTACGTCATATTCAGGAGTGCAATTGGCACTATCCGTTAGAAAAGTTTAAAGAAAAAATTTGGGGCCATTTTTGAGAAAATTGCGTTTGAGCGTTTCTGAGAAAGAGGAATTTAGAACTAGTTTTCATAGAAAACTGTTTAATTCTCGAGAAACGTTACTTGACATTATTTAAAGCATATGTATAAGTATAATAATTTGAACAAATCGCCGCTAATGTAAATATTAACGACGTCAGAAACAAGTCAAAATAACTACATTTTTGTAATTTTTGAAAAAAACAACAACAAAAGAATAAAGCAATATGGCGTTTATGTCATCTCATAGAGTACATTTAGCACCATCCCTACCAAAAGTTTAAAGAAAAACTTTGGAGCCGTTTTCAGAAAATCTTGCTGTTGTAATTTTTTAAAATTGCACATATTGCACGCAATGTTGCCCGAAATTTTCACTGCTAAAATTTTCAAAAAAAATGTACATGACCTTAATAAAAGAACTCACTTCGGAGAAAAAAATATATTTGAAGGTCAAATCTCTAACTTATATTTTGTAGTTGGAGGAAGATGCCGAAAAAATTCCAAACTTTTGCAATTTTCGAAAATTCAGAGTTAACCGTGAAAATTGGACCTATGCCACTTTAATAAGTGTATTTTACTCTATTTTTACAAGAAATTTCAAGAAAAAATTTGGAGCCGTTTTTGAGAAAATTTTGGAACTGTGCGGGGGTCTTCATGTAAAGTACCCCCAAATTTTGAAGAAAGTTTTTCAAAATCTCAAAGCTTTGACTAGAGCTAGATGGACGAGGGTTTCTTCAATTTGGAAAAAATCCTACGAGTGATTTAAGCGGTAGTGGTGTTCACAGACGGACGGATAGACGGACTGACGGATGTTTTCCTTTCAATTGGATTTTCGGTAGCAAGGACTTACAGAACAGGAATTCTGTTTACACCACGTGTTAGGGGTTTCTTTTTTCTTAATTTAGCAATTGGTTTTATGCACTTTTTCGATGTCAGGGCTCGGCAATGAATTTTTTCCTGCCAAACAGTTGCCGTTTTTTTGCGCAGCATTACATACCTTTGCCCATACTACGTATATTACTCCGTATATACAGTGGCCCACAAAAATATTGGGACACCCGTAAATTTGCGAATATTATGCCGAAACACGAATAAAGAGAATAATACTTATTTTATGTAAACTATAATTTGAATAAAGTCGAGTGTGAAGAGAGGGAAAACCTGTAAAATAATTTATTTTAACAATATATTACATCAAAATGAGTAATTTTAATGTGAAAGGACCAAGTTCGACTTCAACAAAAGTATTGGGACACTGAATATCAGGATAATTTGACTGCAAAATATGGAGTGGAGTGAGCGTGGGAAAACGGTACAACTTTCCGAAACCTTGAAAAGGGCTCAGTTACTTTCTTGGTTGCGTGGGAACCAGAAGGAAGGACAATGGTGCACAGAGGAAAAAATGTTAGCTTTAATATGCGTCAGTTGTTGATATTCCAGCATGAGAAAGGAAATAGCATCCGAAAAATTGCGAAAAGAACCACAGTGTAAAATATTATTAAACGCTACAAAAAAAAGAAGAAAGGATTGAATATAAATGTCAAAAGGGGCGTCCTAGAACATTTTCTTCCAGAGAAGAAAATAACATTTTGAGAAAAATTAAGAAAAAAACGTTTTATTACAGCGACACAGATTAATGCTGAAGTGGAAACTGAAATTGGAAAACGTGTGCATCCCGAAACTGTTCGGCGTGTTTGCATAGAGCCAATTTCCACAGCAGAATCGCCAGACGAAAACCGCACCTCATTGCAGTTAACATCAAGAAAAGAATAGCGTCCGCGAAAGACCACATTCTGAAGGACGAAGACTGGTGGAAACGGGTGATCTTTGCCGACGAGAGCAAATGTATGTGTCGGATGGACGAAGTACCGTGTGACGGAGACCCAATGAGGAGCTCCGAAAGATTAATGTTAAACCGACAGTAAAACACGGCGGTGCAAATGTAATGGTTTGCGGGTGTATGGCAGCCAATGGAGTGGGAGAATTAGTATTTTTGGACTAGATTATGGACCAACATGTATTCTTAAACATATTAAAGGACAATCTCAAGAAGAGTGCAGACAATTTGGGACTTTCTGGGTCATTTCAATTCTACCATGACAATGACCCAAAGCATTCTTATCCAAGCCCATCTTGTGAAGCTGTGGCTTCTTTATAATTGTCCCAAAGTGCTCCACCCTCCTCCACAAAGTCCAGACGTAAATCCCATTGTGGGCAAAATTAGAAACTGAAATACGCCAGAGCCCTATTATTAACAAAGAACATCTGAAATAACGAATACAGGAGGAATGAGGGAAGATTTCCTCGGATTATACCTGAAATTTAGTACAAAATATGCCAAAAAGGTTAAAAGATGTCATTAAAGCTAAAGGTGGGCCCACAAGATATTAGTATGTTTTTTATTCAAATTTCAGTTGTAAAAATTATCAGTGTCCCAATAATTTTGTTGAATTGCCAAAGGAGCAAATAGTTTTGTAATATGTAAATAGACTTTATTTTTTAGATTTGCTTAGTGTTTTTTAATAGTATCATTTATGTGATTATTCTTCGTTATTTGGTTTCATCATTTAAGTGTTTTATAACATTAATACGATTTTTATTGAATAAATTATTACAAAACTGCCCCTGTCCCAATATTTTTGTGGACCTACTGTACGTATGTATACGGGAAAGTAAAAATGACATTTCATTAAAATCCGCCACCTACTTATCAACATCTCTTTTCTTAATAAAGTAAGTTCACTTGAATACACGAATTCATTTTGTACTTGATGGATAGCAACCTTCTAAAATAAAATATTATTCTTACAATTAAAAATCTCCTCATATCACTTTATTTGATTCGATTTTTTCGATTTTGATTGGGGATCAAACTAACCTACTTATATTACGATCGGAGTGTGCGTCAAGTAATGAACACCAACCACCACCAAATTTCAAAATCGTGAGTATTGTGCGAAGCACTTGGTTTTACCAGAGGAAATGCAACGGCTCTGTCAAGGTCGCCAGAAGTGCGGTTCGCAGGCACGGCTCCACACACCGCGCGCTTCCTGAGACGACTGTGTCGACACCGGCATTGCCGTCGTCCTCCCAAAGCCTTCGTCACTTCCTTGTCATTTCGTTCTGTCGCAGCGGTTTTCAGAATTCCAGCACTAATTGCTATTCTCATCACGAACAACTCTGCAACTGTCTTGCTACCACGAAAAAACGCAATCTTACGCCGAATAACTTCATTCCTCTGGTTTATCCCGAACACAACAAGGATATTGACATCTAGCTGGTAAATGGTTAATCTCCTTTAACGTTTTGTGAAATTCCGCAAGAACAATACGATTCCAGAAGCAAACTGTCTTGCTTTGGAAACCATACTCTCCAATCATGAAAGAGTAAACATGTACTACATAATTTTTGAACTCAGTAGTGACCCTCGTCACTTTAGTGCATAAAATTTCCAGACAATTTATTTTCTTTCAACCTAATCCTCAATGATTTCTCTCCATGTGAACTGCAATTATGTCGAACACCTGCTTAAGGTATCAAGAAAGTACACAATTTATTTTATTGATTGATTGGTAATTTCGGGTGCGCCAACTGCTATGGTTATTCGTTCCATAAGTGTAGTGCATTTTTTTAATCGTGGAAGGTGGCAGTGGATGACTAGTACCCGGGTCGATCTACGCGTCGGCATGCCGCACGGAAACCCCAACTCGCTGTGTGTCACCAGCGGGGCACCGCCCCAGCCCGCACAGGATTTAGCACACAACACCGTGCTGTATACTTGGATTGACATGAAATTTTACCAGCTTGTTCAAAACCCCTACACACAAATTTTTACGGGCTGTAAAGCATTTGCAAGTGGTGTTTTGTGACAATTAGTATTGAGACCTTTCATGACCTTACCGCCTGACGAAGGGCAGAAATCGCTGCTCGCCGCTTGTTCTGCGGCCTCTGTTCACACATCGCGCTGCCACCCCTCGGCCTGTCATTAACATTTTGTGAAATGAAACAAAAGGAAAGAAATAGGGGGTGGTAAAGCATTTTTTGTATTACAGTAATTCTCAATTTACGCAAGAAAGTGGATGAAATTAAATAGAACTTGTGAAAACTTTTTGTAACAGAAACATTTCACAAAATGTTAATTCTGTTTTTTAAAAAAATATTAGTAACCTAATATAGTAACCTAATTCCTAATGTTAATCTCTTGTTTTGATTTTAATCTCTTGTTTTAATTGTTTAATTAATTGTTTGCTATTTTCTTGTACTAGATAACTGATGATGATGGCTAAGCCATCGAAAGCTGCTCTTGTTGAAATAAATAACATTGTTGGCAAAGACAACACCTGTGTTCATTTAATTATATTGTAGTGTTAGAAGTAACTTTAAATATAAGTTAGCACATAAGACTTTCTAACAGATTGTAAAATTCTAACATAAACTGAACTATGTACAGCCAACATAAATCAATAAAAGAACATTGAAGTTTCAGAAGTACAAGTAGAATGAGAACAATGCATGCATAATTCGAATGCAATAATTAAAAGCTGTATCAGCTATTAAAAGCTGTAAAAATGACATTATTTACAGGATTTAAAGATTACAATGTGGTTTAATTAATCAGACAAGACTTATTAAATAATAAATACGTAAATAAATAAATGCACAACAAATCAGCAAATAAATAAAAAATAAATAACAGATACAATAAGTAAAGAAAAATAAATAATAATTAAATAAAAATAAATAAATTTCACTCAAGGGTTACGCACAAAATTTCACAATAATGATATTTAACAAAAAATGTTCTTGCGCTTACTAACACTCTCCACAGAACATGTGTCACTGTGTACATCAAACTAACAAGTCACCAGCGATGGCCTTTGCCATCGTTCTTAAATGAACGCATTTGGAAATCTGGCACCGCCTGATGACGTCGCGAAACGTTCCTGGCGCTGCCGAAGCAGTGCCTCGCCCGCTGCGAGAAGCGCCTAGGTCACGAAAGGTCCTGGTACAAAATGCCTACTAAACACTTATTTCTAATATTCAGTAGCACTTCAAAATTTGTATATGTAGGTTTTGCATGGTGTTCTATTAGCTGGTGAAATTTCATGACAATCCGAGTATCCAGCACGGTGACTGTTGCGTGTAAGCTCCCGACTGGTCTCTCGACATGTGTAGTGCATGTAACTGTAAGGGGGGCGGTCAGAGTAAAGTCAGTTTTGGCTAAAATTTCGATAGGTCGATGTTGGACGATAAAACAAATCGAAACAGATCCGACAGCCGATGTTTTCAGACGTCGGCGGAAGATATCGTTTGGATTCACTACGACCATTTCCGTTTATCCGCATGTTTTTGAACGAATCCAGCACATCGGACGAACACGACCCACATCGGCCTGACCGACATTTCGGGTAAAATCGGCTCCATTGTGACCGCCGCCTAAGTGTGGGCAAAAAGGGTGAGGATAGGACAAGAGGAAGGAAAGATCGCGCGTGGTCCGTGGCCCGTTTATTAGTGTACTGCTGCTGCATTCGCCTGGTGCTGATCGGAGAAACCACGGAAAACCACTGTCCAGAGCAGCCGGCCACTAGAATTCTCTTCCGGCAACGACTGAATTCGACCTATACTCCGATGTAAACATAGTGACTCTTCAAGATCACGAGTTGGATGGAGAAGGGGAAACTCAATCGGGAGCTTAAATTTTTGGAAATGGAGCACGCGAATGGACGATAATGTTCTTCTCTCCGTCCAGCTCGTGACCTCTAAGTGACATTCTGTTTAGATTGGAAAATAGCTAACAACCCAGTGTTGAAAATCCTGCCACCGTTGGGAGTGCCCCCCTAGGCGGTCAAAATCACTGCAGTGTCATCAATCGATGCCATGAGTCACCTAAGGCGGTGCAGACTTCGAAGAAAAGGTAGTACATTGTTCCCGGCGAAGCCACTCTCCACATGCAGCGGCTCTGTCGCGGCGCGGGGTGCGCGCGTCCCACGGGTAGCAGCGCGGCGTCTGGGAACGCGCGTGCGGTCCCGTGCCATCCTGTAACGGCGTCGCCGGGTACCGAAACCCCGCGCGCCCTGGGCACCCCGTGGAAGTGGGTCTGCAGGGCCAAGTCTCCCCCGGGCCCACGCCAAGCCACACCGCCATCGGGCAGAAATAGCTTCCTGGTTCCCATAGTCAACTACCGCCGCCGCCGCCGCCGCCGCCGCTGCCTCTGTAAGGGACGCCGCCGCCGCCGCCGCGTCCTCGCGCTGCGGTCAGGAAGCGCGCCTCACGTGATCGTGTTTACCTTTACCTAATTGGCCACGTATTTCGGTGAATGAGGGGTTGCTATACCCGCCTTGTCGTACTGGTAGTACTTTTCCGATGAAAAGCCGCGCCGTCTAGTTTACAGTTAGATTTACGCTGTTAGGAAGAAAATATTGTTCTGCTTCGCTCGAGAATTTCCGAGAATGTTCAGTTGGAGGAATACACAGTGAAATTAAAACACGTCGTAATGATACCATCATTCGAGAAAGTGCTTATAAATTGCTCTAAATGGAAAAATGATACAAATTGTGGTCCTATGTGGAAGAAATTTTAAAAGTGGCTGAGAATGATAATTTGAAATATCAATTTAAAATATTAAATCAAATGATAATCAAACTGTGATATTTTTAAGCAAATTTGACTAATGATGCAAAAATTACTTTTTATTTTGAAACGAATTCTGAGCGTCGTTCAAACCAAAACCGCTTAGTATACGATGAACCTATGTGTACCGCTTTCTTTCTGATAAGTAACCGAAAAAAATTAACCAATTTTCTCGAATTTGACCGCTGAACCTTAAGTTGTGGATATCATTTATAAAATTGTAAATCAAACACAAAATATTTCTATTCATTGAAACTGTTGGGATCCGTACAGAATGGACTTAAGAAGAGCTTAGAGAGGATACAAAACAAGAGCGGCAAAATACACTTTTCGGATGAACATACCTGCACGTTGGGAATCGTTAGAACATCGGAGAAAAAGGGCTCGACTTTGCGTAATGTATAAATCTTACACTGGTGGCTCTGGCATGGCAGGAAATACGGGGAAGGCTAGATAAACCAGATTATTTTAATAGATTTGATCATAAATATAAAATTAGAACTAGAATTCAAAGAACGGACGTAGGCAAATTCTCCTTTGTAAACAGAACAATCGTAGATTGGAACGATTTGCCTGCGACAGTTTTTGAGCCCTTTCCTTGCTCAGCGCGTGGTTTTAGAAAAAAAGTATAGGAAATTAATCAATAGGGTGAAAACGTGAAGTGAAGTGAAGTGAAGTGAAAGGTGCGATTATGGGTAGTAAACTAAAAAGTATTGAGCTATTAGTATTTAGGTAAAGTTTTATGAGGTGCAGTGACGTGAAGTGCCGTGAAGTGATGTTAACGAGTGTTTTTACGTGTTAGAAATGTAAAAATTATTATAAGTATTGTATATTATTATGTTGTAGGTAAAAGTGATTATCCATATTTGTCTGATATGATTGTGAGTGAATACTTGCAGGATGGTGTGTATGCGAGTGTTCCTTTGTCTTTGTATGATATGTATGTAAGCGTGTATGTTTGTATGTATGAATGTTGGTGTGATATGTAAGTAAGTTTATTTACTTAAATGTTAGGTATATATGTAGTTTCACTTGTTGTATATGTATAGGCATGTAAATGCAGTTGCATATTCTAGGTAATGAAGAAGATAATTCGATTGTTTTTTATATTGATTTTTATATATTGTTTTTATAGTTAATTGTGTTTTGTAATTTTAATGTACTTTTGTGTTTCTGTATTCTGCCACCGGGCAACATCAGCCCAATTGTAGAATAAACCCTATCTATCTATCTATCTAAACGTCTGCAGTTTAAACCTTGAAGCAGTGGTGGCTAGTGCCCGAAGAAAACTCGAAGTTGCAGCTCCATCGAATGACGGAAATATGATTTCCAAAATTTAGGAACTAATACGTAATCAAATGTAAGCAATTTATCTAAATTAATAAGCTAAGTTAAAAATCTCTATTGAAATATTACATATTTTTATGCGTAGTGTCCGTGTCGGTTATATTCATCTCCCACGCACGTAGTTATGGCTTTCATATCCAATGTTGCACAAGCACTATTATTTTGACACGTTTTATACAACTAAAATTATTTTGTGCCGAAAACTTCATTACCCCTATATATATATTTCAATAATAAAATAACTTCTACACACATTCGTATTCACAAGATCGTTCGGAAAATGCTAGCAGGCCAGCTAAAGCAGACCTAGACACAAAGAACTCATCAAATGTACGTTTTGAATCAACAAACTTAATATCACATGAAAACAAATTCTCCAAATATAAAAACAATGCATTGAATACCTTCAATAATTGACGACCCATTTTACTAGTTAATTCAGAAATTTACATCTAATGGATGTATCCCTCGATATGCTGCAGAATACTTATTAGAGAAATTTTCTTGTCTGTCCTCTGAATATTATTTTTGCTACCAATTAATTCAAAAATGTTCATATCAAGAAAATAATTAAATATTATGATTGTAGAAATACTCGACAGCGAAGGTCGCATAAATTAATGCATGATATTTTAAGGTAATGAAATCAATCCGGGCGTTTTTTTCTGTGATCTCTTCCATGAAATAAAACACATTCATGAAAACAACAAGAAATGCAAACATAAATCGTGCAAAGTCGCGCCGCTGCTCATTGGCATGAGTAATTCGCAACCAGACCTTTACAGCCAATCCCAACCCATTTTCTAAGCCACAGCAGCAGGGGTGGCGCAGTGGGTTGAAGGGAAGCGAGCGCACATGAGAAGCTTTGTGCTCTCCGTTAGCGAACACGCCAGTCCGGTGCGCCCCACCGGGTAACCCCGGCGGCTGCGGCGCGCCCGGCGGTTGTAAGCAACAACGAGGCGGCGGCAGCTGGAAATTCGGCCGTGTGAGACAGGAAATAGCCTCGCGAAACGCCCGTTCACGAAAGCGTAAGTTAAGAACTTCCCGTGTGCGCTTCACAACCTACGATAATAAAGGAGCTTTCTGGAGCGCGAAGGACATAAATTGAGAATTTTTATCGGCATAGTTCGCTTACGGTATATATATGTTAGACGACACAGACTGGCATGAAAAATGGGTACGGTCCTGCCATAAAATGTCTTTTGAAGTTTTCGGCAACGTTAAGCATATAATATAGGATTCTACTTTTATATAAAACTTGGTTGGTTGTGAATTTATGACCCGGAAGTAAAAACACTAGAAAAAACTATATTCACTTTCGGTGGGAATAATAGGTAGAGTCCACCTTCAGTTTGAAAATATATTTCATGAATACTATTCAACGCAATTATGTCTTAACATTATTATTGTTATTATTTCGGACATTTTTTTGTCAAAAATTGTCTTCGAGTGGATCCGTTTCGAAAGAAGAAAACGAGGAAGGCCAAGGAAATCTTGGAAGTCCATCATCGATGCGACAATGAAGAGCAAAATAATAGTGGAAGATGCCTGGCGGAATAAAAAACTTTGGCGCCTGCCATTTAAAGAAACTAACTCTACAACACGGAGTCTTACGTTACCACGCTGCGCGTGTTCCGTAAAGCAAATAATGTGTATACGTGTACCAGAGAACCGACTATAAAATAGAGTATTTTTATTATACGCCCCTTAAATCTATTGAACAATTTTCTTCGTATATCTAAGTGCTGTAAGTGCATGATCAATGATACAAAACAATTCCTTGTAAAATATTCTTGATGGAGATACGACGAAGCACAAATCAAATAAAATTAAGTTAATGAAAATTATTGGCTGTCAGAAAAGGACACAACAAGAATCCCGAAATTTAAAATTCACTCGTTTTCCTATAACATGTTTTTATGTGTAATCATAATGCGATGAAATTCAACGTTATATTTCCTTTAATTCTTTTCATCCTAATTCTGAAATTAAAAGAAAATGAGTAAATTTTGACAAAAGGACGAACACAAATAATGCCTCCACGATAATACCTCCAGCTTGTAATAAAGTTCTCTATATAATTAATTTCATTCACTCGGGTTGGATTATGTACTTTACTTACTCCGGCCACTACAGCTGATTGACGTGTCATTCATACGAATAGGCAAGTTTCCTGGAAATTCGTTCTTATTATACTACTTCCAATTGCACGTAACTACTAAATAATCAGCTTTGTTCAAACAATACTTAGTATTTATGGCTCAATTATTATATTTTACATTGACATTGAGCATATATATTTTTTCTGCTCATGACTCCTTATTAAATAATTTTATAAAATTATTAAATGGTTCTTATTTCATTACATCACCAATCTTTGAGCGTGCTTCGACCTTTCTCAGATGGAAGTCGCCACGAAGATCTTCTTTCCTCATATCTTGTTCGACTTCTTGTCCTAGTTCATCATTTAATTGTGATGTTTCGAAAATTCATCCGACTTCCCTGCTTCGTCACCGCAGACGGGCGGCTGCTCCCGAATACTGTCCTATTTAATTATTTGATTTTGTGTCCGTCGCTAGCAACATTCGTCTATCCCCGCTTCACGCACAGCTAATGACTCGATTGACGCTATCTGCCTCCAATGTCTCCATATGCCTTCCTCGGCCACCTCCATTCGATCTTCTTTGCAGAAGTAATAATAGCCATTTCCACCTCGTGTCTTACATTTTCTTCAGAATCATGCTGGCGTAATTTCAGTGTCTCAGTAATATCTTTACGAAGTTCGGGACGATTTAATAAAAAACTGCGTGGAATATTGGACACAGTTAATGCGAATTTCAACACTTATATCATTAAATCTCCCAATACAATGAAAGTTCCTCCGACATTCCAACGATTTTCGGTATGTCACAAGCTTAACTGAATGTGAAATTAATTTCAAACGATTCTTCTTTATTTTACTTGGCGTAACTGCACCTCAAAAAATTTAATGTTAAAAAGGCACAGGACTGTTCGTAAGGAAATTAAAGTTGTAGTCTAACATCCTTCTCCTCACCTATCGAATCAAAGGACTTGATCTGATACTTCAACATAAAGGCACAAAACGACAAAAATCTCATTGCAGGCACTAAATGCCAACTAAAATAACACTTCCCGGTCCTCGTTGAAACAAGGAACACTTCCGGGGGCGAGAGAACCTGGAGTTTGGAGGGAAAGAATGGTGTTTCTCACAGTGCCGAAACGGGCAAAGGAAGCGATCAAAAAAATGAGTGCTGCTAGAACATAGTAAATACATCACCGAGAGTGTGTAATGCTGAGATAAATTTGTCTTTATTGTATTTAAAGCCTTCACTACTAATTTTTCAACTATCTTCACCTAATTTCTTCATCAAAGAATCTAATTGCTTGAATTTTCTAACATGTCGAACATTTTTCAGTGAGAGACATTAAACTTCCAGTCCAAACATAACCAAATTCATTCTTATCAATCTTAACATATGAATAACTTTCAACAAAATTCCTTCACAAACCAGGAATACAGAAGAATTTAAGCATGCACTAACCATTATCGTATCCTTTGAAATAACATTGTTCTCAAAAGTCACAAATTATTCAAGAAATGTTGTATAAGCAAATATTATTATACACGAAGCACTAAAATCAAATAGTCTCAATGACATTTCGAGAAGAGTTAACTGCACGCAGGTTCTCATTTCCACACATTTCATTGTTCGCAGACGGACGGACAGACAGACCTTTCGCCGTCATTCAATTTTTCGGTATCAAGGGCCCACAAAACATGGATTCTGGCTACACCACGTGTTAGAGTTAATTTTTTTCTAAAATTGGCAAGTGGATTATCCCCTTTTTCGTTACTAGGGCCCTGTAATAAGAATTTTTCTGCCGAAAATTCACCGTTTTTGACGCTGCATTTACATAGCTTTCTTTGTACTCCGTAGCGAGAAAGTAAGCATTTTGTGTGGCATTTGGGCCCTCTGCGCCGCGGCTGGACGAGCGGCGACGGCGGGCGGAGGACGTTCCGGAGCGCGGGACTCCTCCAGGAAATTGGATGGGCGCTAAGCCCGCGCCCGGCCCCGGCCCCAGCCCCGCCCCCGCCACGCGTCGCGACGGTCAATTTCCTTTGTCTCCGCTGAGCGCGCGGGGAGAGAGAGAGAGAGAGAGAGAGGAAGAAAGGAAGGGGAGGGATAGTTTGGAGCCTGTGATGAAACGATGTACCGAGGTTGGGGTGAGAAGATAATGATCATAAGTAGGAAACAAATAGAGGACTCTTTCTCATAAAAGTGGAGAATCAATCAAGACCGGATAGAAAGATAAATGATGTTATGGTGAAAAATCAAATAATAGTACAGATAAAAATACTTTATGGTCTTTTCGAAAATGTTTCATTTCCTGAAAGAAATGTGATACACCTGTAAACAAACAAACGTACTTTAGAAAAACGAACGTTGCATCACAGGTCAAGATTTCCTTAATCACAAAGATACTGCCATCACTTCTATTAAAGATTGATAGCAAGAAATCAACAAGGCGTAATAAAAAGAACACAAATATCCATCATTCATTATTATCAGCCCTAACAATCATTTGTTTCGATAGAAAACACGGTATAAGACAAGACAAAATTGCGTGGGCAGTAGACCTTGTAATACAAAGAATTACAAAAAAAATAACACTACAATAGCAGTTAGATCAGATAACCGAACAAAACGCAAGATGAACAACCATATAAATGCTTTGACCGTAAATTGAACGGTATTTTTGCTAATTCTTCTGCTCTTCCGATCATTCCCGTTCGCTGTTCGCAAAACAAAGAAGGGTGCAGAGGAGGTCGGCGAGAAGGTAAATCCAGAAATCGGGATGTCTCGCGCCCGAGAGGGCGGGGCGCCGCAATGGGGCAGTGGCCGCCTCCCCTCCGAACTCAATCTCCCCAACGGCCGCCGTCCCCAGCCGCCCCTTATCTGGAATCGCCTCTCGGAGACGCGCGCGGCTTATCGTCGCGGAAAAGGACATCGAACCCGGACCTCATCACTCTGAGAGCTTCGCGAGATTCTGCCCTGGGTCGACGAAAATAGCTTTCTCCCGTTCTCAGCCCTTCTGACTCCGCCCACACGCGTAAGGCAAGGCGTTTACAATGTTACCTCATTGGTATCAAAATGCTTCTTTGAAGTATCGGAACCGCACTGATGGTTTGAGAAAGAAATCCCTGATCTATAGCCGCTTCGGATGAGAAATGAGAAAGTAGGAAAAAGGAAAAGAACTATCTTGATATGAACGTGTGAAATAGTCTTGAAAAGAGAATTCTGCTTGTCCTGAAGTTGGCAAGTCAATGCTGTAATTATTCCGTCAAGATTCAGAGGATTAGTATTAGGCTCAAATCTTGTAGTAGATTTAACTGAGATACCAACACGTCTGTTGAGTATTTGTTGGTAACTAAAAACCTATTTGTGAGCTGTTAAAGTACAGTATTTTTATATATAAATGTTAATTATCGGGAAAGTTGGCAAGCCACATAAATCGATAGTCCTCAGTGACAATTATATTGTGTATGTCATAAAACTGACACGATGGGTTTAATTTTTTATTTAATGTAATGAATATGCTGGTGAACTGGGCGACTGTTATTGCGATGAGAACGTTTTTAAGATTTTGGCAATACCAGGTAAAAATCTGGCGATAAACCCTAACGCGTATAAACATGGTCACGATACGGTTGAAAATATCAGATTGCACCCCTTGGCCCGCAGTTGGAGGATCCTTCCCCCAGAAAGATTAATTCATTTGCATTGCACCATTAGCCATTACAATCCTTGGGCGTAATGCATCCGGCCGCCTCCGCCTCCAAGTGGGGTTTTTGCGGACTAAATGACGCCTGCAGCTGCGTCCTCGCGCGGCGCTCCTTGCAGCAATTTGGCGCGCGCGCGTCCGGGAGCAGCGGCCACGCGACCCCGCGGCCCACGCGGCGCCGCGGTCACTCGCCCGCCCCCGCCTCCACCCCCCGCCACCCACCCGCATCCCCCGCACCGCCGCCGCTGCGCGGAATTCAGAAGCCCACGAGAAATGATCAGAGAAAATAAAAATTCCTGAACCCGTAGCTCCGCGGTGCGCTTCATTTCAAACAAAAGTGCCGGGAGAGGTGGCTCACAGTATCACTGATGTCACTGCAGTGCCTCTGATCGGGAGGTCCTAATGTTCGAGGCAGGATTTTCGACACTAGCTTGTCAGCTAGGTCGAGTTCACTCGCTGTCTGGAGGAGAATTCTAGCTGCTCTGATCGGTAGTTTTCCTTGGTTTCTCCGATCAAGAGTAGGCGAATGCCAGAGCAGGACCCTATCAAACGGGCCACGGACCGCGCGCAATCTTTCCTTCCCCTACTTTGTCCTAACCTCACCCCCTTCCTTACACACACTTACACTAACATACACAACACTTCCACACATGCCGGGAGCTTAGAGCTTGTCTCGGCCGGAGCCGTGCTCTGCTGGTGAGATATACTTGGTTGGGGAAAATTCTCGCAAGCTCGTAGATCGGCGCCCCGGATCTTGCCATCCAGCGGGGAAAAACCACGGCATCTTCCCGAGAAAAAAAATCACTACAATTACAGAACTAATGACCTTAGCAGTTGACGCACCCGGAATCACTGACAATCAACTAAACCAAAGCACCCCCTTCTAGTGTATAAACAGAATTCATTTCTCCATAAAACAAAAGTAACCTGAAACTGTTAATTTGAATTAGAAGGAAATAAATGTTTTATGTTTGAGTGAATCAAAAATTTTGGGGCCTCTTAATTCGGAACCTGGAGCAAGTTGCTTCACCCTTCTGAGGGCCCCTGCAGATGATACAAATTAGAGATATAATAAACGCTTTCGACAACGTTAATATTGTTCTGTAATACTGTGGTGGCTCCCATACAATAAACTATCGTAGACGTGTATCCATAGGCGTGCGTGCAGGAGAGCCCAGAGAGGCCATGATCCCTCCAAAATGTTGGAAGGGACCCGGAAGCCATACGTAACAAAAATAATTATTTACGTAAATACGATCAATTTCTTATTTTTCTATTTTTAAGCTGATATTTAGGGGAATTTGTTACATATAATTTAAGAAAGAAGCCCGCTCAAATCATCTCGCAACCCTGTAAATGCCAGAACAAAAAATCAATTGTATTTGTTAATTTTTCCTTGAATTTATTAATTTCTCTCTTCAACTCTTTGAAGTATGTTTTATTTATTTTCTAGAAAACTATGTCATATATAAACAAATGTTTAATGAAAAAGAAGCCCAAAGACCACAGAAATGTAGTTGATCCTTTCTTGTTTTAGGTTGTGCACGCCTAAGAGTATATAGCATAGTTTGAAGACTTCTGACAGCTGGATACAAAATAGCAGAAAAGGATGCGAGCAGACGGATATTAGACTTTCTCAACTCGTCCGGCTGGAATGGATCAGTGTAACAGTTATAGACACTGCAGCGTCACAGACTGGGAGGTTCCAGTATTCGATTTCCGGCAGTGGTGGATATTCTACATTAGCTTCTTAGCAGCGGCTGGGTCGAATCCAGCCTTGACTGGTGGAGAATTCTAGGGCTCCGCTTTTCTGAACGGTAGTTTTCCGTGGTTTCTCCGATCAATCTATATCAGGCGAATGTGAAAGAGTACCTTAACAAACGCGTCACGGACTGTGCGATATCTTTCCTCACGGATCCTTGCCCCCTCTACTTTCTCACACACACCTACTCATACACGCACTATGCACTGGATTACCACATACAAATTTGTCAGGAGCTTTGAGTTTCATCCCGCTGGCGTGGGTCCTAGCTGCTGTTGATAGCAGGAGAGGGAAAATCCCGCAAACTGACAATTTGGTCGGCACCGGGCCTCAGTTTCAGCGGGGAAGGAACACCAACATCCAGCAAACAGAAACATACGTCTCCAGGAGTATCCACCTCACGTACGGGACTTAATTATGCCCATATGCGCCCGGAAACAAAATTATCAATCACTCTTGCAATCTGACTCTGGCAGGTTTTCTATAAATTAGTTTTAAGAACTATTTTCACCTTCTACCCACGAAAGGAGAGGGAAATAAGGTTCATTCCTACTTGCACTCAGAAATGAGAAGCACTGCTGAGATATGTTGACCCCACGAAAGATCTCTCTAAAAGCACTTCTGTAGTACGAAGAAGAAATCTGCTTCTGAAACCTATCAACGTTACTAATGCTGTTGTGAGTTACAAAGATAAGCTTTCACATCACAGGTCATAAGAACTGAGACATTTTTTGAAAGCTACAGTTCTCTTACCCTCACCGAAATCATTACCAGGAGCACTTCCATGGCAAGAGAACAATAGCCATGAGCCGGCCGAGGGCTAGGACTCTCGTTGATTAAAGTCAAACAGAGCGATCTCCAAATTTTGCTCGAAGTGCGATTACACGGAAACGGAATGAGCACGCGCGCCTGAGGCGAACGCCCTTGGTGCACCCGGATGCCTCGCGGGACGAGCGGAGAGGCGCGAGGGGCGGACGGCGATGCGCGCGGAGATACAGCCGCGAGGCACATGAACGTGACGAGAAGGCGCGGGAAGAACGAACCCCCGAGCACACGGCTGTGGGCCAGGGGACGGCAGACGGACAGGCGGGAGGACGGGCGGGGGGCGGACAGACGGGCGGACGGGGCGGGTGAGTGGGACCGGGGTCGGGGACGGGGGACGGGCAGGGCGGAAGGGACAGACGGAGCGGAAGGGGCGGACGAAGCGGACGGGGCGGGGCGCAGGACAGGACGGACGACGTGCTCAAACGGGGATTAGGCGCGATAGAGCCGGAAAGTGCCAGCGGACATGTCATAACGGAGGCGCCTCAAGTGCTTGCGAAAAGATGGACTGGGCGGACGTCTCAAGGTCCTACCGTAAGATGAAAATGTGCGATGGGTGAAGTCGGCTTAGAATACGCTCCCTGAAAATATACTTCCTCAAACGTCCGCTTGATGTGGTTGTGGACGTAAAGAAGAAGTGTGAAGTACTTCATCCTTTCAGAATGGCATTAAAGAAATACATACTAACCCTCTCCACACGCCTGTTGTATAATCATCGTGGTGCTTCTACCACAAGTAGCTATTTAATGTTACTGTTACTTTATTTTTCTCGCAACAAATTGCTTTATCAGTGTTTTTCGTCTCTGTGGTTTCTTTCTGGCTTGTAACACAATGATTTGCGATGATTGTGCAAGACATGAGGAAGCGTTCATTGCATCAGATATGCTTTTGTAAATTACTAGTGAAGTCAATGACCTGAAGAAGTATGTAGCTTACTTCATTTCCTCGATTGTCCGACTTATACGTAATGTACCTATTTATAACGCAAATATCTTTATAAATTATGTATTTGGAATGGAAATATTTTGCAAATTGCATCTAATTCGGTATTTTGCGAACTGTGAGAGAATTGCTGAATGCATGTTTGTAGTCTAAACCTATAGAAGAAATACAAACATACTTTTATAGATTTCAAAATTCCATATGTTTTACAATTATACAGAAAATCATGAATGTATCAAGATAATAGTAGTCAAGTAATTAGATCTAGTAATACACCTTCTGTTAATGGTTACAGAACCTCTAGTTAAGTGATCTTGAACGAATTCTACAAAAAGCCAGTCAAAGAATACCGACATCGCTCGATCTAGATTCTCTTGACCCACAACTATATGCTATAGTACAGTCACGGGAAAAATGTCTAAAAATGAAGTTCCTACCAGATAAATTATTTTTATGAGGACAATCAAAGAATATTTTATATTCTTATGTGTAGATAGGAAGTGTATGTTACTAAAATCATAGATCATAATGCCAGCGAAATGAACAAATGTAAACAAACGATATTTTAGTGTAGGACCCATTCAGAAAGCAGGCTGTGCCACCCTTTAGTCTTCCGTCATGTTTCGTCCATCTTATAGCTAATAGATTACCCTCCAAAATTAGTCACAGATTTTATTAACACTTTGCATGGAGGTACAATGGACTTACCAGGCAACACCAATGTATATTCGAAGCTCAATTCCAATCGCGCATTATGCAGACACCAAACGTCTCCGCCGAGTCAACAAAGCCGAATCCTAGTAGAGTCATCATGATTTCAACTCTAATCTGCAGGGATGGACGTCGAATGATCCGACAATTACGCCACGAGCCGCTCGTTTGTGTAAGACGGCATTATAAGTCGCAGCAGCGAATTTCCTGACTGCCTTTGTCACAGCCCAACAATGCTTACATTCCCGCCTCAAAGCGTCATCACGCCCAAAGATTTCGAACGGGTGTACTATTCAAGGGCGTTTTGACGTGTCATCCAAACCCGCCGAAAGTGGGTCGAAGGCGCGGGCGGGAAGTGGGGAGGGGCCTGCGAAGCGTTTCCCAGCATCATCGCGCAGCAGGGCTCCCCATTGAGGCGCGCAGCGGGCCGTCGGTAGCTTCCGCGCGCCGAGGGAGGGTCGCGGGGCGCAGCCGCATCGCCCAGCCGCGCTGGCGCTTGCGCAAATATTCGGAAAGAGAGAGAGAGAAGAGAAATAAGAGAAATGAGAGGGGAGGAGAGAGAGGGAGAAAGGGGAGAAAGGGAGAGAGAGAGCGACAGGAGGAGGGAGATTGAAGAAGAGAGAAGAAAGGATGAGAGAGGGAGGCAGAGGGAGAGAGAGAAGAAGTGACAGTGAGAGGGAGAGGGAGAGGTGGAGAGAGAGGGACAGAAGAGAGAGAGGAGATGGAAGTTGGGTGGTCCCGTATGTGGGCAACATGGTTAGGAGAATGCATTGAAAACAATACTCTTATCTGTCGGAGTTTCCAGGTCTGTCAGTATATCGTTACTCTCTCATCCCTGGCGCTGTGATTTAGTAAACTGTGTACAATATTTTTCGTAATACTGTTCAGTTACATCCATTTAACGCAATCAGGGCTACTCTTAACGGCCAGCGTTCGTTAAGGATTTAACAGTCCGCCGTCCGTTAGGAACAATCGAAACAAATGAGTTGTAGCAGAAGAGGCGTTTGAGTAGGACTATCCATCAGCGCAAGGTGATGTCATTTTTGATGAGAAAAAGGAGATAAAAATAGTCGAGGATAAAAGAAGAGAAAGAGACGAAAAGATAGTTTGTCAAAAAAAAACTGACCTAATGACGTTTAAGAATTATACAATCTCTCCTTGAGGCGCAATGATCAATTACAAGCGAAAGGTTTCGGGACGGTCATCTGCGTCAGGCAGGGTACTTCCAACTCGTGGTTGAAGTGTGGTTGCCTTCTCATCCCACCACCCAAATCCAATCGGGACCATCATCTCAACCTTCATCATTCATCTCTAGTGATCGCATCAAGTGAAAGGTAATTGCAAAAATGACAAATACTAGT
>JAHLJT010009355.1:66975884-67013179 GCA_031308135.1 Acheta domesticus
TTACATATTTATGAACATTAATTATTCTACAAGAACGAACGTAATTCGTTAAATTATATACGTATGGTATTAAAAATATTATTGTCCTAAAATGTGAAACTTCTTTCCAAAAATGTTATCTAGTAGAAGAATTGGAAGTTTAGAATTACACTGGTTACGATAATTACACTGGTACTGGTTATGATAAGAGTCGGATATTGGTTTTGAGTTATGTATTACATAATTATGTAATAATGTACGTCTATTACATAATTCTTCATATTGTTTTTGAATCACTAACATTATAAATAATAATTACCTGTTCAAAAACGTAATCATCGATTCTCCAAGCGAACGTTTCCCCCCATTTCCATAACATTATTGGAACATGCGCCCGCCGCCGCGTCAGGCACTTGTGATACCTCCATCAACTGCGATAAATTCTAAGTAATAGCTTAATTATTAATCTCACCCCATGTTGGGCTGCCAATGAGATGATTTTTTTCCCAGAATATCATATTCATTTATGTAGCCTTAATTGGAAACGTGAACGTGGTACATGTGGGTGGCTAGCTCGACACCACGTCCACTGGATGCTCCTGAAAAATAAGAATACTTACTCTCTGCATTTGTCGTGGGCTGAAAATACCACTCTACGAGAACTCGATCGATGGATCTTATACTTACGCCTTGGTTACCAATAATACAAGGGAATAATTTTGAGAATACCTAATTTCTATTTAATGAAACGAAAATTTATACATGCACGTAACGACATGAAGTGTCGTACGTCTCTTTTTATTATTAGAAATTTTTAAATAATCTTTCATGACCTTTTATGCATTATCATATTATCTAAATTGACAATTAATTTCCCTAATGATGGCCATCAACTAATTGTTACAATTTTAATTTTTAATTATTGCTTTAACCAAAATTTTTAATTATTCTTGGGCCTTGTACATCAAAATTTAGCTGGTTTTGTCTTTCTCGAATTCGGGATTTCGTCGGAAATACTTCCTTGTCCATTCGGCGTCAGCACACTTGGCAGTTGAATACCAATTCAGCTTCACAGCACCATATTTTCTTCTTGATTCCGATGTCCGCTTCAATCCACACTTTGTAAATTACCTAGTCTCAGAAAACTTCCTACGATCCCGATACTACTAAAAATCCCGATATTACTAAAATTTAACTATATAATTCTTACACCGAGTTCCAATCTCAAATTAATCATCAAAGATTGACGATTACAGTTCGTACATCTCGATTCTATCACGCGCCAGTCTAAAGAAACTCAGAGAAAGAAATCTCTAAAGAAATTCAGAGTACACAATCCTACATCCTATCGCTACCAGATCCTGACACGAAGCGTTGTAAAATTCCAAAATGTTCTACCTCGTTCTTTTTTTCAATGTCTCTTGTTTCTATTCTTGTCACGTAGTCCTTCTCGTGTTTTTTAATCCCTATGTTATTGCTAATCAAATCAATAAATGCCTGATCTCTTCTGGTTAACAATGTTCCTATTTCTTTCTGTAATTTTTTGTGATAATTTATGAATAAAACTATTTCCCCCATTCTTCAATTAAATATATATCATTTTTTTCATATTTCTACGTATTATTTTTCACTCCAAATTACGTACTGAAGTGCACGAAAATTGAGGGCTTTTCCGATGCACTTCACACTACCTTTGCTCCTCCGCTCGGCTCAGAGTAAGAGAGCATATTTCTGTAACGCCACAGAGCATTGAGTTGGCAACCACTGATTTAAATACCCTTTCTTTTATTGGTACTACGTCGTTTGAGAATATATTTAAACGCTTCTTTCATCATTTGTTTATTTCGTGATTTTGAATATGGTATGTATTACCCTGATGAACACTGGTATTGAGACGATATTTATTGTAGAATCGGATAGCCCTTTTAGTAATGTCTGTTTCAAAAAATTAAATATTAATGCATTTTCTTACTGTCTTTTTACTAATAATATCATTATGGATATATAGTCTCTCTCTCTTTCTCTCTCTCTCTCAATACATACATACACACATACACAACATACATGCATAATTATAACGTATTTAATGTATGAAATATCTAATATTTTATGTATGTAATGTATTTGTAAACTGCGACGGGCACGTATTTTATGAATGGAAAAAGTTATTTCTACTCGGGAGCTGCCGTTGTCTGTGTGTATGAAGCGGCGAAGGGAGGCAGTGCCGGATCTAGACAATTTTGGGCCAGCGATAATCCTGAAACGTAGCCTCCCGCAATAAAAATGTGAAAGTTGTATCAAGAAACTATATAAGTTATTTTATTTCAACAAATAGTAAAAATTACATTTAAGCTAGAAAAGCTTTTTTGGAAACATACTTTAATTAATAATTTTAATTACAATCCTGCTTTAGAAGTTATGACTATAATTAACTATTTACGGTAAAATGAATTGAAAACTTTATGAAATCTCAAACTACCGAATCGCGACTAAAATTACGATATCAATTGCCACGACTCTTATTTGTTTTTCAATTATTTCACAATTTTTTTTCATCATCGGGCCTCTTGACTTGCGAGGCCCCGGGCGATCGCCCGGTCTGCTCAAGCCCAGCGAGAGGGTGGCAATGGCGGGAGGGATGGAGGGGGACTGCGTGGCATTTGACAAACCCCGGCCGTGGCGGAGTGGGGCGGCGGGGCTCAGCGCGATCAGCGGGCTGCGTAACCGAGCGCAGCAGCGCTTCCGAGAAGTCCCCCGCCGCCCACGCACCCCACCCCACCCTCGCGTCGGCGGCCCGCGCCGGGCCGGCGCGGCGGGGCTGGGGAAAAGGCCTCGGGGACCCGCGCCGTCACCCGACACCGCCCGCGCCGCCCCGCGCCCAATCATTGCCGACGCTCGCCACTTGTCGCTTGCCAGCCACCGCCGCCTGCGCCCCGCCCACGCACCCCCGCGCTGGCTGGGGTAGGACCCTCCTACCCCGCCCATACAGGCCGCTTCCACCATCCCGATTTTCTCCGCCACTGCAACACCCTGATGGCCGTTCTTGCTATCTTCGCAAACTTTGCAGTCTCGTTCCTATGACTTGATAATATTGAAATTTAATGTTTTAAATGATAAGTATAAACGAAAGTCTTTTATAGTAATTGCTCACATTTCAGGTTGCACTATGGTTTGCACAAAGTAATTTGTTATAGGTAAAGCTTGCTAACAAATTACGAATGAAATGAACGAAAGTTCCAGCAATCTGGAGCGAATGCCTGACATATGTTTGCGAAAATCCACCCGACCTCTATCGAATCTCCATCTCCATCATCACTACTACCATCACCTCCACCACCACTACTGCGATCACCTCCCCCACCACCGCACCAAATATTTGGCATTACCACCGCGTCCTCCACCCAACGCCTACGAAACGTCCATGAAACCACGACTGCCCCCGCCTCCTAGCCCCCGCCCCCGCCCCAGCCCCAGCCCCGACCCCAACAACAAACCCCGCCACCGCGCCGCCACCACCATTGTCCTCACCATCACCTCCTCCGTCTCCGCCTCCACCATCACCACCACTACCGCAACAGCACCAGGCAGCAGCACCACCCCACGCAGGAATTCTGCCCTGCCCCATGTGGCTGCCAAGCCCCAGGGGACGGCCTTCCAGGCCACCCTCAGGCTCGCACCTGCCGTTCTCCACGCTCGCTAAATCCGCCTGGCGGCCTCCGAGGCACAGGGCCGCTGGGGCGCGGATGATTTAGCTCCTCGGCGGCGGACGCGCGCGTCCTCAGGCCCCGACGCGCGCCCATTCAACCTGCTGCAGCGTGTACCCAACATTCCTCAGTCAATGTGCAACAAAAACGGGTGGAGCGCCATAAACCCCAAAGGATTCTCAGGTAATTGAACAGCAGGTCGTTCACCTGGGAGCCGTTCTGGACCATCGCAACAGAGTGAGGATATTTTTTACCTGCAGCTTTTCAACGCTAGTTGCACAGCTTGTATTTAACCACGTTAATCATTTTTTTTTAAATTTACATTTAATGTATTTGCTTTCAAAAATGCTGTTGGATTTTTGAAAAACAATAATGCTTCAATATTTCATTGCGTCGTTATCACGGTTTTGATATTCTTATAATCTTATTCGTGGATAGCATTGATTGTATTTGGTAGAAAAGCGTAATTGAATTTGGTAGAAAATGAATAGAAAACTTTACAAAATCACATGAAACTTTCCTAATATTACACAAAATATTATAATCAGACACAACTATTTTAATTTATAATCAATAGTTATCGAAGATATTTCCTTTTAAACTCAGTGGTTATCTCTAACATGAAATGAAAATTCAGTTTACAGATAGCTAAGCATGACTATACTAATATTTAATGAAACCTAATTGCTTAAAGAATTTAAAGTATTGTAAAAATAATTGAACACTATGAAAAATTATGTTTCCACATAGCTAAAATTTGACCTTATTCATACATAGGCGCCACCTTGGTGTGCTTCTCCACCCCACCCCCGCCCTCCTTTCTTCCCAACCGTCACCCCGTCAGCATTCCTATGCCCGCCCGGCCGCTGGGGCTGCCCCGTCCGCCACACGCAGCGCGCCCGCATGGGCGCTGCTTTTAATTTTTCAGCCCTCAGCCAAAGCAGAAGCAGCCCCGCTAATAACTTCCGAGTGCGGCCGAGAACAAGTGAAGTCAGTGTGGCGTGCGGAGGGTGGCGCCTCTTGGAGCGAACTCGCTCGCTCCCCGACATGTGCAGGCTGAGGGGACGCGCCCCGCGCCCCGCGCTCCACGCCCCGCGCTCCGGCGCCCTCTGCCGCTGACACATGTCCTCGCTCCCGTGCCTTGGCGTGCACGCAGCGCCGGAGTACGAAGCCGCTGCAGCGTGTGCAGGGATATTTTGCCATCACATTATAAGCGTGTAACATTTAAAATGTGTACTCCTAATTCTTATTTTTCTTCTTCCGTATTTGAAATATTCGATTACGTTCTTTGTAGGTTCAATAATTTTTAGGCAGACACAATAACAATTTTTATTAAACAATTTTTACCAACGTTTCGAAGGACATTGGCCTTCTTCTTCAGGGTAAGATAAACTGCATCAATTCATTTTTGAATAAATGTTTAGCTGAATAATTTTTGGACCTACAAAGAACTTAAAATCATTAAAAAGGCAGTCTTTGAAAATAAAATTGACATTACTCTCTGCATTCGATATACCTATGAATAGCTCATGACGTTCTGTTTCGGTCTCTATTCCCTCTTTTTATTGAACCGTTTCCATCTCTCCTCGGTTTTAGTACCTTCATGCATATTTGATGAGAAGCGTCGGATTGACATTCGTTGAACCGAATGTCTTCTGGCAGAATAAAGCGAATGTTGACGGGATGAACTGAACCAGGAACAACGTGTGTTTTCTTCCTGCATTTAACACTCTGCTGCAAAATTGCTTGTCCCCACCCATGTTGGCATGTGTTTATTTATGTGCGGAAGTACGAAGAAAATAGTGAGAATGTGTGATTGTGAATGGCCATGTGTGCACACGTGAGTTTAAGTGCGCGTGAGAATGTAAGCGCATGCATTCATAAGTGAGTGTGCGTGTGTGTGTGTGTGTGTGTGAATATATCTTAGAATATAAATGAAACTGTGTGCGGCAGACAAAACACGTTTACTCTGGTGAGTATACGAATGTGCGTATTTTCCTGTCGGTCTCCTTACTTGTGAATTTTTAAACGCCAATTCACGTTTCGGAACATTCTGAAATGTCACAACCAGAGTATACATACAATTTCAATCTGAATATGAAAAACACACTGTGAATTATGTTTTACCATTAATACCCTTAATAAAGTAGCGTTTAGTTATTTGCTATGGTTATTATTCAGTGTAGTTCAAATGGACTCAGCATATACCTCAAACAGACCTGAGGTGACTGGTAAAAAATGATTTGACTAGAACCACAGATTTATGAAGATCTGTGTTAAATTGATGACGCATGTTGACAACAAAGAAAAATACTCAGAGTGCCATTCACACATTTATAAACCTTTCTTCTATTTTTTTTAGCTATAATAACACAATTACATTCCGTAACTTTCATCCATTATTTTTTATAAGTGCAATAGCTCTGAACATACGCAGAACATAGAAATGCCATGGCCTGAAATTTTACTTTATTGAAATTAATGTCCCGTGCCCTGAATAAAATTCAAAACTAAACTGCGATGCCCAAGAACGAACGGCTGTATGCAAACGGACATTTGCTAGCAAATCCTCTATTCTTGCATCCAGTACATTTTCTTTTGCAAACTGCACCATCACGTTCGTTCACAATCACATTGCATACATGGTCTCCCCGCAATATACCAATTCATGCTTTCACAAATGTATGCTATTCATTCTACAACTTCTTCCTGGCTGACCTTGCGACATTGCTATTATATTGCATTTGAAAATTGTTCATTGATCGTAAAGCCGCATTGAATATCAATAATTCCTTCTGGATTTGTTTCATTTTGTTTCAGCGTCGTATTTGAAACGTATTTATAAATTACAAAAAATGTCCTTACATGAGAAGCACTCTTTTAAGAAACGGATTCTCAAAGGCATCAGCTGAGGCATATAAGCAACGGTTGTTTTAGAGCAGAAATTGTCAAGTGATGGTCCACGAACCGGAAATAGTTGGCTCGCGAAGAAAATAGCAATCAGTGTGTGTATATATAGGGTGTCCGGGGAGGAAACGTCGAAACTTCGAAAATAAGCTCTTAAGACAATTCTAAGCATATTTTTTCTAATAAACTACGTGGATATTACGAATTGTTGAGCCGCAATAAGTACTCAAAAGTTGGTTTGAAAAATTGATTTCTAGGCAAAAATTTGCATTATGGAAGCATAGAAACACTTCAGAAACATGTAAATTGTTTATTATTTACAAAATAAATGAATATATTTGTTCAGAAAGAAAAATTAAGCGAGAAATAAAAAAGTACACAATTCGGCTCCTTTTTTATTTCTCGCTTCATTTTTCTTTCTGAACAAATATCTTCATTTGACTGAAGAAAAGACCGGCCATTTCACAGGTCCTACGATTTCGTTAGATATCCAGGAATTGGGAAAATATTAAAAAACATATATTAGTAATATGTAGCGCGCGCGGAAATTAAAAGAAAACTATGAAACTTCCAACTATGTGAGGCGTCTCCTTCTTCTCGTACTGCACGTACTCTATGCGCGTATGCTAAAACCGGTAGCATTTCTCTGATCGCGGATATTCGGAACTCGTGAATAGCGAATTCGCGTGTGTCGAGGGAAGGCCCATTCACAATAGAATCATAAACATAAGCATGACGTTACATAAAAGTTAGGACCACGTCCACATTCAGACTCATTCACAATGCCTTCTCATAAGCCTAACACATAAGACGTTTACTTAGCTTGCAAACTTCAAGCTTCTGTGCTTATGCTTATGAAAGAAATAAATGAATCAATCACAGTACGTTCAAGTCAAAATCGAATATCGAAATAGGATCGAAGTCGATAGATCGAACAAAAGACTGGTTTACCAAATTGCTTGGTGGATTTTCGACGGATTTCTGCGTTGTTTTGTAGCGTACGATCTTTTTGATGTTTAGTTGTGTTGTAGTATTCATAGTAGGATCATTTAGTTTTAACTTTTATTGAAATTAAAATACCTAACCTAACCCAACCCATGTCCGCAAGGCCGAGACGCCGCTGGTAGGATAGTACATACGTACATGTTTATGTATTATATATATATATATATATATATATATATATATATATATATATATACTGTAATGTAGATTCTTACATCCAACCAACAATAGTAACTAAAATGACCCACAGGAATAGAAAATGTTTGCTTACGCTTATGTTGGATATTGTAAATATTTCAATCTATCGCTTACGTTAAAGTTTATGTCTGTGCGTTATGCTTATGCTTCCGTGTGCATTGTGAGTGGGCTTCAGTGGTCGCGCGTGTCCGGGGGTGGAGGGCCCCGCGAGCGAGTGCGTGCGGCCGCCCGCCGCGCTGATGGCGCCCGCTGCCTGCGGTGGAGCGTTGACCCGCGCTGCGCTCGCAGGAAGAGCCTCCGCGCCACCTTCGCTGGCCTGGCGTCGCGTCGCCTGGCGTCGCCGGGCGGGGACGCGACAAGGTGCGGGATGTTCCTCGGGTCAAGGGGCCCCGGATGGCCTCGCCGCACAAAGCGCCAGGCCTCGCGGGAGATTTGGTAGCCGCATAATGGCGTTCTCATCCGTTGGCAGGCACGCGCCCGGAAGCGAGGAATGAATGAGAGCCATGTGTTTGCGAAAGCGGTGCTGCTCTATTGAAGGGATCCCGCCGAGTGGAGGATGGGATCTCGGAAGCACTTGAGAAATGTGTGCACGTGTTTATTTCATGTAATTTGGTATAAAGTAATTTTCATGGAATCGGGGTGTTTTCTTGAGATCTCCACTGCGCAAATACATAACACAAAACATTATTTCTAAGACTGAGTGACTAAGAAGATGTCATGTTAGGCAAGCATGTCAGAAGAATGTATACGTGTAGAGAGAGAGTGAGTGAAAGATAATCAGTGAGTGACTGAGAGTGAGCGAGAGAGATTGGGAGAGAGTGAGGGAGAAATTGCATCATGGCTGTGTTCCTGAAGTAACTTTGTGAAGGCAAATATGAGACCGAGATTTATCTCGCAGTAGGTGAATTTTGGTGTTGACTCCCGTCGGTACACCATTGTCGACAACGGCGCATTGCGTTGTGCCTATCACTCAGGCGGTACTGTCTCATTGATCGAACCGACCTGACATCAGGAGTAAGAAGAGTACGTAGTAATATCAACGATAAGACACAAACAGCACTGGCGGGAAACTTGTGTACGAAGGGCTGCCCAAAGAACACATGCGATTCCGGTAATATTTAGTTCACAGATGCAATTTACTTCATCCATATTCCAAAACTACAAATGGTCTGTGGGACGCACTCTGTCCGCTCCCCAGCTCTGAAAATTGTTTTAGAAACATTCGTTTTACAGTCATCGCTTACATCTACTGGATTAAATATGGAAGATTCTTGCTTAGAAAGATTGCATCACTACAGTACGATATGCCAATAAAATACCAAATACTTTTTTTAAACCAGAGGATTGACAACAGTCCCTTCTTTGGTTACGGTCTAGTCCAAGTATTTCTTTAATTAAAATTGTATAATTAATATTTTGTCTATAAAGGCCTTCGTCTCATCTAATTCTAAGGACTTACACAACCTGTTGATTTTAACACGCCATAGTGCCAGTTCTGTACCCGTTAGACACATGTGATACACCACACCAAACCAATCACAAATATCTTAAAAATATGTTTATCTCAACACATAAATACAAACAATCTGGGTATCACAATGATATTCCATTATTTTTTAGTAGCAATAAGAGTGCTACATTCTTGTTTCTGATATATAAATTATTTTATTTTATAATATGTATGCTGATTTGTTTTTAAATATTAATTGCTGAGGGAAAAAACGGCGAATTTTCGGTAGAAAAACTGTTATTTTCGGACCTGGTAACGAAAAAATGAATAAATCTAGTTGCAGAATTTAAAAAAAAATCCTCTAACACGTGGTGTTACCAGAATTCATATTTTATGGGTCCTTGATACCGAAAATCGATTAACGGCAAAACGTCTGTCCGTCTATGAACAATGATAGCGGCTAAGTCGTTCAGCCAATTTTCTCAAAATTGATATCACCCAATCGATCTGGCTGATCTGGATGTCGGGGCCTCTTGAATTCGGAACCGAAATTTTAATTTTGGGGTTACTTTACGTGAAGCCTCTGGGTCATTTTGAACATTTAAAACAATGGCTCCAATGTTTTTTATTAAAGTTTGTTGTTGGATATTGTGAAAGACGTTTAAGAAAATGGTGTAGA
Source organism: Acheta domesticus (assembly GCA_031308135.1). Classification (NCBI taxonomy): domain Eukaryota; kingdom Metazoa; phylum Arthropoda; class Insecta; order Orthoptera; family Gryllidae; genus Acheta; species Acheta domesticus. The sequence goes on from JAHLJT010009355.1 coordinate 66,985,807, forward strand.
AATGTTCGTTGTTGGTGTAGAAATGTTCATGTTCGTTGAAATGATTTTTTCCAAATTGGAGAGCTTCAACATTTTTTCGGCGTTTTCCAACAACTTTAATTATAAAGATAAACATCTTTATTAATTAAATGTGTTCATTAAAAAATCTTGAAATAATGTCATGTTCAATTTTTCGAAAATATGACTATTTTTTACGAAATATTGTTTCAAACATAGGCAATTTTTGTTTTCTTTAAATCATTTTTTCTTAAAAACGGCATCACATTTTGTAATTAAATTTTGACCTTAGATAGCGTAAAGGCCGCTTAAGAGAGTGTTGCAGGTCTTATGTTCGTAGAAATGGCTGATTTTTTGAAAATTTGAAAAAGTTAAAATAGTTCGGCATCTTCCTACAACTACAATTGTGAAGATACAATTTTTTTTGATGAAATGTGTTGATCAAAAACAGATCCTATAAGGTCGTGTTGAATGTTTCGAAAATATGAGGATGTGTTTTTGTAATTTGTCGTCAAACCCGCCTCCCGCTCCGAAAATCCTGTTCTTCGTGAACGTAATATGAGAGGTGATTTCAGGCAGTTGGATGCTACGTAAGTTAGAATGTGTATATTATTTCGTATTTCTTTGTTCGTTTCTTACATTCGAGCTTTTTTATACGTTTACATATTAAGCTTTTAGTAATTATTTAAAACCTATTTGAAATATATGAAATAAAAATTGCTAGCCTTCAGGGAGCATCAGATTGGAATGCAACAATGGCATTCCGCGCCGCGGCTCGGCAGCTGAATTCCACACTGAGAGAAATGCTGTAGTGGAATGTATTAAATAAGTTTAGTAAGCGATCGTATCGTAAATACAATTATTCGTGTAGTAAGATTCACTAAACATGATTTAGTTTGGTTTAGAACATTAAACAACTCATAATCGTGAGTGAATGAACAAAGAGAATTGTCAGTGGTACTATTCTTGTAGATAAAATAATTTGGTGAGATCTACGTTTCATGTCGTCACACTTACTAAACTCTGTTTAGTAAGCACTGTTTACTACATACTGTTTAGTTAGCGCGCGTTCTCAGCAACCTGACCAATTGAAATGGCTTGAAGTGAAATGGCTTGAATGAAATGAAGTGTGAGAATTCAACGCTGTATATAGCATTATATGCTACATAAATGGCGAGTTTAATATTTTACTGGTTTTCAATAATTATGTTATATTCTAAATTAATGGTAGAAATACCGTCGACAGCCCTTAGCCAACAGCTAGTGTCCATAGCTGCTCTGCTAGGCTAGGGTCTATCAGATAACCGAAGTTAAGGAAGTGCAAGCCTGCGGGTCGGAGGATGGGTGACCGCTGCGGAACCCCAGTTGCTACCTGCTTGGAGGGGCCGAAAGAAAGTATTCCCTTTCACATTTCCTATAGTTACTTTCACTGCACTGTTTAGTAAATAGTACTCAATGTATTAATCAACGCAACGATTCGTTTAGTTTTCTCCACTAGATGTCATTCGTCTCGGGTACGACCTGTTTAGTTAACATTACTATACGTGCGTTAGTGTGTTTAACTAAACAGCAGTTTCATGAACTTGACTAAGCACTTTGTTCTACGAAAATCTACTATACTGTTTAGTTGAATCTATTACGTGATTAATTGTATGAACTAAACATTTCTCTCCGTGCAGTGAATTACGAGTACGTCTCACTGTTGGGACCATATATACTCTCTGGTTGGGATTTGGTTTAGCTCTATGAAATGCAGTTATAATTGTCAAAATTGTGTTGATATTTGCTTGAAAATATTTAGTTTTAGCACCATATGTTCTATGATTTGTAATGAGTTTACAAAAAATTATGACGAAGATGTGTTAATTCGGAGAGAAATTGAAGTTTAAATAGCATTATATAAACAATACTAAAGGCTGTTGTTGTTTTAGCACTACTGGGGGTTGAAAAAGGAACAGCGGTTCAATTCCAAAAAAACCCTCCGCATTATTTCATCTCTCATCTCGCAATTCACCGACATGTCGCAGTGTTATGCTGTGGGGGAGACATCCTCCGATCCCCTTCTGCTCTGGTAAACGCATCACTACTGCACAATATGCCAAAAAAAATTTATAGTTTTGAATACCACTTTTTGAATACATGTTTTTGGAAACCACAGGACTAAAAAATGTCACTTCTTTGATTTCTGTCTAATTTCTTTAGTAAAATCGACTAATATTTTGCCTTGTAACTCCTTCAAACCTTTATCTAATCCCCAAATAAATACTTATTTTAAAATTAAATATAATAAAATGGAACAATAGTTCAATTTCAAAAACCCTGCATGATTTCATCTCTTATCTCGCAATTCACCGACTGTAGCGACGCTATTCGGTGCGATCTTCCCCTGCTAACGAGTTTCGGATCCGGTCCCATTACCGTGCGATACGCGGAGCCACGTGGACGAGGCGGCGCCGGGCGCGGCATGTGGCCTTCGACCCCCGAGAGCCGGGTCCCGTGTCGCAGCTTCACGTTCGCGAAATTTGTGCTCAACGCAAATGCTGTATCCGGCAAGATTTCACGAGGAGTGAGAAACAACCGATTGCCTCTAGCGATGCTAAACTAAAACTCGTCGGTGATTCTGTTTTTTTCGGCATGGGGGGTCTATGCTTTCCCAATTAGTGTTTCTTCTGTCAAAACACAAGGCGGTTCAAAAAAGTCGCACAAATCAACTGTCAAGATTTTCGTGCTTTTTGGCCTTGACAGAAGACTAGACACTAAGAAAAAAATCTTCGAAACTTGTCGTATTGTTAGTGTATTAATATTTCTTAACACCTAATATCGTGCTCGCATCGTAAGAGAAGTAACAAACAGGTGAAACGCTTCAAAATGTTCACCAAATGTAATTATTACACATTGCTCTCTGCAAGCAAATAAATTTTAGACACATAATTGATATTTACTTAGAGAAGAAAATGGTAAAGAACGTATTGTGATAATCGTAAATTATTACATTGAGCTAAAAGTAATTTTTATTTGATAGGATTGGCAAGCGCTGGAAAATTTCGAAGTATTGGCCCCAAAGTTGCATGTTTATTCGAGTGTACACAATATGAAATGACAAACTAGAAGTGAGTAATATGTCACTGTCATTTCTAAAAATTTGTTTACGATTGTATTCGTTCTTTTATTATTTCATATATGAATTATTTCATATTACGTATTTCAACTTTATTAAAAAACAAGCATACGAAGGTTTTTGGAACAGTTTTTGAAGGCGAGTTGGCAGCAAGAATGAAACGTTTTAGCGAGCCTTGTTGCTACCCACCTCGATTGCAACAATGAGATTATCTGAAACGCAGGCAGTTTGAATTTGAATTTTCAACAGTCGACATTTCGTGATCACATGATGTGGCTGTAAGGAACGCATGCGCCGCGCGCAGTAGGGAACAGCAAATTAGAAACTTCCGCATATGCACATTGTTGTCCCATAAAATCAGAGAATAAATGTTACTAACACACGAATGTTACGAACAAATGTAACAAATGTTACGAACAAACTTGTTACGATTTTCTCAACATTCCTTTCTTCTGTGTGTCTTCTTTCTGTTCTTGAGCGCCAGGTAGAGTGCGCAGTATACAACAATGACGTCCCCCTCCACACTCAAAATTTGAGACATTTGTGACATTTAATGTCAACTACATTCTAATTTTATTCATACCGGGCACTTTCATTTCATTTTAATAAATTATCTATAGATCAGAGATGATTCTGCAATTTGCGAAGTACAAGGAGAAGAGTGAAGCCATTTTATGCTCATAATGTTATTAATTTATTGTTAATCATTATAGAAAGAAATACCACCATCAGTAAGTAGAGATGAATTTTCTTAAGTAGAGATGAAGAGACTTTGGGTTTGTGTGGTTGTAAGTATTCACTTGAAAGAAAATGAAAAATAGAAGAATTAAATTAAAATACACTTGGAGGCATGGCAAAAAATAAAGCATCTCACGTACTCAAAACAGAAGCAACAGAGTTCAAAAAAGAAAGCTTGGTAAGAAGTTTCATATGTCACATCTATGAAAACGGAAGGACAGTTTCATTTATAAAATAGATCGCGTATGCAATTTAAAAATCTTGTTTATTTAAAACTTTTGAGTCTGTAATAAGGAATATTTTTGACGAAATAAATAAAATAAAAGTAGTGAGTATTTTTAATAATTTCTTGACGTACCAGACTTTATTAAAGAAATATGGGTATTTTGTAAAGTTTTTAGGCTTTCTATGCCGATAAGTCATTTTTGTTTGTAATAATCTTTAAAAAAAAATATTAGACACAGTAATGTGTAAATAAATATTTTATTAATACTTGTATGTAATCAGTAATAAATTATACTTTTGTATTAACTAGTTCGGTTTATATTGTTGCAAAATTATCAATTTTACTAATTCCTAATCAATAGTAATTTACTAATTCCTGATTTCAAAACCTAACAAAATGAAAATGGGAAAATCCGGAAATACCAGTCCTACTGGACAAGAGCAATTTCGAATATGAAATCACGGATCGGGTTCAACTGTTTCGAGAGTTGGCGCTCCTGACAAGTTACTGTCAGAGCGTCCGAATTAGACTTTTAGTTCACGTTACTACGTTGCTGCCCTCAGTGTAGAACTAAATTCCATTTTTTTCATTTTCGACAAAGTTACATAATATATTCAATGAATTTTATGGTTTTGGAATATGAGAAATTGCTGTTAGAAAATAACTGTCAACTTTTTCATGTTTCGTTCGATTAAAATAAAATAAGCTTAAGCGACTGAATTTAATAACCTTTTATAGTATAAAACTCATAATGCAATTATTAGATTATGGAATTTTGAACTTGTTTCGTTCTTGTAAGAAACCTTTCATTTATAAAAGCGTTACTTAACGTCGTATATCTGACATGAATTTCAAATTTTGAGTTTTATATAAAGATTTGTATAATACGGAGAAAACAAACGTTTGTTTTGAGGAATTCAGTTTCTTGTAAAAAATCCTTACCTACGCCTCAAATTGCATTAGTTTGAAACATGCTTTCTTGATCTATGAGCGACAAGAATTGTATTTTAAAACATTTGTGTCGGATAAATCTCTCATGAAAACCCTCTACTGTTTTGATGTAATTCCTACATTACGGCATGAAGGTCATACCGATATTTTAATAATGAGAAATAATACAGTAATAATCTGTAAATTCTACCGAAGTTGCAGTTGCTTTAATTTATAGTAAATAGAACTATTTACTTTAGTTCATGTACAGAGATAATACGTGTACTACCCAAGATAGGCACGAAACAAATCTTGATGTTTGAGGCATTAAAACTCTTTTACTGAACTGTGATGACTCACTTTCATTCACCTTACAGATATTACATTCCTGCTGCCTTAACTTCAGAATGGTTCCGGGTTCCCTTGAATGGCACGGCCAGTAGGACAAAGCCACACGGGACGATTGAGAATGAATGAAAAGCCTATTCATCTACCGAGACCTCAGCAGCAGATATCAGTAGCCAGCAGTAACCATCCAATTCGGCAATTCCACTTCAGCCTTGATGGTCACGTCCTACGCTGTAGTTCGCGGCCGGCGGAGAACGCCGCCTGCGACTTGCCTACGTCCCGCATTCTCTCAGGACGCATAACCAATGCCTGTCACGTCACGGGTTGAAATTGACAGAGGATCGCATCTGCCTGCGATGGCACCGACGATGGATTTGCATCGTCCGTGCGCAGACAGATTGCTTGAGCTGAATAGTCAATACAGGCGCTGCCGCTCTTTCGTCAGAGGTATATGTAGGAGGCAGCAAGATGTAAGCTCTCTCCCTTAAAAAGCTTGAGAACAGCTGCGAACAGAAGAATTCCGAAAATTGCGATTGTTTGCAAGCAACTTTGTTTCTTTCCACGTGCAAGCAGTTAAGCACAATAATTATTAATTTACAGAACAATTATTTGTTTCGGTTTAAATTCCGTTCATTCGTTGAAATATTTCTCAGTGTATTTGTATGGCATGATGTTCATTCACTTTGAATAAAGAATACAATATCCCCTTAAAATATGGCTAGTAATTAACGCATAATATAGCTATTGGAACATTATTTCAAAGGAGATAAAACTGCATTATTTATTTTTTTGCTGTGTTCTAAACGCGCCCAAATAAAAATTAAGATACCGAAATTGACCCGATCGGACATAATGCTTAGAACAAAAGAACTTTATTGTTCACATGTTAAATAAAACTACTAGATATAGTTAACCATGCTGATGTTCAGAAAGCGTTCACCCACGGAGGTATATCCTGTCCATAATCAGGTTTTACCCATGAGATTGTGGTGAAAGACGGTCATAGTTACCCAATGAGGTAAAACGATACAGATAAAGCTGTCTTTTATCGTGTATATTCGGGAGGTCCTTAACGGTATCGCGGCCGTAGGCTTAAAACTTAACGGTCGGTCTTGAAAGTAGCTCACAAAACACACATGGGGACTTAAGGCTGCAGATAAATCCATAATCCGTGCCAAGAATAGGATTGGACACTGGAGTTTATCAACTTGTAATTCCAACAGAATTTCAAGGCTCTCGCACACGAGCTCGAGTGTAGAGATAATACGAGCTGCATCGCAGCGCCACGTCGATAACCTCCATGATCTCGATGATGGTAGATCGATGTGATATCGCTCCACGTGGTAGCTCAGTCGGGTACTAAATGCTAGAGACAAATCCATAATCTACAACCATGAAGGGATTGGAGTTCGCGAGATTACGAGGTTAAATTATCGAGTACAATAGAGTTCGAAGACTCTTCATTAGGTGTTCGTAACCAGAGCCGGAATTGCTAGCCGAATAGTTTAAGTATGCTCCGTGCGGACACGGAGGTTAAGCAACTCGATTGATTGTTAGTGACTCCAGGCGCATCAGCTCTTAAGGTCACAATTCCTGTAAGTATAGAGCATGTTTCCCCTCAGGAGGTGGCGGTGATCTTCCCCCGCTATATGGCGAGAACCGGCGCCGACCTACCGTCAATTAGCGGGTTTTCCCCAACCAGGATTCTCCCACCACTGGGGCATCGCCCCAGCCGGGACGAGCTCTTACACGTGTAAGCTCCCGACCGATCTCCCGGCATGTGTGTGTAGTGCATATTAGTGTAAGTGCGCATCAGTGAAGAGTGAGGCTATGACAAGGAAGAGGATAGAAAGATCGCCCTCGGTTCGTGGCCGATTTGTTTGGGTACTGCTCCGGCATTCGTCTGGTGTTATTGGAGAAATAATGGAATCAGAGTAGCCGGCCGCTTGAACCTAGGACCTCCCAGTCAGAGGCACTACAGTCAAATCAGTTGATGCCTTGAGTCACCTCTTCCGGTTTAAGCAACTCGATGTATCGCGAGTTCCTGGATGGGTGACCGTCTGGGAACACTGGGATCTAATGGCGACGAGCCTCTTGCCGAAGGGATTAAAAGCAGTTACTGACTTCGACTGACGATGTCTAACTTGGTTGAAGGAAGATTACTCCACTCGACGTTAGACGCCAATACGTGACACTATAAAAACTTTGTTACGAATTAACGTTAAGGAACTAAAACTTGTGGTGTTACAGACTGGCACAGACTTTCCCGTAATAATTTTCTATTTCCTTCGGTCTCGGTTAGCTATTCGGACTTGTCTTATACTCCTGCCATCTGACATCTATCGCCGCCCAAAGTACATTTCTTGACATTTTATAAATTTTCCGGTTTCGGAAATATTATTTTAAGATAATTAAAAAACAGTAAAATCTCGTCCCAAATAGAAATTTTCTTTCAACAATTTGAAGCTGGTTTTAAGAAATTGGCGTTTAAGCGCTTCTCTAAATACAAAAATTGGAGCTCTTTTTTACAGGAATCTTTCGTGATTTCGAAAATCTTCATTAGAAGTCATTTAAAGCATTTGAACTCACAAATATAATAGTGTTTACAAATTGCTGAAATGTGCATATTAACGGTGTGAGGTATCTTTCAAAAAAATTACATTTGTGTAATTTTTGAAAAAACAAAAAAATATCCCAAAATGAACTTTACGTCATATTAAAGAGTGAAATTACCACTTACGCTCGAAAACTTTGAAGAAAAAATTATTTGGAGCCATTTAAGAGAAAATGGTGTTTGAGCGTTTCTGAAAATGCGATATTAGCAGCTACTTTTCACAGAAAACGTTTGAGTTTTCGAGAAACTTTATATGACATTATTTAATACACATGTACTCATAAATATAGTAATGTGAACAAATCGCCGCAATTGTAAATATTAACTACGTGTGAGAAAAGTCAAAAACATTTCACTTTTGTAATTTTTGAAAGAACAAAAGTATGGAGCAAATCGGTGTTTATGTAATCTCATAGACATTTAACACTATCAGTACCAAAAGTTTAAAGAAAAAATGTGGAGGCGTGTTTGAGAAAATCTTGTTTTGTAATTTTTTAACATTGTACATATTGCATACAATATTGCGCGAAAACTACCGAAATTTACAAAAAAATGTACATGACCTTAATGAAAGAACTCACTATGGAAAACAAATTTTATTTGAAGGGAAAATCTCTAACTTCAATTTTGTAGCTGTTGTAAGACGACGAAAAAATTCAAACTTTTTCGATTTGCGAATATGCAGAGTTAACGATGAATATCGGACCTATACCACCTTAATAAGTGTATTTTACCCTATTCTTTAAAAAAAATTAAAGAAAAAATTTGGAGCCTTTTTGAGAAAATTTTGGAAATATTTGGGGGACTTCATGTAAAGTACCCCCAAATTTTATAGAAAGTTTTTGAAAATGGCGGCGCCTTGAGAGCATCCAGATTGACCGACGAATATCTATTTTGGAAGAAATCGTACTCATGGTTTAGGCGCTAGTGTTGTTCACAGACTCAGGGACGGACGGACAGACGGACGAACAGGCGAACGTTTTGACAAAAACCACTTTTTCGGTATCAGGGACCCATAAAATAGGGATTATGGCTACACCATGTGTTAGAGGAATTTATTTTAATTTAGAAACTGGATTTATCCAACTTTTAATTATCATGTCCCTGCAATTCATTTTTTTTTCGAAAATTCGCCGTTTTTTCGCGCTGCATTACATGACTTTTCCTACACGACGTATAGAGTCGTATATACTACGCATTTACGTACGTATACAGGGAAGTAAAAACGGGTTAGCTCTCCCAGGGCATGAATTGACTCACTGCATTGCCTCTGACCGGAAGGTTCTAGGGTTCGAGTCCGGACGATAGCAGGATTTGCGAAACTAGGTGCATAGCGAGGTCGAATTCAGCCGCTGTCTGGAGGAGAAGTCTGGCCGCCGGTTGCTCTGATCAGTCGTTTTGCGCGGTTTCTTCGATCAACAGCAGGGGAATATCGCAGAAGTGTCCTAAGAAAGGGGCCATGTGCGATGTTTTATTCCTCTTCCTTAGCATATCTTCACCCCTTACTTACACACACACATACACACACACAAACACACACACACACGCGCACGCACGCACTACACTACCACGGACACCGAGAGTTTAGTTGGAAGGGAGCTTAGAGCTTGTTTCTGCTGGGGTGGTGCCATCCTAGTGGGGGATATCTGGTTGGGGAAAACCCTGCAAGCAGACGGGTATATCAGCGCCGGATCTCGCCATCACCTCCACCTCCACCTTTTCGCCAGATCTCGCGAAGATAACTTTCACCTTCCTCGATAACACTTGGTGTCCACTTACAGGACTAATGACCTTAGAAGTTGACGCGCCCGCATTCAGTATCAATTAATCGTTCTATCAATGGATTAGAATACGCAAGAATATGAGATTTTACTTGAATTGACGAGTACAATAGGATTCCAAATGTCTTCCTTAGGAGCTGGAACATGGACGACGACCAGCCAGAAAACGTGGCGCCGCCCCATCAAAGTGTCTCTGTCGCAGAGAGGAAGCGGCTCGCGCCTCGCAGTCGGAGGGCAGCGCCGACACATCCGGCGCGACCCCGGAGGTCAGCGCAGCCCCGCAGCCCTTGGCAATGGGCCGTAAACGCCTCCTATGGCCCTTCTCACGCCCCCGCGCCGCACCGGCGGCCCATTAGGGCGGCGGGATCTTTATCTGCGCGCGGCGCCCTTGAAGTCGCGCCGCATTGGCGTTTATTCATTCGGAGAAAGAAGCCTCGTTATGGTGGGATTCTCCCATAAACGTGACTCGCTCCACGACGCCGACCGAGGAGTTTGTCCTCGAAGAAGAAATCGGAGCGTGGAACAAGGGGTGCTCTGTTCTTTGCTGGAGGAGGGGATGACATCGCGAAGTCGTGGGACATATGAAAGTGCTTTCTTCGAGGGGTTGGAATATGGCTGGTGAGTCCTAAACTAATTCTTACGACTGGGTGAAGTAGTGTCCAATTCATCAGACGGTTAGTTTGCGCGTGTGGGAACATGTTGCGTCGTCGTCTTCAGAAACAAAATCGGTTTCTTTTTACTCGGTTATTGATTCCTTGATTACTCTATCAGATCAATCAATCACAAATTCAAAACATAAGCATACATGAAAAATTAAGAGAGAAGAAAACGTTAGTTAAAATAGATTACAGGGAAACTTGGTACTGTGGATGAAACTCTGATAGGAAATTTTCATCACCATATTTGAAAATTTCAGCTCCTTAACATAGAAGTACCATACTATATCTTCTTAATGTGTTCTCTGAGTTATTGTTGCTTCAAAGACCCTTCTCATTTATTTTAATAAAATTATTTGTTGGTCTTGAAAAAGCTGATAATTTTGAGTCTAATTTCAGAGAATGTTTCCTTCCCGATCTGTGGAGTAATACAGGACACCCTCGTTAGCATGTACTCGCTTAACATAAATTTCGTTCAACATGAACAACATTAGAGGCCCCGGCACGGAAATATTGTAATAAGAATATAAAAATAAACTGATAACATGTACACCCATTCGAATTCGTATTAACGAGAGTGTACTGCACTAAAAAATACTTTATATTTCAAAAAAAAGTAATTAAAATTAAATCTTGTCTAATACTATTGTCATTCTTATTGGTACATGGACCTGCAATTTAAGAAACATATTTTACTTTGTAAGCATAACCAACTTTTAACTACGAAGTTCATTGTTCAGAATCAGTCTCACGCTATTTACACTCTTGATAAAAGTTTATGTTTCCTCTGATTTTCTTTTGTCACATGTTGCTCCCGACGTGTTGTTAAACAAAGTTTAAAGGAGTCTTTGCAACGTACTAGCAAGAACAAGGCCAAAATACCATTTTGCCGACTCGCCAAGCAAACTCCAAGAAGTGACACTCGGAGAAGTTTCCAAGAGCAGAAACTCTTGCGGTGGGGTGTCTCATCTCTCGAGAAGTCGTCCGCTCTGCCAGAGTAGGGAAAAGTACAACCTTCCGGCCGAAACTCGCAAATTCTTCATCGCAGTTAAATTACTCGCCGTCAAACTCCTCCAGAAGAGCTAATGCGGTTCGTGTCCTTCCTAATTTTCCACTTTTCCTACTTCCGAAAAATTTCCCAGAAGAAATTCGCAGAAATACCAGAGTGTGAATTATTCGTCGAAGACAGCACAGAGATTCGGAAACGCGGGACGCCCTAAGTTTGTAAAGTAAGTCGTCGGTAGAGGTTTCCGAGGGCGGGTTTCCGCTCCGCGATTTTCATTTTTCCGATTAAGCGAACTTGGCGACGCGGCGTCCGGCGGAGTTGGCCTCCGAACTCTTGGTGTGGGGGAGCGGCGGTAGCCGGAGGACGAGTAGGAGCCCCCACGAGGAAGTCAACTCTTCGCCGCCGTCTCATTAACTTATCACTCGCAGTTGACGTTCGCCGGCGTATTTGCAGCGCAAACCTCTTCCCTCCCCCGCTGCGCGGAGCTTGGTAATTACATCCCGCCGAAATTGGATTATGCAATTCAATTTCCAGCAACAAGTGTAGCGGAAGGGAGGGTGGCTGTTGCCTCGGCGTCGCGTCGCTCCGCGTCTGCGCCGCCGCCGCCGCCGCCAAAACATGTTTGGACGCCGAAATGAAGCGCGTTGTGCGCTTTGGCGCCCGCTGCCCGAGGATTGCTTTCGCGGTAATTAGTTGGCGACGGAGGCGGGCGGATTTCCGAGAGGAAAGTTTGCTCTTTGCGGGAGACTGTGGTTGATAGCCTGCGCGAAGTACGTTACTAATTGTAGGGTTGCAACTCACCTCGTTTTTATTGGAATAAGTGCAGCAAGATAATGTGTTTTGGTGTCGTCTCGTTTGTTGCCCTTGTTTATTCACCGTTATTTTCATTTCTTACGTATTGTTCGATTTGGCTTCTCGACGTTTCTGGATTATTCATTTCTTCCCGATTTTGGAAATTTGTGTTTTAATATCAGTAATAAACCAAACAGTTGTAGATTGCCTTCTTTTGAATTCATGAACGGAATTACACTTACTTAATAGATGAACCGTTCAATACCAATAGAAGGAAGATTAATAAAAGGAGGGAAAAGCGGTCGTGACGGGTTCGGCAATACCCATGTGGAAACTATAGAATTTTGAAGAAGTGTTCCGGGACGTGGCAGGTCAGACGGTAAAGGGTGACGAACCAAAGAAAATCCTTAATGATATCAATAATTGATCGAGATTTAAGAAAACAGTTAAAAATAAAATTGTATGTAATGGCAATACAATATTTCTAACATCATTTTTGAGTAAATTATTTGAAGTACTTCCAAATAAATACAGAACGAGTGCTACAAGCAATATTAGTTATTCTCCTAGGAAGAAGAGAAAGGGGACGCCCCCCGATGGTAGAGCAATCATGTTATTAATGCTCGTATGTGTGAACGAGCTAGAATATCACTAGTAATAATAATAATAATAATAATAATAGAGATCATGGATTCCAGCTAAAAAATGGACAGCTTATAAAGGCAATGCTTGCAGATGAGACCTATAAGTACTTAGGTGTCAAACAAGCTAGATGTGTTGATCATGCAACGGTTAAAAATGAACTGTCAACAGAGTTTGCAGGAAGAATCAGACAAGTTCTGAAGACATCACTCAATAGCAGGAATATAAGCAAAGCAATCAACACATATACTGTCCCTGTCCTCGAGTACTCTTTTGGGGTTATAAAATGGAGTACAACGGAAATCGAAGGCCTCGAAAGAAAACTGCGCACATTGATGACTAAAGAACGCAAGCATCATCCAAAATCAGCAGTCGAAAGAATAACGTTGCCACGACATTTGGGTGGTCGTGGTGTTGTGGACATAGGCAACCAACAGTCCCAACATATAAAATCTCTACGAGAATTCTTTCACAAGGAAGCAGAAACATCTACACTACATCGTGCCGTCTGTTTAGCGGATGGATGTACACCGTTGAAGTTAAGTCGTCTAGATTACAACGGAAATATTTATACAGAACAGCAAAAACTGGAAACGTGGATGGGCAAGCCTCTGCATGGAAAGCATCTGTATGCAATTAGTCAAGATCACGTCGACATGAAAGCGTCGAACTACTGGCTAATAGCAGGTCAGATGTTCCCAGAGACGGAAGGCACTATGCTTGCAATACAAGATCAAGTCATACCCACCAGAAGTTATCTGAAAGCAATCGTAGGAGATCCTGGGGTACAAAATGACAGATGTCGGTATGGATGCCAGGCACAGGAAAACATCCACCATATTACATCTGGATGCACTCATTTCTCGGGAACTGATTATAAACAACGCCATGATGTAGTTGGAAAGATCCTGCATCAAGAGCTGGCTTACCAACACCAGCTTATAGAATGCAAGGTACCCTACTATAAATACGTACCTAATAATGTTCTTGAAAATGATGAATGCCGACTTTATTGGGACAGGACAATTCTCACAGACCAGACAGCCACTCACAACCGGCCTGATTTGGTTCTAGTAGACAAGACGAAAAGGCAAGGCTACTTGATCGACATAGCCATACCGAACACAAAAAACCTTCAAGAGAAGTATGTCGAGAAGATCTCAAAATATGCTCCGCTGGTTGAAAGTATTAAGAAACAGTGGCATATGGACCTCGTGAGAATTATTCCCATTGTCATCTCTAGCACCGCAGTAATTCCCAAGACACTGTTCCAAAGTTTAAAAGACCTGAATATCAATGTGAATATTTATAAGACAATGCAGAAGGCTGTGGTTATCTCAACAACAGGAATAACTCGAAAGTTTATGGGAGTAGGATAGATATGAATTCGTAACAAAAAGACGTCGATAAATACGCTTTGGTCTTGTATAACCTGTGTATTTGTCCTTATGATAAAAGAAAATAAACATTAAAATAAACTGCATAATAATAGTAATAAAGAGCAGTAGTGACGTGGCGGCCGTGGCGATCTCGGACAGAAGGTTCGCGGGTTCGAGTCCCGCCACAGGCATGAGTGTTTGTGTATTTTTTTTCTCGTGTGTGCCGTCCTTCCACCCCTCATTATCTTAATCACTTTATGTTCCATACCATCAGGGCAAACAACCCTGAGGGATAAAAATCGGATCCAGCTAAATACTGATCCCTTGTTAACCAAGTCGTCCTATTCGCAGACAAATAATAATAATAATAATAATAATAATAATAATAATTGTGCACTCGCTGACAAATACGGTGTTGTCAGTCACCCTCCAGTTGGAAACCTTCATCTTCATTATTTAGGACTTCGAATATTCTTAAAATATGTTCATTCTAGGGCAAGTAGACGTGCATTTTTCTATAGGATATAGTTCCTAAAAGAATATTGAAATAATTTTATGAGTAATTAATATTGACATAATTAATGTTAGTGACATGATGTAACAGAATAGTCAATGAAATCATTCTCTCAGATTAGGAATGAAACATGAATGGTCTCAATCTACAGCTATTCTAAAAGGTCGCATAAAGTACTGTTGTTTCATTCGGTAGAGTGGTAATTTGTGCGAGCGTAGAAGCATTTTGCTTAGAAGGACACTCGATCTGACTATGCGAATCGGCACCCTCAGCTTGCAGTTTTCCTTATCATGCATCTTTTTCGTGAACTATAAATAATGTATGCATGATTCAACCATTCAGATGGACAAAAAGAACAATTTTCGCTTCGCTATCGTGTAATGCCGCTCCGAAGTACAATGGCTGCTCAGCAATACCCACCGCCAATAGCGCTTTAACACCTTTATGTGCAAATTCAACGTCTCCATTCATAAGTTTCATGAGTGTGTTTAAGAGGAATTCCTTCCATTACAGAAAGAACGTGACTACGCCATTATATCACACACGTAACACATTGTTTAGTTGTGACTTATGAATTTTTCAATATGTGAAGATTATTAATGTTTCTTGTAACTTCTTCCTTGTAAACGTAAGCTGCCTCCTTCAATTCGGTGACCGCTTTCCACTACAACGCGATCCAAAATCCCATTTCCAGCATACCAGCTGTAAAATCTCACCTTCACGAACACGTGGGTGCTATACCATCCCGAGCATACTGAGGGATAAGCTCATTGTCGCAAAGAGGTGTCTGACGAGAACATAAATCGTTCCGCTCTCTCGTCTGCCTTTGTGGGCGCGCGTTCGCCGGAAGCTATTCCTCCCCTATTAGTGGAATTAAGACGTCCTTTGCCGGTCGGAGGCTGCATTAGGGAGATATACGAGACACTGATCCGTACGTGCCACCCGTTGGGGAATAAATCCCCCGGTAGGCGCAGGGTGGGGGTGCGGGGAGAAGTGGGGCGGGGGCGGCGGCGGCGGCGGGGCCCGGCGAAGCGATGCCTCCGTTAAAGTGAAGCCTGCCACTGATCGTGACGACGCGACGGAGAAATTATGTGATGTAGATAATTCGAGTTTTTTTTAAGAAGAGTGACTGCAGATTTATTGAATAAATGTTTCACGCGATCAGATGGTTTTTTGACATTATTTTAGATAGATGTTTTGAGATCCAGCAACTAATAATGTGTCAGTGGAATTTTTTATTTATAATTTTTCTTAAACTATTTCGTCATTAATTGGATCACCTCTTGAATCCGTTTTCTATCCCTGGTCAATCTACTATGTAAAATATGTGATAGGTCACCCACCAGGAGAGATGTTTCAGAGCATCAACTGATGTCCCTGAAGTCCCTCTGACCGGGAGGTCCTTAGGCTCGGGTCCCGTCGGTGGCAGGGTTTTCGACACTACTTGTCACCTAGGTCGAATTCAGTCTCTGTCTCGAGGAGAATTCTAGCGGTCGGCTTCTTTGATCGATAGTTTTTCATGGTTTCGCCAATCAACACCAGGCGAATATCGGAGCACTACCATAACAAGCGGGCGACGGACCGCGCGCGATCTTTCCTATCCCTTCCTTGTCCTATCCTCACTCCTTACACACACACACACACACACAATAACATGCACTACACTGTCACACTTGCCAGGAGATCCGTCGGGAGCTTTGAGCTTGTCCCGGTTGCAGCGATGCTCCGCTGGTGGAAATGTCTGGTTGGGGAAAACCTCGCTAGCCGTCGGTAGGTCGGCGTAGGATCTCGTCATCCAGCGGGGAAAGATCACCGCGACCTCCGATTAAAAATATGCAATACACTTACAGGAATAATGACCTCAGTAGTTGATGACTCAGTTAGTGACAGTGTCACTAACAATCAATCAATCAATCATGTGGTGTACTAAACGAACATTTGGCAAGAGTATTCTAGGTGGTCTCCTTTTTCTCGCCTCTCATTCCACCGTTGCTCCATCATTGTCATTATCGCTATTGTGTAGTCATTGGAGTAGATCATCATCTTTTTCAATGTCCTCAGCAGTTGATGGGAAATAATTGTACATCAAATGGCAGGTAACATAGATATTCGGCTCAACTATAGTAATTAAACACATATAGAAAATTATAAACACGAATGCAATGTGGTGTTTGTACATAAAATTTGATAGGTAATATAATTCACTAGGTTGGCTCGTTGGGGGGCACAAATAACTTAATAAAGTTTAAGTTTTTAATAAAACCACTGGTTTAATATCAATCAGGAAGCTTGGCGCTGTGAATAAATTTCAAGATTTTGTTGAGAGGAATCTCTAATACAGAATGTTCACCGACAATAAAGGCCTCGAATTAAGTAACTACGGATAGAAACCTTTCGAATATCGTGATTGAACTGGCCAGGGAGGGAGAAAAGTTCTTAATTTTTTAAATTGAGAGTTGGAAATAACAAGAAATGAGAAGAAAATGTGCTTCGAGATATTTGCTTGACACAAAGTCATCATTTCAAACTTGTGCAGACTCAAACACAAGTAACTAATTTATCGGCGTTATTGCCAATCCAACTTCTTGCATTTATCTAAACACCACACATCGATGTATATCTTTGGAATGATGGCGCTAAGCTTGTGACGTCATTCGCGATGGATGTGGGCCTTGGTGTAAGGGATACGGCGGGGGTGCCGTCGCAGGTGCGAGCTCTCAAGAGGTCGGGAGAAGACGGATGAAGGAAGATGCGCGTCGGTGGCTCCTGCCGGGGGAGGCGGCGGAGACGAATACATCGTCGGATTGTGCGACGGCGGCGGCGAAGGAGGCGGGTAGAACCGGCCCGGAAGTCGCTCATAAAACAAACACTTTGAAGTTAAAGTTATAGGAAATAAATTAATGGAAAGAGTTGAACGTATTCATTAAATATTGTTATTAGTATAACAGGGCGGATCTAGAGACAAAGGGGAAGGGAAATTCAAATTGTTTTGGTCGAATGTGTTGTATTACAGATTTTATAAAATATCACAAGATACACTCAGCTTATGCTGCGATTCGATTTATTCGGTTTAATGATTATCCGAAAATTTTTACTTGAAAGTTTCGTGACAAGTTAAAATTAATACTTATTGAAGAATTTTGGGAGAGGAAATTTCCATCATTTTCCTCCCCGTGGACCCGCATCTGAGTACGAAAATTGATTCTCTTATGGTGCATTAGTACCCAAAATACTTCAATATCGTATGGATTCATCAATTTTGTGGTTTTAGAAAGTAAAATACCGAAATTGTAGTACTTCCGAAAAAAAATAACCTCAGTTTTTCTTCACGTTTTCTATCAGTACTAATTTTTAATATAAATTTTATTTTCAAAACGGAATAAGAAGAAATATAATTTTCTCTTTGTAAAAGGAATATACCGAATACAGTATTTTGTAACTTAAATTGAGACATTT
This sequence comes from Acheta domesticus, assembly GCA_031308135.1. NCBI lineage: Eukaryota > Metazoa > Arthropoda > Insecta > Orthoptera > Gryllidae > Acheta > Acheta domesticus. The sequence continues at coordinate 67,004,004 of JAHLJT010009355.1, forward strand.
CTTCATCGTTTTATATTTGGTGATTAAACGTAGTCCGAGAAGAAATACATATTATTAACAAATAATGTTATAAATTTTGAAATTTGAACTGTATTACGAAACTGGAAGAATAAATATAAACGGCCAAGACAATTTTTTTAAGCTATGTTACTGCTGCATTTATAGAAAAAATATTTCATTGCTGGATAGCTGTTAATTTGAATGAATTTAGTCAAACACTCTCAGTTTTTGGAATAATTTAAACATACATTATTTTTCATAGAAATTTCAGAAGCATATCAGGAATTTGTGGATTCAATACGTTACGACTGAAATACGATTCGATACCAATTAAGTAAATAAATTTTCAACTAGCGTACCCGTGCGAGAACTCTCGCATGCAACACCCACCCTCTTCATTATTTTTTCCATTTCCATATTAAGCCTGTAATATATATTTTTCTGCAAGACCCTCTTATCCTCCGTCACGTGTTTTTATGTCAACTTGTAATCGATAACAATATAATACACCCTTGTCAATACATACTATTCTTATTAAACCTTATTATCCAGCAAAGAAGTATACCCATGTAATTCGATCGCATAGAATATCAAGTAATTAGTAATTTCGCATACAGTTGCAGATTCTACGGGCTCTGAACAGGGGAATAGAATCGACGAGCGTCGAACCAGCAAAAATATAATAGAATGGTAAGAAGATCTCATACTGGAGATTACGGAATGAGAACGTTTCTTTGTGGCCTTTGTTCTCAAAATTTTAGTTTTCAAGGCCTTAGAACGCTTGACTTACGAGTTATTTGGCGATATAGATTCAAAACTTCATGACATGAATATTTATATGTGTTTTTTAAACAAAGACTTCATATTTTTAAAGTCAAAATGCAATTAGTAACGTCTCCTTGAATTTCTCTTTTTTAGAGATCTCATTTATAAAGATTGGTGTGAGGCGAGAGCCACAAAGGGAAGGTATACTACTGAAATAAGATAGGAGATTATAAAGTAACTCTTTAGAATTTTGTTTAGAATTAACAAACTTCGAATATTCAAAACAGTCTCAACCTTTACCTTACCACTACACCTTACATAAAATTAGTTCTTAATAATTTAGTCTGCATTCCTATATAATATGTAGTCTATAAAATATTGTAATGTATTAATTTTTTTCAGATTTTTCGTGAGTGTAGACACGAAAAACAATGAGAAATGCTAACGTAAGATATGAAGCCAAGCACGAATCTTTGTGCACTGTGTGTACCCGGGATATGTCGCCACTCAGCGTTGAGCCTCGGGAGAATCCTGAGGCGTGAGGCCCTCCCTGCGTCCGACCCTCCCGTTCGCGCGCGCGCTCTCTCGTCAAAGGGGGAGATCATGCGTGCGGCGCGGCGGCGGCGGGGCGCCATCAGAGCAAATAAAAGAAGCATTAGGGGGACGCGGTGATGTAAAAGCCTGCGACGAGGGAAGAGTCGCGAGGCGGGGCCGGGTGGGACGGGGCGGGGCGGGGAGGGGCGTTGGGGGTGGAGAGATAGAGGCGGGGCGATAGGGCGGGGCTATAGAGCGGGGTGATAGGAGCTGGGCGATAGCGGGTGGGGCGATAGGGTACGAGGCGATAGCGGGTGGGGCGATAGGGTACGAGGCGATAGCGGGTGGGGCGATAGGGTACGAGGCGATAGCGGGTAGGGCGATAGGGTACGAGGCGATAGGGGTGGGGCGATAGGGTACGAGGCGATAGGGGTGGGGCGATTGGGGGGCGAGACGAGGTGATAGGGGTGGGCGGGGCGATAGGGGGCAGGGCGAGGCGGAGCGGGAGCGCGAACCGCGAATCACCGCGGAAATGGGGAAAACGGCCCAGCTGGTGTCAAAATTTTCCGCCAGACATCTTTTGGGGGACGGGGACGGCTGAGCTTGTTTCGAGGGAATTCTTTCAAATCGAGGGTTTTATTTTCTCTCTGCAATATTTGCATTTGTATGTGGTTGATATTAAAAAGTCAACATTTTTATTCTGCCTTGTACATGCATAGAATCAAATTCTCGTGTATTAACTGCAAACACTATACATAATTCCTAACATTTCCAGATATTGTTTCGAACTATAGGTGTTGTTTTTTCTCGTTGCTATCTACATTCTTATTTGCTTTTCATAAAGGGGAGAATATTATGTGACAGAAACACATAAATTTTCGATTTGCTTCATTCATTTTTTCGTTTTATGAGTCCTTTTGTCAAATAATAAGTTTTTATTAGAATAATGTGTCGTCCATAAAATCCTGTAGAGGAAGAAAATTTGACGGTCTCAAGGGGCATCAGTTACTCCTCCCACAGAAGCCGAAGGCGCATATTCACAAATATACCTCTCTTCTTTCAACTATTGAAAGTACTTCATTGTCTGAAATATATAGTCATAATTATAAATTGACGGATAAAAATAAAATGGAATTTGAACATAAACGAAAAATTATTTGCGAAGAATCAAGCCGACTGGACACTAAACCAATACACGTACCCACGCGCACACAGAGGAAAATCCTGGTTGTAATACAGCTTATATTGATACTGAACACATCTGTTCGTGTTTCTATAATTTGCGAGATCGATTTATTGTCAGTAAATTGTAAACATTAAAATACAATTTCGTAATACAAACAAATGCCTTAGATGTGTATGGTGAGAATAAAAGACTACCCGAAAAACACATTTTCTGAGGTGGGAAGGTTATCAACTCTGCAATAGTGTAAGGAAATGCAAACGTCTACATTTCGTTTGATCCTTTAACTTTCAAGGTGGAGAGCCTTAGAATTATACCAATTTCTTCCATGTATTAATTCTACGGTCTACCATAACTTAATAGTCCCTGAAGGGAGAAATAAAATACGACTACGGCTTTCGATTTGCATCTTGGGATTTGAAATCGGCAATTTCCGAGAGCGATCAGAAAGAAATTTCCGACCGGAAGCGCCGAGTTAAGGTGGAGTTTTTCCCCGGGGCCGCAGGGGTCGCGGGGCAGCGGCCGGAGGTGCGAACCTGAAGGTCGATGAGGCGGTGGGGGGGAGTTGTGGGTCCCATGGGCGCGGAGGGGAGGGGAGGGGGGCAAACAGCTCGGAACGGAAGCGAAGAGGTCATCGGGCGCTGCGAGGGGCGCGGTGCCCGGAGTGGGAGCTTCTGGAGCGGAAGGGTCAAGGGAGCGCGAGGGGTGCGCGCGGCGCACGCGGGCGGCGCGCTTGGCTCCGGGGAAACTCCACGCGTCCACGCGCTCCGGCGAAACTCCACGGAGTCGAGAGAAAGTTATGTAATCCAAGGCGAGAAAACGGGGGATTTTCGGCAGGAAAACATTACAGGGCCTTGGAATCAAATAAGTGGATAAATTCATTTGCTAAATTCAGAGAAAAAAAACCTCTAACACATGGTATAGCCAGAATCCACGTTGTGTGGGTCCTTGAACCGAAAATCGAATGACGGCATAAGGCTGTCCGTCCGTCTGTGAGCAACGCTAGAGGCTAAACCGTTCAGCCGATTTTCTCCAAAATTGATATTCCTCAATCGATCTGACTCATGTCGCGTCCCCTTGAATTTGATATTTTAATGTGGGGGGGGAGGTACTTTACATGAAGCCCTTGGGACATTTTCCAAATTTTCAGAAAAATGGCTCCATCGTTTTGATTTTTTTGTTGGATAGTGTGAATGACGTTTAAAAGAATGGTCCAGATCTCATGTTCGTTGAACACTCATTTTTTGAAAATTGCTTCAAACTATCTTCGGAGTCTTTCTACATTTCAAATATGAAAGATAAAGATGTTTTCCCTTAATGAAATCGGTTCTGTAAAGATAGATTTTGATATAAGATCATGTACAATTTTTTGAAAAATTTGCTTACTTTTCACATAATTTTGCGTGAAAATAGATGCAAGAAAGTGTTGTTTTAGCACCACTAGTTGTTGAAGATTATCTGTTGAGGCGGATCAGGACATCACTTGATGTCACTGCTATACCCCTGACTTGGAGGTCCTAGAGTGCGAGTCCTGTCAGAGACAGAATTTTCGACTCTAGCTAGCGAGCTACATCGACTTCAGCAGCAATCTGGAGGAGAATTTCAGCGACTGGCTGCTCTGATAGGTAGGTTTTCGTGTTTTTTGGATCAACACCAGACGAATGCTAGCGCAGACATTAACAAATGGACCACGAACCGCGCGCGATCTTTCTTTCCTCCGCCTCGTCCTATCCTCACCCCTTACTTTCAGACGCTTACGTTTACAACGTATTACTCTTCTAGTACAGGCTATTGTCGGGAGCGTAAAGAGCGGCTGGAGTGGTGTCCAGCGGTTTGATTGACACGTGGATAGGGAAACTCCGCAAGCTGATGTGTATGTCGGTGCCGAAGCTAACCATTTAGCGGAGGAAGAACATCGCCACCTTCCGTGTTAAAAACATGCATTACCCTTACGGGACTCATAACCATAACAGTTGACACGCCCGAACACGAAATAATTAATCAATCAATCAATGTGTTGAATATTCCTGTTCTCTAATTGCAATTGACCTCATTCATGAATCTTATTTAAATGAAATTATTTGTTAATTGCATATATTTAATGTAAATGCATGTAATTTTGCGATTTTAAATTAGGTCTTTCTTGAACCACCGTGTATATCAATGTAATAATTTGAAATAAACAGAATGATACATGTTCAGGACTTTTCCTTCCTCTTATAAATATTCTGCTAGCACTGTACGTTCACGTAAAAAATACTGAAGCTCTCTCGTCTGAGCATTATTCAGAGCTGTTGAAATAGTGCGTTTATGGTAATAACAACCTGTAAAGGTCCGAATGCATGGATGCGAGACGTTACGAGTCGTATTAACAACAGTTTTTTTCCTGTTGCATAAAAAAGACACATCAACTCTAGCCTGTAATTCTTATTCAAAGCATTTCCTGGGCGCTTGCTTTGTGAATCTATTGCCTCATGGCCTACCTTGGAGCGCAGGGTCTTTGAGGGCCGTTTAAGTGCGCGGAACCAAAACGATGCAAGTTGGAACCATGTGGTTGTGGCCCCTGCCATCAACCATTTCCTCACATTTCATCATCCCATCTTCCTATCTTTTATCATCATTCCCTTATCATGTTCACTCGCATCATCAATTAGCCAGTAGAAAGCAAAAGCAAAATTACTTCTGTGATCGATGATTGCCCAGAAAACATGAGAGCAAGTACACATGTCTCGTCCCTCGTCGAAATTGGGCAATTGAGTGTGGAACTCACCATTGCAATCATCCTTCGCGATCCTTCGTGAATTTATCAGGGATGATGCAATTCACACATAATGAAATTATTCCTGTGCAATATTATGTTGAGAGCTCAATGCTATCACCTGCGACATCACAGAAAATTAATGAAATTCCATTTCAGAATACCCGAGCGACTATTCCCTCCTGTGTTTCCTCTCACAAATTCTCTGATACGTCCCGCAGTGGAGTGTTGAGAAATTAGCTCGAGTTAAAAATGACCACCCCTGAGAGGGCCCCTCCCCTGGCAGAGACGCTCCCTTCCCCGCGTCGCGTCGCGTCGCGTCGCCCAGGGAGGGGCTCGCGGAGGCGACGCCGCGCCGCCCGCCCCCGAGGAGCAATCTGCACGCGCCTCCGCGCGGCGCCACGCTGCCTCCGCGGAGCGTCGCCACGCCCGCCCCGCGCTCCTCGCCACGCCACGCCACGCCACGCCTCGCTCGCCACAATGGGCCGAAATTGTCGGCCGATTTAATTTTGCTGGGCATTTAGGTGGGGTTCTTTAAGCAAGCCTGTAGCTACGTAAGTCGAATTCAGCTGCTGGCTGGAGGACAATTCTTTCGGTCGGCTGCTCTGATCACTAGTTAGGTGTATATGGTTTCTCCGATCAATTAAGGGTGAATGCCGGAGCAGTACACTAACAAACGGACCATGGAATGCGCGAGATCTCTCCTATATAAGCTTTGTTCTCTCCTCTGTCCTTACATACCCACACACATACACAATCACATACACAATCACACACTCAATCACACACACAACTATAAAAGCCTCTTGTGTACACACATGTACTTCACTCCTTCACTACGACATCACACCTGCCGGGAGACGAGACGGGAGCTTGTTCGGCTGCGCGGTGCCTCGTTGAATGAGATATCCGGAGGCCAACACTAGCGAATCCTCCGTCGACGAATTTCACGTTCCAGTGAGGAGGGTAACACCTCACGACTATAGTAACTGACATGCCCGGAACCTCTTCAATTAGGACACAAGCGTCATATCGTACATACGCCCATTGAAAAATCTACCCCCACCCAGCTGTGTTTGGAAGCGAGTGTGCTCCATAATGCTGAGGGCATTATCGGCTGCAGAGGGGGTAGTATGTCATGTCACCCTTCAAATAGTTCGAAATTAAGAAAATATTTTTACTCAATGATACAAATATTTAAAAATAATTGAGTGAGAGTATTATGTGTAAATTTATTTCTATTTTATTAAAAATTAGGCATTTTTAATTTGTAAAATTGTAAACTTTGGTACGCAGTTAAATTTGATTAGTTTCTCTTGTCGGAAGCGTAGTATTAGTAGAACGATAAAAAATGTATTCAAATCTTTTAAAATTCTTTAGAGACTAAAATCAATAAATTGAGAATTGTAAGTAATTTTAGAAATGTGAATAAAATGCCGACCGTGACAGGGAACTCGCCGTTTTCTTCTTCCCGTTGCGGCCAGTTGCCTATTTCGGACCAGTGTGCGGCGTCTGCGCCGCCTATTGATTTTCAGCGTCCGCGTGCATCACGAGGGGAGCGCCCCCGAGCCGCCTGCACCGGCCCCAGCGCCCTTGTCGTCCTGTCGGCCCCTGTTGGTCCCCGACGGTCCCCTGTCGTCCTCCGTCGTCCTCTGTCGCCCCCCCCATCGTTCCCTGTCGCCTCTGTCGATCCTCTGTCGTCCTCCTGTAATCCGCCTGCCGTCTCCCTGACATCCCTCTGTCGTCCTTCTGGCGTTCCGTCCTATCCCTGTTGTCTATTGGAACCCCTGTCCTCTGACGGCTCCCTGTCGTCCCACTGCCGGCTCCCTGAGACACCTCCCTCTGTCGTCCCGCGTCACCGAGTCGCCGAGGAGAACTCTCGTCCGATTGGCGCAGATACATCTCACGTGCGGACGCAGCGACGACTGTGTTGGACCCTTCGCAGGAGCCGACTTTCGACTTTCAACATTGATTTGTACACTCTTCTTACACCCTGTGGAGTGGTCGCGAGAGGTTCCACACGTTACTATGGGCGAGTGCTGGCTTTGTTTCATTCAAGCTTCAGCAGTTGCCTTAAGATTGCGCAGGTTTAATTCCATGATGCCCTCAAATAATACTTGCACAACTTCTATGATGCTTCCTCATCTACAGTAACATTCAGTGTCCTCTGAGGGTAACTAATGACGTTACTTTTGACACCGAATTATTGACTGATTACTAATGTTTTAATCAGCACAATGGTATATCTTAAAAGAATGTAATAAATGAATATTCCAGAAGAAGAAGAAGAAGAGTAATAGCTTTGCTGAACAGGTAGATTTAGTATTTGGATTAATGGCTTTTATATTTTTAATTACATTCAAAATAAATTGTTATCAGTGAACATGTATTTAAAAATGATGTAAAATAACTATAAATATACCGTACAAATTCTTACATATTTATGAAAGAGCGAATATTAAATGAAATAGTTTTATGTAATTTTTGAAATAATATTTTTGTTATTAAGCATTAATGCCTGAATATATTATTGAATTTACAATAATTATCCCAAAAAGTTGTTAATTGATGCATATACTTCAGTAGGAAGGGTTGGTTCTTGAATAGAACTCGTGTCAGAAATAGCTCTTACGGCTGAGTGAACCAGATTCAGAAATTATGAATTTGCGAAATGATTTCTCATTTGCATAGGTGCACTTGAGCCAGATTCTTCAATGGCTTATAAAAAAAGTACGCATCGATTCTTATAACAAACTACTTTGCTTAACAAAATATTCAGAGGAAAGTTTGGAAACACAATGAAGAACGTTTATTTATTTTGATTATAACATTTAATTTTACCTGACGTCACTCTATAGAGAAATGCATCATATTTATATTAATATATACATTATATATTATTATATTATTATAATAATATAATGTGTGCTGAGCTAAACTATATGTTACCGCGCCAAATGATAACTGTGATAAGAGATGAAAACATTTTTAGAAGAAACGTCTACCAACAGAAGAATTGCATTAGACCGGTGTATTAACTATTTCTTGTATTTTCCTATAATTCTGAGAATCTGCATTAAATTTAATATCGATTATTTAATTCACCTTACGCTACCTTAGGTAACGTTAAAAATGACAAACCAAGAATTTTATTTATTTGACCACGTTATTCTGTAATATTGTTTTATTTCATCAGTACATTTATCGCCTCAGTCATCTCACTTCATCATGGTATTCTCCCTCTCACTGCTCATCACTACACTGCATCATCATTACAAGCACAATACATCCCAATGTGTATTATAATGCTCGTCTTCATGTTCCTTCCCGCGCCTGGCACTTCATTTCGTAACCCACTTCTTCACTCTGAACCTCCCCATTTGGTCCAATTCGTAGGCGCAACACAAGTGCCCTGCTGCCCGCCGCCCCCGCCGCAGCCCCTTCTCCGCCGGTAACTCGCGTGTTCGCTGCCAGAGCGCGCCCTCCAGAGAACGAAACGGAGATCTCGCATTGAATCTCGAGAACGTAGAAGTGCAGTTCTATTGAGAGTGTGATTCAGCATATGCTCTGAAGAGACAAAACGCAGACTGAGTCTACAAAAATTATTTAACTGAAGAATTGAAAATTACCCTATAAAAAGTGTGTTGAATGGTATCACTATGTGATGAGAATGGAAGCCTGGAGAGGGCTAAAGAAGCTGGTTTGTGTAATAAGAACCATCATTTAGAACGAGACGTTTAAGACGCAAAAATATATTTTTTAAACACGTGATATGTAGAAACCGAAATCAAATCCCCTTGAGTGATCTGGGGATAGGAATGCAAGAGCCTTTCTATAACTGAAGATCAGTGGCGCCAAATAACGTTACTCCCAGGGATTTATTTTTCTATCGCCTACCAAATCCCTCCTCTGACTTTTTCACCTTCTTCTTGAACA
>JAHLJT010009355.1:67014179-67044149 GCA_031308135.1 Acheta domesticus
CGATGGCACCGACGATGGATTTGCATCGTCCGTGCGCAGACAGATTGCTTGAGCTGAATAGTCAATACAGGCGCTGCCGCTCTTTCGTCAGAGGTATATGTAGGAGGCAGCAAGATGTAAGCTCTCTCCCTTAAAAAGCTTGAGAACAGCTGCGAACAGAAGAATTCCGAAAATTGCGATTGTTTGCAAGCAACTTTGTTTCTTTCCACGTGCAAGCAGTTAAGCACAATAATTATTAATTTACAGAACAATTATTTGTTTCGGTTTAAATTCCGTTCATTCGTTGAAATATTTCTCAGTGTATTTGTATGGCATGATGTTCATTCACTTTGAATAAAGAATACAATATCCCCTTAAAATATGGCTAGTAATTAACGCATAATATAGCTATTGGAACATTATTTCAAAGGAGATAAAACTGCATTATTTATTTTTTTGCTGTGTTCTAAACGCGCCCAAATAAAAATTAAGATACCGAAATTGACCCGATCGGACATAATGCTTAGAACAAAAGAACTTTATTGTTCACATGTTAAATAAAACTACTAGATATAGTTAACCATGCTGATGTTCAGAAAGCGTTCACCCACGGAGGTATATCCTGTCCATAATCAGGTTTTACCCATGAGATTGTGGTGAAAGACGGTCATAGTTACCCAATGAGGTAAAACGATACAGATAAAGCTGTCTTTTATCGTGTATATTCGGGAGGTCCTTAACGGTATCGCGGCCGTAGGCTTAAAACTTAACGGTCGGTCTTGAAAGTAGCTCACAAAACACACATGGGGACTTAAGGCTGCAGATAAATCCATAATCCGTGCCAAGAATAGGATTGGACACTGGAGTTTATCAACTTGTAATTCCAACAGAATTTCAAGGCTCTCGCACACGAGCTCGAGTGTAGAGATAATACGAGCTGCATCGCAGCGCCACGTCGATAACCTCCATGATCTCGATGATGGTAGATCGATGTGATATCGCTCCACGTGGTAGCTCAGTCGGGTACTAAATGCTAGAGACAAATCCATAATCTACAACCATGAAGGGATTGGAGTTCGCGAGATTACGAGGTTAAATTATCGAGTACAATAGAGTTCGAAGACTCTTCATTAGGTGTTCGTAACCAGAGCCGGAATTGCTAGCCGAATAGTTTAAGTATGCTCCGTGCGGACACGGAGGTTAAGCAACTCGATTGATTGTTAGTGACTCCAGGCGCATCAGCTCTTAAGGTCACAATTCCTGTAAGTATAGAGCATGTTTCCCCTCAGGAGGTGGCGGTGATCTTCCCCCGCTATATGGCGAGAACCGGCGCCGACCTACCGTCAATTAGCGGGTTTTCCCCAACCAGGATTCTCCCACCACTGGGGCATCGCCCCAGCCGGGACGAGCTCTTACACGTGTAAGCTCCCGACCGATCTCCCGGCATGTGTGTGTAGTGCATATTAGTGTAAGTGCGCATCAGTGAAGAGTGAGGCTATGACAAGGAAGAGGATAGAAAGATCGCCCTCGGTTCGTGGCCGATTTGTTTGGGTACTGCTCCGGCATTCGTCTGGTGTTATTGGAGAAATAATGGAATCAGAGTAGCCGGCCGCTTGAACCTAGGACCTCCCAGTCAGAGGCACTACAGTCAAATCAGTTGATGCCTTGAGTCACCTCTTCCGGTTTAAGCAACTCGATGTATCGCGAGTTCCTGGATGGGTGACCGTCTGGGAACACTGGGATCTAATGGCGACGAGCCTCTTGCCGAAGGGATTAAAAGCAGTTACTGACTTCGACTGACGATGTCTAACTTGGTTGAAGGAAGATTACTCCACTCGACGTTAGACGCCAATACGTGACACTATAAAAACTTTGTTACGAATTAACGTTAAGGAACTAAAACTTGTGGTGTTACAGACTGGCACAGACTTTCCCGTAATAATTTTCTATTTCCTTCGGTCTCGGTTAGCTATTCGGACTTGTCTTATACTCCTGCCATCTGACATCTATCGCCGCCCAAAGTACATTTCTTGACATTTTATAAATTTTCCGGTTTCGGAAATATTATTTTAAGATAATTAAAAAACAGTAAAATCTCGTCCCAAATAGAAATTTTCTTTCAACAATTTGAAGCTGGTTTTAAGAAATTGGCGTTTAAGCGCTTCTCTAAATACAAAAATTGGAGCTCTTTTTTACAGGAATCTTTCGTGATTTCGAAAATCTTCATTAGAAGTCATTTAAAGCATTTGAACTCACAAATATAATAGTGTTTACAATTGCTGAAATGTGCATATTAACGGTGTGAGGTATCTTTCAAAAAAATTACATTTGTGTAATTTTTGAAAAAACAAAAAAATATCCCAAAATGAACTTTACGTCATATTAAAGAGTGAAATTACCACTTACGCTCGAAAACTTTGAAGAAAAAATTATTTGGAGCCATTTAAGAGAAAATGGTGTTTGAGCGTTTCTGAAAATGCGATATTAGCAGCTACTTTTCACAGAAAACGTTTGAGTTTTCGAGAAACTTTATATGACATTATTTAATACACATGTACTCATAAATATAGTAATGTGAACAAATCGCCGCAATTGTAAATATTAACTACGTGTGAGAAAAGTCAAAAACATTTCACTTTTGTAATTTTTGAAAGAACAAAAGTATGGAGCAAATCGGTGTTTATGTAATCTCATAGACATTTAACACTATCAGTACCAAAAGTTTAAAGAAAAAATGTGGAGGCGTGTTTGAGAAAATCTTGTTTTGTAATTTTTTAACATTGTACATATTGCATACAATATTGCGCGAAAACTACCGAATTACAAAAAAATGTACATGACCTTAATGAAAGAACTCACTATGGAAAACAAATTTTATTTGAAGGGAAAATCTCTAACTTCAATTTTGTAGCTGTTGTAAGACGACGAAAAAATTCAAACTTTTTCGATTTGCGAATATGCAGAGTTAACGATGAATATCGGACCTATACCACCTTAATAAGTGTATTTTACCCTATTCTTTAAAAAAATTTAAAGAAAAAATTTGGAGCCTTTTTGAGAAAATTTTGGAAATATTTGGGGGACTTCATGTAAAGTACCCCCAAATTTTATAGAAAGTTTTTGAAAATGGCGGCGCCTTGAGAGCATCCAGATTGACCGACGAATATCTATTTTGGAAGAAATCGTACTCATGGTTTAGGCGCTAGTGTTGTTCACAGACTCAGGGACGGACGGACAGACGGACGAACAGGCGAACGTTTTGACAAAAACCACTTTTTCGGTATCAGGGACCCATAAAATAGGGATTATGGCTACACCATGTGTTAGAGGAATTTATTTTAATTTAGAAACTGGATTTATCCAACTTTTAATTATCATGTCCCTGCAATTCATTTTTTTTCGAAAATTCGCCGTTTTTTTCGCGCTGCATTACATGACTTTTCCTACACGACGTATAGAGTCGTATATACTACGCATTTACGTACGTATACAGGGAAGTAAAACGGGTTAGCTCTCCCAGGGCATGAATTGACTCACTGCATTGCCTCTGACCGGAAGGTTCTAGGGTTCGAGTCGGACGATAGCAGGATTTGCGAAACTAGGTGCATAGCGAGGTCGAATTCAGCCGCTGTCTGGAGGAGAAGTCTGGCCGCCGGTTGCTCTGATCAGTCGTTTTGCGCGGTTTCTTCGATCAACAGCAGGGGAATATCGCAGAAGTGTCCTAAGAAAGGGGCCATGTGCGATGTTTTATTCCTCTTCCTTAGCATATCTTCACCCCTTACTTACACACACACATACACACACACAAACACACACACACACGCGCACGCACGCACTACACTACCACGGACACCGAGAGTTTAGTTGGAAGGGAGCTTAGAGCTTGTTTCTGCTGGGGTGGGCCATCCTAGTGGGGGATAGCTGGTTGGGGAAAACCCTGCAAGCAGACGGGTATATCAGCGCCGGATCTCGCCATCACCTCCACCTCCACCTTTTCGCCAGATCATCGCGAGAGATAACTTTCACCTTCCTCGATAACACTTGGTGTCCACTTACAGGACTAATGACCTTAGAAGTTGACCGCGCCCGCATTCAGTATCAATTAATCGTTCTATCAATGGATTAGAATACGCAAGAATATGAGATTTTACTTGAATTGACGAGTACAATAGGATTCCAAATGTCTTCCTTAGGAGCTGGAACATGGACGACGACCAGCCAGAAAACGTGGCGCCGCCCCATCAAAGTGTCTCTGTCGCAGAGAGGAAGCGGCTCGCGCCTCGCAGTCGGAGGGCAGCGCCGACACATCCGGCGCGACCCCGGAGGTCAGCGCAGGCCCCGCGCCCTTGCAATGGGCCGTAAACGCCTCCTATGGCCCTTCTCACGCCCCCGCGCCGCACCGGCGGCCATTAGGGCGGCGGGATCTTTATCTGCGCGCGGCGCCCTTGAAGTCGCGCCGCATTGGCGTTATTCATTCGGAGAAAGAAGCCTCGTTATGGTGGAATTCTCCCATAAAACGTGTCTCGCTCCACGACGCCGACCGAGGAGTTTGTCCTCGAGGAAGAAATCGGAGCGTGGAACAAGGGGTGCTCTGTTCTTTGCTGGAGGAGGGGATGACATCGCGAAGTCGTGGGACATATGAAAGTGCTTTCTTCGAGGGGTTGGAGTTTGGCTGGTGAGTCCTAACCTAATTCTTACGACTGGGTGAAGTAGTGTCCAATTCATCAGACGGTTAGTTTGTGCGTGTGGGAACGTGTTGCGTCGTCGTCTTCAGAAACAAAATCGGTTTCTTTTTACTCGGTTATTGATTCCTTGATTACTCTATCAGATCAATCAATCACAAATTCAAAACATAAGCATACATGAAAAATTAAGAGAGAAGAAACGTTAGTTAAAATAGATTACAGGGAAACTTGGTACTGTGGATGAAACTCTGATAGGAAATTTTCACCACCATATTTGAAAATTTCAGCTCCTTAACATAAAGTACCATACTATATCTTCTTAATGTGTTCTCTGAGTTATTGTTGCTTCAAAGACCCTTCTCATTTATTTTAATAAAATTATTTGCTGGTCTTGAAAAAGCTGATAATTTTGAGTCTAATTTCAGAGAATGTTTCCTTCTCGATCTGTGGAGTAATACAGGACACCCTCGTTAGCATGTACTCGCTTAACATAAATTTCGTTCAACATGAACAACATTAGAGGCCCCGGCACGGAAATATTGTAATAAGAATATAAAAATAAACGGATAACATGTACACCCATTCGAATTCGTATTAACGAGAGTGTACTGCACTAAAAAATACTTTATATTTCAAAAAAAAGTAATTAAAATTAATCTTGTCTAATACTATTGTCATTCTTATTGGTACATGGACCTGCAATTTAAGAAACATATTTTACTTTGTAAGCATAACCAACTTTTAACTATGAAGTTCATTGTTCAGAATCAGTCTCACGCTATTTACACTCTTGATAAAAGTTTATGTTTCCTCTGATTTTCTTTTGTCACATGTTGCTCCCGACGTGTTGTTAAACAAAGTTTAAAGGAGTCTTTGCAACGTACTAGCAAGAACAAGGCCAAAATACCATTTTGCCGACTCGCCAAGCAAACTCCAAGAAGTGACACTCGGAGAAGTTTCCACGAGCAGAAACTCTTGCGGTGGGGTGTCTCATCTCTCGAGAAGTCGTCCGCTCTGCCAGAGTAGGGAAAAGTACAACCTTCCGGCCGAAACTCGCAAATTCTTCATCGCAGTTAAATTACTCGCCGTCAAACTCCTCCAGAAGAGCTAATGCGGTTCGTGTCCTTCCTAATTTTCCACTTTTTCTACTTCCGAAAAATTTCCCAGAAGAAATTCGCAGAAATACCAGAGTGTGAATTATTCGTCGAAGACAGCACAGAGATTCGGAAACGCGGGACGCCCTAAGTTTTTAAAGTAAGTCGTCGGTAGAGGTTTCCGAGGGCGGGTTTCCGCTCCGCGATTTTCATTTTTCCGATTAAGCGAACTTGGCGACGCGGCGTCCGGCGGAGTTGGCCTCCGAACTCTTGGTGTGGGGGAGCGGCGGTCGCCAAAGGACGAGTAGGAGCCCCCACGCGGAAGTCAACTCTTCGCCGCCGTCTCATTAACTTATCACTCGCAGTTGACGTTCGCCGGCGTATTTGCAGCGCAAACCTCTTCCCTCCCCCGCTGCGCGGAGCTTGGTAATTACATCCCGCCGAAATTGGATTATGCAATTCAATTTCCAGCAACAAGTGTAGCGGAAGGGAGGGTGGCTGTTGCCTCGGCGTCGCGCCGCTCCGCGTCTGCGCCGCCGCCAAAACATGTTTGGACGCCGAAATGAAGCGCGTTGTGCGCTTTGGCGCCCGCTGCCCGAGGATTGCTTTCGCGGTAATTAGTTGGCGACGGAGGCGGGCGGATTTCCGAGAGGAAAGTTTGCTCTTTGCGGGAGACTGTGGTTGATAGCCTGCGCGAAGTACGTACTAATTTTAGGGTTGCAGCTCACCTCGTTGTTATTGGAATAAGTGCAGCAAGATAATGTGTTTTGGTGTCGTCTCGTTTGTTGCCCTTGTTTATTCATCGTTATTTTCATTTCTTACGTATTGTTCGATTTGGCTTCTCGACGTTTCTGGATTATTCATTTCTTCCCGATTTTGGAAATTTGTGTTTTAATATCAGTAATAAACCAAACAGTTGTAGATTGCCTTCTTTTGAATTCATGAACGGAATTACACTTACTTAATAGATGAACCGTTCAATACCAATAGAAGGAAGATTAATAAAAGGAGGGAAAAGCGGTCGTGACGAGTTCGGCAACACCCATGTGGAAACTATAGAATTTTGAAGAAGTGTTCCGGGACGTAGCAGGTCAGACGGTAAAGGATGACGAACCAAAGAAAGTCCTTAATGATATCAAAAATTGATCGAGATTTAAGAAACAGTTAAAAATAAAATTGTATGTAATGGCAATACAACATTTCTAACATCGTTTTTGAGTAAATTATGTGAAGTACTTCCAAATAAATACAGAACGAGTGCTACAAGCAATATTAGTTATTCTCCTAGGAAGAAGAGAAAGGGGACGTCCCCCGTAGAAGATGGTAAAGCAATCATGTTATTAATGTTCGTATGTGTGAGCGAGCTAGAATATTACTAGTAATAGTAATAATAAAAATAGTAATAAAGATCGCTAAGCCAGTAGTGACGTGGCGGCCGTGGCGATCTCGGACAGAAGGGTCGCGGGTTCGAGTCCCGCCACAGGCATGAGTGTTTGTGTATTCCCGTGTGTGCCGTCCTTTCATCCCTCATTATCTTAATCATTTTATCTTCCATACCATCAGGGCTAACAACCCTGGCGGATAAAAATCGGATCCAGCTAAATACTGATCCCTCGTTAAAAATTACATGCACCTGCTACCGAGATAATGATATTGAGCCCTGGTAAATACAGGGCGCATGCACGCATGGTCCAAGTCGTACTATTCGCAGACTAATAATACTAATAATAATAATAATAATAATAATAATAATAATAATAATAATAATAGTGCACTCGCTGACAAATATGGTGTTGTCAGTCACCCTCCAGTTGGAAACCTTCATCTTCATTATTTAGGACTTCGAATATTCTTAAAATATGTTAATTCTAGGGCAAGTAGACGTGCATTTTTCTATAGGATATAGTTCCTAAAAGAATATTGAAATAATTTATGAGTATTTAATATTGACATAATTAATGTTAGTGATATGATGTAACAGAATAGTCAATGAAATCATTCTCTCAGATCAGGAATGAAACATGAATGGTCTCAATCAACAGTTATTCTAAAAGGTCGCATAAAGTACTGTTGTTTCATTCGGTAGAGTGGTAATTTGTGCGAGCTTAGAAGCATTTCGCTTAGAAGGACACCCGATTTGACTATGCGAATCGGCACCCTCAGCTTGCAGCGAAATCAGATTTCCTTATCATGCATCTTTTTCGTGAACTATAAATAATGTATGCATGATTCAACCACTCAGATGGACAAAAAGAAAAATTTGCGCTTCGCTATCGTGTAATGCCGCTCCGAAGTACAATAGCTGCTCAGCAATACCCACCGCCAATAGCGCTTTAACACCTTTATGTGCAAATTCAACGTCTCCATTCATAAGTTTCATGAGTGTGTTTAAGAGGAATTCCTTCCATTACAGAAAGAACGTGACTACGCCATTATATCACACACGTAACACATTGTTTAGTTGTGACTTATGAATTTTTCAGTATGTGAAGATTATTAATGTTTCTTGTAACTTCTTCCTCGTAAACGTAAGCTGCCTCCTTCAATTCGGTGACCGCTTTCCACTAGAACGCGATCCAAAATCCCATTTCCAGCATACCAGCTGTAAAATCTCACCTTCACGAACACGTGGGTGCTTTACCATCCCGAGCATACTGAGGGATAAGCTCATTGTCGCAAAGAGGTGTCTGACGAGAACATAAATCGTTCCGCTCTCTCGTCCGCTTTTGTGGGCGCGCGTTCGCCGGAAGCTATTCCTCCCCTATTAGTGGAATTAAGACGTCCTTTGCCGGTCGGAGGCTGCATTAGGGAGATATACGAGACACTGATCCGTACGTGCCACCCGTTGGGGAATAAATCCCCCGGTAGGCGCAGGGTGGGGGTGCGGGGAGAAGTGGGGCGGGGGCGGCGGCGGCGGCGGGGCCCGGCGAAGCGATGCCTCCGTTAAAGTGAAGCCTGCCACTGATCGTGACGACGCGACGGAGAAATTATGTGATGTAGATAATTCGATTTTTTTAGAAGAGTGACTGCAGATTTATTGAATAAATGTTTCACGCGATCAGATGGTTTTTTGACATTATTATAGATAGATGTTTTGAGATCCAGCAACTAATAATGTGTCAGTGGAATTTTTTATTTATAATTTTTCTTAAACTATTTCGTCATTAATTGGATCACCTCTTGAATCCATTTTCTATCCCTGGTCAATCTACTATGTAAAATATGTGATAGGCCACCCACCAGGAGAGATGTCTCAGAGCATCAACTGATGTCCCTGAAGTCCCTCTGACCGGGAGGTCCTTAGGCTCGGGTCCCATCGGTGGCAGGGTTTTCGACACTACTTGTCACCTAGGTCGAATTCAGTCTCTGTCTCGAGGAGAATTCTAGCGGTCGGCTTCTCTGATCGATAGTTTTTCATGGTTTCGCCGATCAACACCAGGCGAATACCGGAGCAGTACCGTAACAAGCGGGCGACGGACCGCGCGCGATCTTTCCTATCTCTTCCTTGTCCTATCCTCACTCCACACACACACACACACACACACACACACACACACACATAATAACATGCACTACACTGTCACACTTGCCGGCAGATCGGTCGGGAGCTTTGAGCTTGTTCCGGTTGCAGCGATGCTCCGCTGGTGGAGATGTCTGGCTGGGGAAAACCTCGCTAGCCGACGGTAGGTCGGCGTAGGATCTCGTCATCCAGCGAGGAAAGATCACCTCGACCTCCGATTAAAAATATGCAATACACTTACAGGAATAATGACCTCAGTAGTTGATGACTCAGTTAGTGACAGTGTCACTAACAATCAATCAATCAATCATGTGATGTACTAAACGAACATTTGGCAAGAGTATTCTAGGTGGTCTCCTTTTTCTCGCCTCTCATTCCACCGTTGCTCCATCATTGTCATTATCGCTATTGTGTAGTCATTGGAGTAGATCATCATATTTTTCAATGTACTCAGCAGTTGATGGGAAATAATTGTACATCAAATGGCAGGTAAGATAGATTTTCGGCTCAACTATAGTAATTAAACACATATAAAAAATTATAAACACGAATGCAATATGGTGTTTGTACATAAAATTTGATAGGTAATATAAAATTCACTAGGTTGCCTCGTTGGGGGGCACAGATAAACGTAATAAATTTTAATTTTCTTATAAAAGCACTGGTTTAATATCAATCAGGAACTTTTATAAATTGCAGGAAGCTGTAAATAAATTCCATGATTTTGTTGAGAGGAATCTCTAATACAGACTTTTCTCCGACAATAAAGGACTCGAATTAAGTAGCTACGGATAGAAACCTTTCGAATATCGTGATTGAACTGGCCATGTATAAGAGGGAGAAAATTTTCTTAATTTTTTTTTTTTAATTGAGAGTTGGAAAAAACACGAAATGAGAAGAAAATGTGCTTCGAGATAGTTGCTTTACACAAAGTCATCATTTCAAACTTGTGCAGACTCAAACACAAGTAACTAATTTATCGGCGTTATCGCCAATCCAACTTCTGCATTTATCTAAACACTACACATTGATGTACATCTTTGGAATGATGGCGCTAAGCTTGTGACGTCATTCGCGATGGATGTGGGCCTTGATATAAGGGATACGGCGTCGCAGGTGCGAGCTCTCAAGAGGTCGGGAGAAGACGGATGAAGGAAGATGCGCGTCGGTGGCTCCTGCCGGGGGAGGCGGCGGAGACGAATACATCGTCGGATTGTGCGACGGCGGCGGCGAAGGAGAACCTGGCCGGAAGTCGCTCGTAAAACGAACACTTTGAAGTTGAAGTTATAGGAAATAAATGAATGGAAAGAGTTGAACGTATTCATTAAATATTGTTATTAGGGGCGGATCTACAGACAAAGGGGAGGGGAAATTCAAATTGTTTTGGTCGAATGTGTCGTATTACAGATTTTATAAAATATCACAAGATACACTTAGCTTATGCTGCGATTCGATTTTATTCGTTTTAATGACTATCCGAAAATTTTTTACTTGAAAGTTTCGTGACAAGTTAAAATTAATACTTATTGAAGAATTTTGGGAGAGAAAATTTCCATCATTTTCCTCCCCGTGGACCCGCGTCTGAGTACGAAAATTGATTCTCTTATGGTGCATTAGTACCCAAAATACTTCAATATCGTATGGATTCATCAATTTTGTGGTTTTAGAAAATAAAATACGGAAATTGTAGTACTTCCGAAGAAAAACAGCCTGAGTTTTGTCTTCACGTTTTCTATCGGTACTAATTTTTAATATAAATTTTATTTTCAGAAGCGGAATAAGAAGAAATATAATTTTTTCTTTGTAAAAGGAATATACCGAATGCAGTATTTCGTAACTTAAATTGACACATTTCTTCATCGTTTTATATTTGGCGATTAAACGTAGTCTGAGAAGAAAAGCATATTATTAGCAAATAATGTTATAAATTTCGAAATTTGAACTGTATTACGAAACTGGAAGAATAAATATAATCGGCCAAGACAATTGTTTAAAGCTATGTTACTGTTGCATTTATAGAACAATATTTCATTGCTGGATAGCTGTTAATTTGAATTAATTTAGTCAAACACTCTCAGTTTTTGGAATAATTTAAACATACATTATTTTTCATAGAAATTTCAGAAGCATATCAGGAATTTGTGGATTCAATTCGTTACGACTGAAATACGATTCAATACCAATTAAGTGAATAAATTTTCAACTAGCGCACCCGTGCAAGAACTCTCGCATGCAACACCCCGCCCTCTTCCTTATTTTTTTTCCATTTCCATATTAAGCCTGTAATATATATTTTTCTTCAAGACATCTTAGTCTCTTGTTCTACATGTCATCTTGTGATTGATAACAATATAATACATCCTCAATACAAACTATTCTTATTTAATTTTATTTTCAAGCAAAGAAGTACACCCATGTAATTCGATCGAATAGAATATCAAGTAATTAGTAATTTCACATACAGTTGCAGATTCTACGGGCTCTGAACAGGGGAATAGAATCGACGAGCGTCGAACCAGCAAAAATATAATAGATTGGTAAGAAGATCTCATACTGGAGATTACGGAATGAGAACGTTTCTTTGTGGCCTTTCTTCTCAAAATTTTAGTTTTCAAGGCCTTAGAACGCTTCACTTAGGAGTTATTTGACGATATAGATTCAAAACTTCTTCATGACATGAATATTTACATGTGTTTTTTAAACAAAGACTTCATATTTTTAAAGTCAAAATGCAATTAGTAACGTCTCCTTGAATTTCTCTTTTTTTAGAGACCTCATTTATAAAGATTGGTTGTGAGCGAGAGCCACAAAGGGAAGGTATACTACTGAAATAAGATAGGAGATTATAAGGTAACTCTTTAGCATTTTGTTTAGAATTAACAAACTTCGAATATTCAAAACAGTCTCAACCTTTACCTTACCACTACACCTTACATAAAATTAGTTCTTAATAATTTAGTCTGCATTCCTATGTAATATGTAGTCTGTAAAATATTGTAATGTATTAATTTTTTTCAGATTTTTCGTGAGTGTAGACACGAAAAACAATGAGAAATGCTAACGTAAGATATGAAGCCAAGCACGAATCTTTGTGCACCGTGTGTACCCGGGATATGTCGCCACTCAGCGTTGAGCCTCCGGAGAATCCTGAGGCGTGAGGCCCTCCCTGCGTCCGACCCTCCCGTTCGCGCGCGCGCTCTCTCGTCAAAGGGGGAGATCATGCGTGCGGCGCGGCGGCGGCGGGGCGCCATCAGAGCAAATAAAAGAAGCATTAGGGGGACGCGGTGATGTAAAAGCCTGCGACGAGGGAAGAGTCGCGAGGCGAGGCCGGGTGGGACGGGGCGGGGAGGGGCGTTGGGGGTGGAGAGATAGAGGCGGAGCGATAGGGCGGGGCTATAGAGCTGGGTGATAGGAGCTGGGCGATAGCGGGTGGGGCGATAGGGTACGAGGCGATAGCGGGTGGGGCGATAGGGTACGAGGCGATAGGGGTGGGGCGATAGGGTACGAAGCGATAGGGGTGGGGCGATAGGGTACGAGGCGATAGGGGTGGGGCGATAGGGTACGAGGCGATAGGGGTGGGGCGATAGGGTACGAGGCGATAGGGGTGGGGCGATTGGGGGCGAGACAAGGTGATAGGGGTGGGCGGGGCGATAGGGGGCAGGGCGAGGCGGGGCGGGAGCGCGAACCGCGAATCACCGCGGAAATGGGGAAAACGGCCCAGCTGGTGTCAAAATTTTCCGCCAGACATCTTTTGGGGGACGGGAACGGCTGAGCTTGTTTCGAGGGAATTCTTTCAAATTCGAGGGAATTCTCTCAAAAGAGGGTTTTATTTTCTCTCTGCAATATTTGCATTTGGATGTGGTTGATATTAAAAAGTCAACATTTTTATTCTGCCTTGTACATGCATAGAATCAAATTCTCGTGTATTAACTGCAAACACTATACATAATTCCTAACATTTCCAGATATTGTTTCGAACTATAGGTGTTGTTTTTTCTCGTTGCTATCTACATTCTTATTTGCTTTTCATAAAGGGGAGAATATTATGTGACAGAAACACATAAATTTTCGATTTGCTTTATTCATTTTTTCGTTTTATGAGTCCTTTTGTCAAATAATAAGTTTTTATTAGAATAATGTGTCGTCCATAAAATCCTGTAGAGGAAGAAAATTTGACGGTCTCAAGGGGCATCAGTTACTCCTCCCACAGAAGCCGAAGGCGCATATTCACAAATATACCTCTCTTCTTTCAACTATTGAAAGTACTTCATTGTCTGAAATATATAGTCATAATTATAAATTGACGGATAAAAATAAAATGGAATTTGAACATAAACGAAAAATTATTTGCAAGGAATCAAGCCGGCTGGACACTAAACCAATACACGTACCCACGCGCACACAGAGGAAAATCCTGGTTGTAATACAGCTTATATTGATACTGAACACATCTGTTCGTGTTTCTATAATTTGCGAGATCGATTTATTGTCAGTAAATTGTAAACATTAAAATACAATTTCGTAATACAAACAAATGCCTCAGATGTGTATGGTGAGAATAAAAGACTACCCGAAAAAACACATTTTCTGAGGTGGGAAGGTTATCAACTCTGCAATAGTGTAAGGAAATGCAAACGTCTACATTTCGTTTGATCCTTTAACTTTCAACGTGGAGAGCCTTAGAATTTTACCAATTTCTTCCATGTATTAATTCTACGGTCTACCATAACTTAATAGTCCCTGAAGGGAGAAATAAAATACGACTACGGCTTTCGATTTGCATCTTGGGATTTGAAAATCGGCAATTTCCGAGAGCGATCAGAAAGACATTTCCGACCGGAAGCGCCGAGTTAAGGTGGAGTTTTTCCCCGGGGCCGCAGGGGTCGCGGGGCAGCGGCCGGAGGTGCGAACCTGAAGGTCGATGAGGAGGTGGGGGGAGTTGTGGGTCCCATGGGTGCGGAGGGGAGGGGAGGGGGCAAACAGCTCGGAACGGAAGCGAAGAGGTCATCGGGCGCTGCGAGGGGCGCGTGCCCGGAGTGGGAGCTTCTGGAGCGGAAGGGTCAAGGGAGCGCGAGGGGTGCGCGCGGCGCACGCGGGCGGCGCGCTTGGCTCCGGGGAAACTCCACGCGTCCACGCGCTCCGGAATGGCAATTTTACTTACTCGCTACGGAGTCGAGAGAAAGTTATGCAATGCTAGGCGAGAAAACGGGGAATTTTCGGCAGAAAAACATTACAGGGCCTTGGTATCGAATAAGTGGATAAATTCATTTGCTAAATTAGAAAAAAAAAAATCTAACACATGGTATAGCCAGAATCCACGTTTTGTGGGTCCTTGAACCGAAAAATCGAATGACGACATAAGGCTGTCCGTCCGTCTGTGAGCAACGCTAGAGGCTAAACCGTTCAGCCGATTTCTCCAAAATTGATATTTCTCAATCGATCTGACTCATGTCGCGTCCCCTTGAATTTGAAACATATATAAATTTGAGGGGTACTTTACATGAAGCACCTGGGATATTTTCAAAATTTTCAAAAAAATGGCTCCATCGTTTTGATTTTTTTTTTGTTGGATAGTGTGAATGACGTTTAAAAGAATGGTGCAGATCTCATGTTCGTTGAACACTCATTTTTTGAAAATTGCTTCAAACTATCTTCGGAGTCTTTCTACAATTCAAATCTGAAAGATAGAGATGTTTTCCCTTAATGAAATCTGTTCTGTAAAGATAAATTTTGAAATAAGGTCATGTACAATTTTCCGAAAATTTGCGTACTTTTCCCATAATTTTGCGTGAAAATAGAGGCAAGAAAGTATTGTTTTAGTACCACTAGTTGTGTTGAAGATTATCTGTTGAGGCGGATCAGGACATCACTTGATGTCACTGCTATGCCCCTGACTTGGAGGTCCTAGAGTGCGAGTCATGTCAGTGACAGGATTTTCGACTCTATCTAGGGAGCTACATCGACTTCAGCAGCAGTCTGGAGGAGAATTTCAGCGACCGGCTGCTCTGGTAGGTAGGTTTTCGTGTTTTTTGGATCAACACCAGACGAATGCCAGCGCAGATCTTAACAAATGGACCACGAACCGCGCGCGATCTTTCTTTCCTCTGCCTCGTCCTATCCTCACCCCTACTTTCTGATGCTTACGTTTACATGTATTACTCTTCTAGTACAGGCTATTGTCGGGAGCGTAAAGAGCGGCTGGAGTGGTGTCCAGCGGTTGATTGACACGTGGATAGGGAAACTCCGCAAGCTGACGTGTATGTCGGTGCCGAAGCTAACCATTCAGCGGAGGAAGAACATCGCCACCTTCCGTGTTAAAAATATGCATTACCCTTACGGGACTCATAACCATAACAGTGACACGCCCGAACACGAAATAATTAATCAATCAATCAATGTGTTGAATATTCCTGTTCTCTAATTGCAATTGACCTCATTCATGAATCTTATTTAAATGAAATTATTTGTTAATTGCATATATTTTAATGTAAATGCATGTAATTGTGCGATTTTAAATGAGGTCTTTCTTGAACCACTGTGTATATCAATGTAATAATTTGAAATAAACAGAATGATATATGTTCAGGACTTTTCCTTCCTCTTATAAATATTCTGCTGGCACTGTACGTTCACGTAAAAATACTGAAGCTCTCTCGTCTGAGCATTATTCAGAGCTGTTGAAATAGTGCGTTTATGGTAATAACAACCTGTAAAGGTCCGAATGCATGGATGCGAGACGTTACGAGTCGTATTAACAACAGTTTTTTTTCCTGTTGCATAAAAAAGACACATCAACTCTAGCCTGTAATTCTTATTCAAAGCATTTCCTGGGCGCTTGCTTTTGTGAATCTATTGCCTCATGGCCTACCTTGGAGCGCAGGGTCTTTGAGGGCCGTTTAAGTGCGCGGAACCAAAACGATGCAAGTTGGAACCATGTGGTTGTGGCCCCTGCCATCAACCATTTCCTCACATTTCATCATCCCATCTTCCTATCTTTTATCATCATTCCCTTATCGTGTTCACTCGCATCATCAATCAGCCAGTAGAAGCAAACGCAAAATTACTTCTGTGATCGATGATTGCCCAGAAAACATGAGAGCAAGTACACATGTCTCGTCCCTCGTCGAAATTGGGCAATTGAGTGTGGAACTCACCATTGCATCATCCTTCGCGATCCTTCGTGAATTTATCAGGGATGATGCAATTCACACATAATGAAAATTATTCCTGTGGAATATTATGTTGAGAGCTCAATGCTATCACCTGCGACATCACAGAAAATTAATGAAATTCCATTTCAGAACACCCGAGCGACTTTTCCCTCCTGTGTTTCCTCTCACAAATTCTCTGATACGTCCCGCAGTGGAGTGTTGAGAAATTAGCTCGAGTTAAAAATGACCACCCCTGAGAGGCCCCTCCCCTGGCAGAGACGCTCCCTTCCCCGCGTCGCGTCGCGTCGCGTCGCGTCGCCCAGCGAGGGGCTCGCGGAGGCGACGCCGCGCCGCCCGCCCCCGAGGAGCAATCTGCACGCGCCTCCGCGCGGCGCCTCGCTGCCTCCGCGGAGCGTCGCCACGCCCGCCCCGCGCTCCTCGCCACGCCACGCCACGCCACGCCTCGCTCGCCACAATGGGCCGAAATTGTCGGCCGATTTAATTTTGCTGGGCATTTAGGTGGGGTTCTTTTAACGTGCAGCAAGCCTGTAGCTACGTAAGTCGAATTCAGCTGCTGGCTGGAGGACAATTCTTTCGGTCGGCTACTCTGATCACTAGTTAGGTGTATATGGTTTCTCCGATCAATTAAGGGTGAATGCCGGAGCAGTACACTAACAAACGGACCATGGAATGCGCGTGATCTCTCCTATATAAGCTTTGTTCTCTCCTCTGTCCTTACATACCCACACACATACACAATCACATACACAATCACATACACAATCACACACTCAATCACACACAATCACACAACTATAAAAGCCTATTGTGTACACACATGTACTTCACTACGACATCACACCTGCCGGGAGACGAGACGGGAGCTTGTTCCGCTGCGCGGTGCCTTGTTGAATGAGATATCCGGAGGCCAACACAAGCGAATCCTCCGTCGACGAATTTCACGTTCCAATGAGGAGGGTAACACCACACGACTATAGTAACTGACATGCCCGGAACCTCTTCAATTAGGACACAAGCGTCATATCGTACATACGCCCATTGAAAATCTACCCCCACCCAGCTGTGTTTGGAAGCGAGTGTGCTCCATAATGCTGAGGGCATTATCGGCTGCAGAGGGGGTAGTATGTCATGTCACCCTTCAAATAGTTCGAAATTAAGGAAAATATTTTTAATCAATGATACAAATATTTAAAAATAATTGAGTGAGAGTATTATGTGTAAATTTATTTCCATTTTATTAAAAATTAGGCATTTTTAATTTGTAAAATTGTAAACGTTGGTACGCAGTTAAATTTGATTAGTTTCTCTTGTCGGAAGCGTAGTATTAGTAGAACGATAAAAAATGTATTTCAAATCTTTTAAAATTCTTTAGAGACTAAAATCAATAAATTGAGAATTGTAAGTAATTTTAGAAATCGTGAATAAAATGCCGACCGTGACAGGGAACTCGCCGTTTTCTTCTTCCCGTTGCGCCAGTTGGCCTATTTCGGACCAGTGTGCGGCGTCTGCGCCGCCTATTGATTTTCAGCGTCCGCGTGCATCACGAGGGGAGCGCTCCCGAGCCGCCTGCACCGGCCCCAGCGCCCTTGTCGTCCTGTCGGCCCCTGTTGGTCCCCGACGGTCCCCTGTCGTCCTCCGTCGTCCTCTGTCGCTCCCCATCGTTCCCTGTCGCCTCTGTCGTCCTCCTGTAATCCGCCTGCCGTCTCCCTGACATCCCTCTGTCGTCCTTCTGGCGTTCCGTCCTATCCCTGTTGTCTATTGGAACCCCTGTCCTCTGACGGCTCCCTGTCGTCCCACTGCCGGCTCCCTGAGACACCTCCCTCTGTCGTCCCGCGTCACCGAGTCGCCGAGGAGAACTCTCGTCCGATTGGCGCAGATACATCTCACGTGCGGACGCAGCGACGACTGTGTTGGACCCTTCGCAGGAGCCGACTTTCGACTTTCAACATTGATTTGTACACTCTTCTTACACCCTGTGGAGTGGTCGCGAGAGGTTCCACACGTTACTATGGGCGAGTGCTGGCTTTGTTTCATTCAAGCTTCAGCAGTTGCCTTAAGATTGCGTAGGTTTAATTCCATGATGCCCTCAAATAATACTTGCACAACTTCTATGATGCTTCCTCATCCTACAGTAACATTCAGTGTCCTCTGAGGGTAACTAATGACGTTACTTTTGAGACCGAATTATTGACTGATTACTAATGTTTTAATCAGCACAATGGTATATCTTAAAAGAATGTAATAAATGGATATTCCAGAAGAAGAAGAGTGATAGCTTTGCTGAACAGGTAGATTTAGTATTTGGATTAATGGCTTTTATATTTTTAATTACATTCAAAATAAATTGTTATCAGTGAACATGTATTTAAAAATGATGTAAAATAAGTATAAATATACCGTACAAATTCTTACATATTTATGAAAGAGCGAAATATTAAATGAAATAGTTGTATGTAATTATTGAAATAATATTTTTTGTTATTAAGCATTAATGCCTGAATATATTATTGAATTTACAATAATTATCCCAAAAAGTTGTTAATTGATGCATATACTTCAGTAGGAAGGGTTGGTTCTTGAATAGAACTCCAGTGTCAGAAATAGCTCTTACGGCTGAGTGAACCAGATTCAGAAATTATGAATTTGCGAAATGATTTCTCATTTGCATAGGTGCACTTGAGCCAGATTCTTCAATGGCTTATAAAAAAGTACACATCGATTCTTATAACAAACTACTTTGCTTAACAAAATATTCAGAGGAAAGTTTGGAAACACAATGAGGAACGTTTATTTATTTTGATTATAACATTTAATTTTTACCTGACGTCACTCTATAGAGAAATGCATCATATTTATATTAATATATACATTATATATTATTATAATAATATAATGTGTGCTGAGCAAAACTATATGTTACTGCGCCAAATGATAACTGTGATAAGAGATGAAAACATTTTTAGAAGAAACGTCTACCAACAGAAGAATTGCATTAGACCGGTATATTAACTATTTCTTGTATTTTCCTATAATTCTGAGAATCTGCATTAAATTTAATATCGATTATTTAATTCACTTACGCTACCTTAGGTAACGTTAAAAATGACAAACCAAGAATTTTATTTATTTGACCACGTTATTCTGTAATATTGTTTTATTTCATCAGTACATTTATCGCCTCAGTCATCTCACTTCATCATGGTATTCTCCCTCTCACTGCTCATCACTACACTGCATCATCATTACAAGCACAATACATCCCAATTGTATTATAATGCTCGTCTTCATGTTCCTTCCCGCGCCTGGCACTTCATTTCGTAACCCACTTCTTCACTCTGAACCTCCCCATTTGGTCCAATTCGTAGGCGCAACAAGTGCCTGCTGCCCGCCGCCCCCGCCGCAGCCCCTTCTCCGCGGTAACTCGCGTGTTCGCTGCCAGAGCGCGCCCTCCAGAGAACGAAACGGAGATCTCGCATTGAATCTCGAGAACGTAGAAGTGCAGTTTCTATTGAGAGTGTGATTCAGCATATGCTCTGAAGAGACAAAACGCAGACTGAGTCTACAAAAATTATTTAACTGAAGAATTGAAAAATTACCCTATAAAAAGTGTGTGAATGGTATCACTATGTGATGAGAATGGAAGCCTGGAGAGGGCTAAAGAAGCTGGTTTGTGTAATAAGAACCATCATTTAGAACGAGACGTTTAAGATATATTTTTAAACAAAAATATATTTTTTAAACACGTGATATGTAGAAACCGAAATCAAAATCCCCTTGAGTGATCTGGGGATAGGAATGCAAGAGCCTTTCTATAACTGAAGATCAGTGGCGCCAAATAACTTTACTCCCAGGGATTTATTTTTCTATCGCCTACCCAATCCCTCCCTCTGCCTTTTCACCTTCTTCTTGAACAGATCCACAAACAGATATTGTTACCAATGTTAAAAAAAAACTATTCATTAACTGATCTTGTCGGTCTATTGAATGTTTTCTTCTAACTTTATTCAATTTCTTTAATTTTTGAAATACACAACTTCTTCCTCTCAAGCTGTTCATAAAGTTTCAATAAATACAATTGCATCGCCTTTAAAATACTATATACTTCTTTGATTGTAGCACCCGGAGCACTCATGCACGCTCCTCCTCTGCATCGACGTCACTTATGAAAATTTCTCCTGTAATATTATGAAGTGTGAACAAACTTCTTTTGCTGGAACTCAGTTCATTTATTAATCTCTATAAACAAAGTGTTGGTTCGTTTTGGGCACGTCTGAGTTTCTGAACAGCTGAGGTGTCTGGTTTTGTAGCAGCTTTCCGCGCAAGGATGAATTCCGGCATGTCAACGTAACATTGCCATAAAACAATCTGAGACAGCAAAAAGGATTTGTATTCTCCACTGTGTTGCGAGATTATTGTATTAAAATGAAATTCAAACACCAACTCACGAATTATACTATTTAATATGCAACTAACAGCCTATCACGTTGTCACAATTCTTTTAGTAACATTGCTATAATATTTCCAAGATGAGAAATTTTTAAATAAATTGTTACTTCTTACTTTCCCCTCTACGTATGTATATACGGAGTAATATACGTAGTATAGGCAAAGTTATGTAATGCTGCGGAAAATCGATTTCGAGATTTTAACGGAAATTCACGTTCTGGGTTCCCCTGATACCGAAGAAGTGTTGTTTGTTTTTTGTTCAAAACGTCCGTCGTCCGTCCGTCCGTCCGTCCGTCGTGCGACTGTGACACTAGCACCTAAACCATACGTGTGATTAATTCCAAAATGGATATTCCCCAGTCGATCTGCGTCCACTCGAGGCGCCGCGATTTTGAAAAACTTTCTTTAAAATTTGGGGGTTCTTTACATAAACCCCCCGAAAATTTTCAAAATTTTCTTAAAAAAGGCTCCAAATTTTTTCTTTGAATTTATTGTAAGAATACAGTAAAATTAACTTATGAAGGTGGCGTAGGTCCGATTTTCACAGTTAACTCTGAATTTTTGGAAATTGCAAAATATTAAATTATATTCGGCGTCTTCCTCCAACTACAAACTTGCAGATAGGGACTTTTCCTTCAATTAAATTTATTCTTTGTAATGAGTTCTTTCTTTAAGGTCATGTACATTTTTTTGAAAATTTTAGTAATTTTCACGCACTTTTGCGTGCAGTATGTGCAATTTTAAAAAAATTACAAAAACAAGATTTTCTCCAAACGGCTCCCAATTTTTTCTTCAAACTTTTGATAGGGATAGTGCTAAATGTACTATATATTAACACCATATTGCTCTATTCTTTTGTTTTTTCAAAAATTACAAAAATTTAATTGTTTTTTACTTCATCTCACGTCGTTAATATTTACATTAGCGGCAATGTGTTAACATTATTATATTTACGAGTACATGTGCTTTAAATAATGTCAAGTAAAGTTTCTCGAGAACTCAACCGTTTTCTGTGAAAACTAGTTCAAAATTCCACATTTTCAGAAAATTGCTAATTGCATTCTTTATTAAGACGTAAAGTTCCATTTTGGGTATTTTTTGTTTTTTTATTACAAAAAATGTAATTTTTTTAAGATCTCTCCCACCTTTAATATGCACATTAGGGTGTCCCTTATATTGCCCAAAAAATTATTTTTGCAAATGTTTTTAGGCTCACCCCTAAATATTTTCTATTGGGTCCAATTTACTCAAAAATAAAATTTCATCTCAATAGGTTGATATTAACCCGTGCCGACTTGAGCGAAAAATTTGAATGTTAGGGATCATTGGTTTTGCTGGGTTAAGTCAATGGAAAACTATTGATACATTTTTAATATATAATTTTATATTATAATTTAATTCATTTTCACTCTTTAGACTTTGTTTTGGTTTTAACTTTTATTATGGGTACTTTTTTTCAGTGTTTCTTTCTTGCAATATAATTACAGTGAACGATGTTCTTGAACAACTCAACAAAAATTGCTTTTGCTCCTCATCTACATTCAGTAGTCCATGAAGATCTTGAATTGATTCAACAGGTCTTTCCGCGCAGTCATTCACAGCTTTTCATCTTTATAAATAACCTTTTAGCTTCTAAATATGAAGTTGCTTTTCCAGGTTAAAGGACAGTTTTGAATAAAACTAATACCCATCTTCAGGCAAGAGAACATGTATCTGCTATTGATTGATACAGAGTCGGCTTGTTTTCATTTAAATGAAGATTAAATTGAATAAGATGTATTGTTTATTAACGAATTAATAATTAAAGAACGGTCATCAGTGTACAATTGCGCTTGCCATGTTATTCTTCATCCAATTCTTTTCAAAAAGGAGTTCTCTTCCATGTGTGGATTTTCTCAGTCTAAATTTTCTACCACTTTGATTTTTATTTGTACGTCTGCTTCATCAGGGAGTACGACAGACAATTGTTCTAATAAATACTACATATGGTGTCTAATTTTTTTAAACTTGCTTTTGAAATTGTGGAATCTATCTTTTCATGCAATTTTAGAAGTTTTTATAAAGTACCCTGATAAGGAACTTTTACAGCTGCACTACCCTAAAGCCACAGTTTGACATAAAGTTACGATCAAGAGAGAGACATTATTTAAGGAATTTTTAACTACTCAAGATAGTTTAGAATCTGATCTGAGCAGAAACATTTTAAATATTAAATATCTCTTGTCATCTATGTTGATTTCGATGCAATGCCCGGGAAGCTGTATCTTTAGTTTGTTACTTTCATAAAAGTTCAACATTTCTTTAAAATCGGACTCATTAAAGAATATTCCCATATTCTCTTTGCGACTTCGAAAATAAATGGCCTTAAATATTTTTTAACTTCTTTTAAAATGGTAAAAAAGTGGTGTTAGGGTTGCTTACTACATTATGTATTTTACATTCAAACTCACATTATAAAATAGTTTTTGTATACGTAATGACGGCACGGAAATAATAATGCCCTGTCCTAATTTTCTTCAAGAAAGACGTATACTCCTTCAAGACGTCAAGTGTTTGATGCAGTTGTATCACATCAAAGAATTTGTAATATTTTTTTATTCTTTTAATGTTCTTTGTCTCGTCCTTTCTTCTTTATCCGCAAAATGTTCGTCCAGTCCTTCAAGATAACTTTTACATCCTGGCTCTCTCTGCCGAGATAAAAACATCCCTTCTTCTTCCAACATAATCATTTGTAAAGCATTCGGATGTGCAATATCAGATTGTTCAATTTATTTCTAAACTCATCTTCACGATGCTTAAAAATATTTTCACACTTGTTTGCGTTTTTTGTAATTTTCTTCACTCCGAATAGTACAAATTAATAAGTTTTTGCGAACAATGCTGATTAGCTCTTTTTGAAATTCTTGCTTTCTCCCAAAATATCATTCTCTCACCAACCACAAGTTTAGCGCTTGTCCTAACTGTTCATTTTACTTCCCATATGTTGTGAAATAAAACATCAAGCACTTGACTGATGCTCAATTGTGTCCGTTTATTTGGTGTTTTATATTAATAGTTAATATTATCTCCTAATAAAAACACACGTTCTTTCGGCACTGCATATGACACTAACATATGACACTGTTAGATTAGCAACCTGTGAACACGAGTAATACGATCGATTAAAATTCATGCTTCTGGACATGTCCGTCATGCGAATTCGCACTCAAGTCGGCACGGGTAGGAATACTCCGATCTCAAAAAAAATTGTATAGGCATGTTTTAAGTGCATTGGAACAAAATTGGAGGGTGAGCGGTCAAAAATTTGAAAGTCGGAAAATAAGGGACACCCTAATGCACATTACCAGCAATTTGTAAACACTAATGTATTTTTGAGTGTAAGTTCTTCAAATGACTTTAAATAAAGTTTTTCGAAAATGC
Organism: Acheta domesticus; assembly: GCA_031308135.1. Lineage (NCBI taxonomy): Eukaryota > Metazoa > Arthropoda > Insecta > Orthoptera > Gryllidae > Acheta > Acheta domesticus. Next base: position 67,038,496 of record JAHLJT010009355.1, read on the forward strand.
AAAAGTTTTCTGTGAAAAAGTTTCAAATTTCTCATTTGTAGTAGCGCTTAAACATAATTTTTTTTAAATGACTCCAAATTTTCAAGAAAATTGTCATTTAGGACGAGGTTTTACTGTTTTTTAATATTTTAATATTAATATTTCCGTTCTACCATTAGGAAGCTGAAAATTTAAGAAAATGTCAACAAAAGTACTTTGGGCGGCGATAGATGGGAGCTTGCATGAGTATGTGGCAATTCCGAATAGCTAGCCCAGATCCAAGGAAATTGAAAACTAATGCAGGAAAGTCTGTGCCCTTCTGTAGCACCACTAGTTTCCTTTAGAGTCCCTCGGTGAATTTACAAATGTTTGAAAATACCTACTCTCAAAACAAGTTACGTGGATATTTTCGTACTCGTTCGAGAAACTGAATTTTTATCATTTTGGAAGGAATTTGAACTATGGTTCAGATATGCGAACTATGGTTCAAAAATGCGAACTTTCATAAATAATTCGTATTTAACTACTTTGTGCCTGTGGGTACCTCCGTAGCTAGAGAGAGATTATGGTATAATATTGATAGACGGAAGGTAGCAAGTATGCATTATTTTGTTTGTAGATCTATATGGACTGCAATCAGTGCTCTGATACTTTTTTGTAATTCAATCCCTAAATAACCAAAACAATTGATTCTTCAGAATATTGATATTGAAGGATGTTTGGTGAAAAAAAGCAAATTCGGAAGATATTTTCGTTGAATTTCCTTAGTCTTCCGCAAAATTGCCTTTATGTGGACAGGTAGTTACTACTAAGCAACGATAATTTGCAAACTTGTCTTTTCTTTTTAACACAGAAGTGACGATCACGACATGAAGTGACTAGAAAAATACGACTTATTTGGAGGAGAAGGCGGCAACAGTTAAGTAACCATCTCACAAGGTAGTTATCAAAAAACTGGTTCGTTTGGAAAGAAATTTTCAAATTTAAAACCTCCTAATACTCTGAAACTCGCATCATGGAGATGATAAATTAAACAACTATATTGAACTAGTGGTGATACAGAATGGCACAGAGCTTTCCCGTATTAGTTTTCTAATTCCTTTGGTCTCGGCTAGCTATACGGACTTGACACATACTCTTGCCTGCTGCCTTCGATTGCCGCCCAAACTACATTTTTTGACATTTTCTAAATTTTTTTGGTTTCTTAATAATAGAACAGAAATATTATTTTAAAAATATTAAAAAATAGTAAAATCTCGCCGAAAATGGCAATTTTCATTGACAAATTTGGAGTCTTTTTAAGAAAATGGTGTCTAAGAGCTACTGTAAATGCTAAAATAGAAGCTCTTTTTCGCAGGAATCTTTTGTGTTTTCGAAAAACTTTATTTAAAGTCATTTAAAAAACCTTAACTCACAAATACTATAGTGTTTACAAATTGTGGAAAACGTGCATATTAACAGTGCGAGAGATCGTTCAAAAAATTACATTTGTGTAATTTTTGAAAAAAACGAAAAAATTTGGAGCCATTTTTGAGAAAATGGCGTTTGAGCTTTTCTGAAAATGCGTAATTTTGAGCTAGTTTTCACAGAAAACTGTTGACGTTTCGAGAAACTTTATACAACATTATTTAAAGTACAGTATACTTATAAATACAAGAATATGAACAATTTAGCCGCTATGTAAATATTAACGACGCGAGAGACAAGTCAAAAATTACATTTATATGATTTTTGAAAAAAACAAAAGAATAGAGTTACATGACATTTTATGTCATCTGATAGAGTATATTAGGCAGTATACGTACCAAACGTTTAAAGAAAAAATTTGGAACCATTTTTGAGAAAATCTTGTTTTTGTAAGTTTTTAAAATTGCAAATATTGCATACAATATTGCGAGAAAACTACTAAAATTTTTAAAAAATGTACAGGAGCTTAATGAAAGAACTCACTATGGGTAACAAATTTTATTTGAACGAAAAATCTGTATCCTTAATTTTGTAGTCGTAGGAAGAGATCGAAAAAAAATTCAAAATTTGCAATTTTAGAAAATTCAGAGTTAACCGCGAAATTAGGACCTATGCCACCTTTATAAGTGCATTCTCTATTCTTGCAAGAAATTTACAGAAACATTTGTAGCCGTATTTGAGAAAATTTTGCAAATGTCCGGGTGGCTTTATATAAAGTGCTCCCAAATTTTGAAGAATGTTTTTCAAAATCGCAGCGCCTCGAGTGGAATCAGATCGACGGAGTATTCATTTGGAAGAAATCGTACATATGGTTGAGATGCTAGTGCGGTTCACATACTCACAGATGGACGAAGGGACGGACGTTTTGCTTTCAATTGGTTTTTCGGTATCAAAGACCCACTAAACGGTGATTTTGGCTACACCATAAGTTAGGAGATTTTGTTCTAAATTGAGCAACTGGTTTTATCTACTTTTTTGTTATCAGGGCCCAGCAATGAATTTATTCTGGCGAAAATTTGCCGTTTATCGCGCAGCATTACATAACTTTCCCTATACTACGCATATTACTCCGTATATACGTATGTATACGGAAAAATAAAAATACCTGTTATTGAGATATAGAAAATCAGCATTTTTTTTCTTTTTTGGACAAAACCCACTACGTACACACTAGAGGCTCTGCAAATCCTGTATGTGTCATTGTTAAACTAGGTTCACGACAGGTTTAGGTATGAAATATTGAAGAAATGTGTGAGAAATTCAAGTCCCGCAATGCAGTGAATGCTTACAGCATTCTTGACCGGGAGATCCTAGGGTTCGAATTTCGACCACAACTACATATCTGAGTGGAATTTATCCACTGTCTGGAGAATTCTTGCGTCCGGCTGCTTTATTCCATAGATCTCCGTGGTTTCTTCGATCAATACCAGGCGTATGCCTAAGTATTACTCTAAGGCATGTCGCACGCGATCTTTTCCTGCCTCATCCTAGTTCCCGCCTTTCCTTTCACACACATACTTTCATGTAGCAGACTATCATTCATGTCGAGGAACCAGTTGGGAGATTAATGCTTATCTCTCCTGAAGGGTGCGCCGCCTGAGGGAGATACCTGGAGAAGAAAAACCTTCCGCGACCCGAGTGTGCGGCGGCGGCGTCACGTTTCAGTTGGGGAGGAAAACCGATACCTCCCCGGGAGATAACATCCACTCACGGAACTAATGATCTAAGTAGTTTTTGCAAGCCCGGATTCATTAAATACTCTGCCACTCTGCATGTCTGGAATAAAATTAGATCCTTTACACGGCAGCTAGATCTAAATATTTTTGCGTTGTTTCCGTCAAACAATGGTGAAATATCCAGTACGAAATTAGTCAAGTAATTTTATGCCATCCAACGACTTACCGTTTTAATGGCATGAATTTACTCTCCACTAATAATTCATTGGCATTTATTTTGTTTTACAATGAATATTATACGAATATTTTGCTTGACAATATGATATACACAAACAGATGCAAAAAGTTAATTATACTATGCGTTTTTTCTCAATAAATTTTACTTACAAAAGTTTTGAGCTTCATTGTAAATGTAATATTAGTATTGCGGTACACAGAAACACATGATTAATTACGTTCAATGAAATTATTAAACCAATGACTCATCGCACTGGGGTTGTCATCGGAAGAGAAATAAGCAGCTTACTTTTCTTTGGGTCGTTGCTCAGAATTACATTGCGGAAATTAAACTCTCTCTTCAAATGTGAATGCGAGACAAGGTTAGCCCGTTTAGATCCACGAACCCTGGGCTACTGGTTGCGCTGCAACATATTTCCTGGTGTTAGCATCTCTCCTCTAAGCAAGAACCGTTACAACGGCTCTCGCCGACCCTACGAACAGAGGTTCCAGGTTCTACCCCGGGGACTCATTTCTTAGCATTCATGCTACTAAATTCGCATACACGCCTTTTAAGAATGTTCTCGAGAGAATGAAGAGAATTGTCAAGAGATGTGTATGAATGAAAAAAAAAATGTTTAGAAAGGTTGGAGGAAGTTGAATTGAAATTGTCAGATAGTTTAGTTATTTTGGATTTTTTATAACATGAGTAGACATCACTCGTATGAGTGATCCATCATTCTGAATATGCACATTTTTCAACATACTGTCAACCTGTAACTGAAGATGAGGCGTAAATTTTACACAATTACCTTTCAGTTTTTAAATGCGTTGTACTCATAGTAAACAAGTAAAATATTTTGTTAATACATTTACGTCTTTCCTCATTACCGTGATCCTGTAGATTTTATACCACACAAATGTTTCTACACCAAACCTAATTAAATGTTTTTTTAATTTGCAGTGTCATTGAATGAGAGAAAGAAAAAGGTTATACACATTTTTTGGAAAATGTTAGGAAATAGAGCTTGCAGAAAAACAAGTAAAAAGCCCACTTCACATGCACCGGACCGCCACATAACGGACACATACTGGACCGCCACCGAAAAAAACTCCCGATAGGTTCATTAGAGCAAATCACTGATAGAGGGAATGACAGAGTTACTTTGAACATCCTCTTCACGAAATATATCTTATACCCAAGCTTGAAAGCTCCCGACTGGTCTCTCGGCATGTGTGGTAGTGTAGGGCATGTATTAAGTGTAAGTGTAAGTAAGCATTGAGAATAAGACAAGGAAGAGAAGGAAAGATCACGTGCAGTCCCCGACCCATTTGTTAGAGTACAGCTACGCATTCGCCTGGTGTGGATTGGAGAAACCACGGAAAACTACCGATCAGAGCAGCCGGCATCTAGAATTCCTCCTCCAGGACAGCGGCTGAATACCATCTTGCTAAGTGCTAGTGCCGAAAATCCTACCACGTCGGAGCACGAGCCCTAGGACTTCCTGCAGTGACAGAGGCCTGCAGTGACGTTTTGCATATAGACCAAGTAAAGCAGGAGTGGCAAACCATGGAACCACGGTCGCGTTATCAGCCGAATCCTGAGCGCTGCGGCAGAGGACACACGTAAATGCCTCTGCAGGGCGCATCGAGAGCGCGTGGAGAGAGAGCTGTGTGGATGCAGCCTCCGTCATCTTTAGGAAGGGCGCGTCCGAACAATGGGCCGCTGTTGGCTGCGCCCTCCGAAGGGCGCGGCGAAGGGAAGTGACTCATCGGAAGGGCGAAGGGCTCTCGGGGCGCGACCGCTTCCGTGCGGGTCGCCCGCCCGCGCCCGCCCGCGCCCGCCCGCGCCCGCCCGCGCCCGCCCGCGCCCGCCCCGCGCCCGCCCGCGCCGCCCGCGCCCGCCCGCGCCGCCCGCGCCCGCCCCGGGGTCACCCGCGCGCGGGGGCGTGGTCGCGCTTCCGCGGCGCACGCCGGAACACAGCGCCTCAAGGGTTGGCCTCGACTCCAGCGCACAGCCGCTTAACATGCGCTCGTGCCCCGTGTCCCCATGAAACGGTATAAGGGGACCCATACAAGTCCAAGATAAGAATAATGTTTGGCTTTTAGCTGGAGATTTTTAAGTGTTTATTGACGATCTTTTCTGCCAAACCCTTTTTAACACTTACATGAAAACATGATTTTTATAACGCAAAGAGAAATACAGGTCTCAAAGATCGTCATTTGTTATTGGGCGTTGAATGTGGGGATGTTAAGGTAAAATAAATTATAGACCTGTTTCAATCAATTCTTACATTTCTTTAGAGTATTCTAAAA
>JAHLJT010009355.1:67045149-67061979 GCA_031308135.1 Acheta domesticus
TCACATACTCACAGATGGACGAAGGGACGGAGTTTTGCTCAAATTGGTTTTTCGGTATCAAAGACCCACTAAACGGTGATTTGGCTACATCCATAAGATAGGAGATTTTGTTCTAAATGAGCAACTGGTGTTTCATCTACTTTTTTGTATCCGGGCCCAGCAATGAATTTTATTCTGGCGAAAATTTGCGTTTATCGCGCAGGCATTAATAACTTTCCCCTATATACGCAATTACTCCGTATATACGTATGTATACGGAAAAAGAAAAATACCTGTTATTGAGATATAGAAATCAGCATTTTGTTTTCTTTTTGGACAAAACCACTACGTCCACACTAGAGGCTTTGCAAGTCCTGTAGGTGTCATTGTTAAAATAGTTCACGACAGGTTTAAGGTATGAAATACTGAATGAAATGTGTGAGAAATTCAAGTCCCGCAATGCAGTGAAAGCTTACAGCATTCTTGACCGGGAGATCCTAGGGTTCGAATTTCGACCACAACTACATATCTGAGGTGGAATTTATCCACTGTCCTGGAGAATTCTTGCGTCCGGCTGCTTTATTCCATAGATCTCCGTGGTTTCTTCGATCAATACCAGGCGTATGCCTAAGTATTACTCTAAGGCATGTCGCACCGCGGATCTTTCCTGCCCTCATCCTAGTTCCCGCCTTTCCTTTCACACACATACTTTCAGTGTAGCAGACTATCATTCATGTCGAGGAACCAGTTGGGAGATTAATGCTTATCTCTCCTGAAAGGTGCGGCGCTGAGGGAGATACCTGGAGAAGGAAAAACCTTCCGCGACCGAGTGTGCGGCGGCGGCGTCACGTTTCAGTTGGGGAGGAAAACCGATACCTCCCCGGGAGATAACATCCACTCACGGAACTAATGATCTAAGTAGTTTTTGCAAGCCCGGATTCATTAAATACTCTGCCACTCTGCATGGTCTGGAATAAAATTAGATCCTTTACACGGCAGCTAGATCTAAATATTTTTGCGTTGTTTCCGTCAAACAATGGTGAAATATCCAGTACGAAATTAGTCAAGTAATTTTATGCCATCCAACGACTTACCGTTTTTAATGGCATGATTTACTCTCCACTAATAATTCATTGGCATTTATTTTGTTTTCCAATGAATATTATACGAATATTTTGCTTGACAATATGATATACACAAACAGATGCAAAAAGTTAATTATACTATGCGTTTTTTTCTCAATAAATTTTACTTACAAAGTTTTGAGCTTCATTGTAAATGTAATATTAGTATTGCGGTACACAGAAACACATGATTAATTACGTTCAATGAAATTATTAAACCAATGACTCATCGCACTGGGGTTGTCATCGGAAGAGAAATAAGCAGCTTACTTTTCTTTGGGTCGTTGCTCAGAATTACATTGCGGAAATTAAACTCTCTCTTCAAATGTGAATGCCAGACAGGTTAGCCCGTTTAGATCCACGAACCCTGGGCTACTGGTTGCGCTGCAACATATTTCCTGGTGTTAGCATCTCTCCTCTAAGCAAGAACCGTTACAACGGCTCTCGCCGACCCTACGAACAGAGGTTCCAGGTTCTACCCCGGGGACTCATTTCTTAGCATTCATGCTACTAAATTCGCATACACGGCTTTTAAGAATGTTCTCGAGAGAATGAAAGAGAATTTGTCAAGAGATGTGTATGAATGAAAAAAAAATGTTAGAAAGGTTGGAGAAGTTGAATTGAAATTGTCAGATAGTTTAGTTATTTGGATTTTTTATAACATGAGTAGACATCACTCGTATGAGTGATCCATCATTCTGAATATGCACATTTTTCAACATACTGTCAACCTGTAACTGAAGATGAGGCGTAAATTTTATACAATTCCTTTAAGTTTTTAAATGCGTTGTACTCATATAAACAAGTAAAATATTTTGTTAATACATTTACGTCTTTCCTCATTACCGTGATCCTGTAGATTTTACACCACACAAATGTTTCTACACCAAACCTAATTAAATGTTTTTTTAATTTGCAGTGTCATTGAATGAGAGAAAGAAAAGGTTATAAACATTTTTTTGGAAAATGTTAGGAAATAGAGCTTGCAGAAAAACAAGTAAAAGCCCACTTCACATGCACCGGACCGCCACATAACGGACACATACCGGACCGCCACCGAAAATAAACTCCCAATAGGTTCATTAGAGCAAATCAACTGATAGAGGGAATGACAGAGTTACTTTGAACATCCTCTTCACGAAATATATCTTATACCCAAGCTTGAAAGCTCCCGACTGGTCTCTCGGCATGTGTGTAGTGTAGGGCATGTATTAAGTGTAAGTGTAAGTAAGCATTGAGAATAAGACAAGGAAGAGGAAGGAAAGATCACGTGCAGTCCCCGACCCATTTGTTAGAGTACAGCTACGGCATTCGCCTGGTGTGGATTGGAGAAACCACGGAAAACTACCGATCAGAGCAGCCGGCATCTAGAATCCTCCTCCAGACAGCGGCTGAATACCATCTTGCGAAGTGGCTAGTGCCGAAAATCCTACCACGTCGGAGCACGAGCCCTAGGACTTCCTGCAGTGACAGAGGCACTGCAGTGACGTTTGCATATAGACCAAGTAAAGCAGGAGTGGGCAAACCATGGAACACCGGTCGCGTTATCAGCCGAATCCTGCCCGCTGCGGCAGAGGACACACGTACATGCCTCTGCAGGGCGCATCGAAAGCGCGTGGAGAGAGAGCTATGTGGATGCAGCCTCCGTCATCTTTAGGAAGGGCGCGTCGGAACAATGGGCCGCTGTTGGCTGCGCCCTCCGAAGGGCGCGGCGAAGGGAAGTGACTCATCGTGAAGGGCGAAGGGCCCTCGGGGCGCGACCGCTTCCGTGCGGGTCGCCCGCCCGCGCCCGCCCCGGGGTCACCCGCGCGCGGGGGCGTGGTCGCGCTTCTGCGACGCACGCCGGCAACTCAGCGCTCAAGGGTTGGCCTCGACTCCAGCGCACGCCGCTTAACATGCGCTCGTGCCCCCGTGTCCCCATGAACGGTATAAGGGGACCCATACAAGTCCAAGATAAGAATAATGTTTGGCTTTTAGCTGGAGATTTTAAAGTGTTTATTCGATCTTTTCTGCCATACCCTTTTTAACACTTACATGAAAACATGATTTTTATAACGCAAAGAGAAATACAGGTCTCAATGATCGTCATTTGTTATTGGGCGTTGAATGTGAAGGTAAAATAATTATAGACCTGTTTCAATCAATTCTTACATTTCTTTAGAGTATTCTAACACATACTTATATGATAAAAACATTAAAATAATTGAAAAAATATTGAAATTTTGAAAATATCGGAATTTTTGCTTAACGTTGAAATTATTGAAAAACATGGATATTGTTGGAAAACTTTTTTATTGTCATAAAACATTGAAATTACTCTAAATCCGCACAGCTTCCTCCAATCATTTTTGTCCTTTTCCACTGTCCCAAGAAGTTAATTTTCTCTTCATCATTTTAACAGTAACTTCTGCAGAACTAAACCAATTGTCTAAAGTAACGTTCCTGTTAGACCCTTCAATAGGTTTGCATACACGAAGCATACCTTGAGTAAGGTACTATTTTTTTCTCTTCTTGAGCTGGGATCGTCCGAACGAATTGGGCAATCCATTACAATATTTTGAAAGTTACAATATTAGATATTTGAGGAAGTCTCCCAGGAGCGTATTTCGAAAAACCCGTCTTACAGACCACTTGCACACTAAGAGAAACAAACGGTCTCACATGCCCCTACGAAAAATACGGAAAGAGAAACTGCCAGTCTCACAGACCCCCATGATAACCAAAACTCCCTTATATGCTCGCCACTTTAGCTGAACTAAAAAAACTCCGACGAGTGATAGAAGAGGGTCAGGGAGGAAGCTACAATGACTGTTAAGATTCTCGCCCACTCATATCGGCCGTTATTGCATAAACCAATTTCACTTGGTGCATGTCAGACCGATGTTTCCATGTAAGTGTCAATTGGACACATTCCTTTTCAGGTTTTACTTACCTTTTACTTTCCATTTAAATTTTTTTAGCTTGCCATTGTGACAATGCGTACTGGTCTTAAAATAATTTGACACGGGCGCCAACGACCTTAGCTGTTGCCCTTGAACTCATCAATAAAAAATAATACTTCAATATGTACCTGAAATCCTATTGTAAGACATCAAATATTTTGTTATTTAGTTCGTTCATCAAATGTTGAAATCGGAGGACAACAAGTCTGTTTTGTTAAATATCATTAAGAGGATAATTAACAAAATAATTATATAATAACATAATAATTATATTATTACTAGCGTACCCGTGCGAGAACTCTCGCATGTTAAACCCATCCTTTCCCTATCCCTTTGTCTATCCTTTCAATTAAGAAGGACCATTGTTAATGAAATGTGTTTATTTGTTTGAAAATGTATAAATGTAACTTCTAATGAACTTACGGAATATCACGGAACTTACAGACTTTATTTCGGTATATGGAAATGTTGCTCAAACGATGTTTGCATATTGAATATCTTAACAAACCGACACCTTGAGTTTAATATCAAACGGTGTATTATTTACAACATGAGTTTGCAGCTGGGCGTTGATGTACATGCTTGCAGATAACGTCAACATTTAAATCGTGCGTTTGGACTGCCATCGTTGGCAGTGTCGAGTGACTTACACTTGGGTTTTTATTTCTTGGTGTTTTGGGGCTTGTCTTCACAATGGAATTTTGTCTTCAAAAATGTCTTCACAGGGCATTTCGTGTCCTTCTCCGTCGTGCCGTTAGAAGTCATATGATCGCCAGCACTGCTCGATAGTAGCAATGATGTGACTCATAGAGGCATGACCGAAAACGCGAAATACCGTGAGATATTCCATCGTGAAGACAAGTCCCCACACGCCAAGAAATAAAAATCCGAGTATACGCTATTCTTTCTAAATTTTTAAATTTAGTTGCTTTTTTAAATTAATTCACGTAGTATTGTAGGCTAGTGCGTTTTGATTTTGATTTTTCATCTTTTTGAACCTATTTTAGCTAATTTAAAAAGATAGTTCCTGCCATAGCAGAAGTTTTCTCCTACAACCTCCGCGTACCCATGCAGGAACTCTCGCATGTGAAACCCCACACTCATCCCTTCTATTTCCATTCTAAGAGGGAAATTTGTTAACGAAACGTTTTTATTTGTTTAAAAATGTATAAAGGTAACTTGCAATGTACTAACACAATATCAAATTTAAAAAAATGCAATAGACGTTTAAAAGAAATTTTCAACTAAGACTTATTCAGTATTATGGAGAGTTTTCTTGAAACAATACACAACACTTCCTTAAAGACATTTGAAGTAATTATTCAATATTTTTTGACAGTTAGCTTTTAGCTTTTCGTGATAGTCACAAAAAACATTAACTTTTGATTTTGAGAAAGTTACGTGTCTGAACCCGCTGACTTGAAAATTTCAATGAAACACTGCTGATAACGAAAATACTGGTAAAGGTAAAACACAAACACAGTCTTTACTCTTCACTGTGCACCCACATTTCTTCACAATTAGGTACATAACACTTACAGATCACGGCAAAATATTAATTGGTTTCACTAGACGCATTGAATGGTTTCACTAGATGCATAAGACACATCTTCATAGGTATCAAGCAATCATAATACTTCTAGTTGTTGCTGGAGAGCAAATCTTGAATTAATGATTATGCAAATAAACCTCGTCAGACTGCACAAACCATGGTGTATACAGAAAGCGTAAATATAAGGTTGAGTAATCTAAGCCTTCTAAGCATGTAGTCACAAAAATGACTACAAGCTGCAAGGGCTGAAATATTGAGGTGGGCTTGATAGTATTGAAGCGCGGAACCGAAAATTTAATTGAATGTCGAGAAATGTCTCATCTTGTAGATTATGGTGTGAAAAATGTCTCTTTGAAGCCTTTGACCTCAAAATTTTAGTTTTTAAGGCCCTAGAACGCTTTCTTTAGGAGTTATTTGACGAAAACTTTGGCAAGTGTTGCGGGTTGCACTTGACTTGAATAATTAAATGAGTTTTTTTAAAACAAATCCTTCAACTTTTTAAAGTCAAAGTGCAATTTGTCATGTCTCCGTGAAATTCTATTTCTTTAGAGACCTCATTTATAAAGATTGGTTGCGTGTGAGAGCCGCCATGGAAAGGTGTGAACTACTGAAATAATACAGGAGACGATGTGATGCCCGATCTTGGTACAAACAGGTCATGTGAATCACTTGCGATTCCTTGGACACTGAAGGTGTTCATTAAATTACCGGCTGAGATGACTCAGTGACAACACTGTCTCTGACTGGCACTTCCAATGGTGGTGGTTTTTGACGCGAGCATTACTCAGGAGTAAAGGCTGGATAATACGCAAATGAATATTTGCATAATGCATTTGCATATTTAGACCATTCTACACCTAATTTCTCAGTATCGTTCTCAGCCCGGCCGCTTTGAAACAGGTAGAGTGATGATTTTGAGATCATTGAGATGATTTTGAATTTATTCACTTGGAAGAAAAAATCTTCAAATCTAAACTTAAGCCATTTTTTCATTAAAGAGGGTGGTCAGTTGGGTAGGGCGCGTGCGCTACGCGTACAATGTTCTCACCCTGCCGGGATCGAAGGGACTTTGACTAATAAACTTTCGCGGGCCACAATAAATGACAAGACGGGCCACATGCGGCCCTTGGGCCGCCAGTTGGGCAACCCTGGGATAGAGGAACACGAATACACAACAAAGTCCTCCATTCAATCGATGATGAAGCTCCATAGGATTGTCCTCCATTTTCGAACAAACAAACGAAACCGATTGGTGCCACTCAGTGAGGTGTGCAACTCTTGACATGCATTCTTGGCTGTCGGTTTCGTAAAAAGTAAAAAGTACGAGAGAGGCGCGTGGACGTACCAGGAACGAACGGGAGAAGGGATTGGTTATTGAACTACAAGTTGCCGGCGAACGACGCAGGACGACGAGCAACGGAGCTTTCGGAGACCAGTGGGCGGCGGCGGCGAAGTCGGCAGCTGCGCTCAGCAGTGCGCGCCAAGGGCAGGTCTAGCTTCCCCAGACTTCGCCGTTGTGGTAAGACCACGCGCCTTCAAGGTAACCAAATCAATTTCCTGAAGTTCAAAGTATAGGACAGCCGTGCTGATTACCGTTAGGCATTGTGAGAAAACGGAACTGTGTAAAGAACTGTGTCGAAACGTAAGAATAATTCTGGCGAAGGAAAGTAATGTAAATTGAGAGTAGGACAGAGTCTAAAGAAAGTTGATGTATTCTATTTCATGAAGCCTTGTAACTTCAATTATACTCGTGCTTGAAAATTTGATTGTGAATTGTTATTCAACTATTGCTAATGTGTTTTATACAGAGAGTATTTTAAAGGAAAGATTTTGTGCAGATTGATGATTGCAGAAGTAATTTTTTTGTAAATTCAGTGAATTAATAGGGTTGTACACAAATGTGTGATTTGATTTGTTTGTAGATTAATAGGCAAAGTGTTACTAATTCTTAAAAGGCTCAAATATTCATGAATAGCAAACGTTTGCAAATATTATTATAAAATTAAAGGTAACAACCATGCACGGAAGTAATTTAAACAAGGATAGTATTCATTTTAATTGGTAGATTCGAAAGAACCGAGTGTTCGATTAATTTAAGAGTAATTTTGTCAAGATTTGATTGTGATGTTATTTCTTTTTATTTCCATCGTTTGTCTCTGTATTCTAAATCCAGAATATATGACCAATAAATTGATTTGTATTTGGGGTTTACTTTCTCGCACTCTGAAGATCCTGCCCCCTGAGATGACAAAGCTCGTAAGAGCATTCAAACTACGCCGCCCATTAACCGTTAATTATTATCAATAATTAGGATACAATCTATATATATATATATGCAAATATTATTATACAATCTATTATATTAATATACAATATATATATATATATATATATATATATATATATATATATATTGTGATATACCAGAACGGGACATGGTTTATTCATAATATTAGTTGTATACGGGGCGACTAAATGGACTTGTAAAATGGCGATATCCGGCCCTAGTAACGCCAGCGCAGAGGGTTGCTATGGTGCAGGGCAGGTAAATAAACTAGCTGCAAGCCTCGTAGGTGCCGGAACGCTGGCTAGATCGATATAATAAAGAATATGTGATTGGTCGAAAAACGTATGACGGACGAAGGCGCGGCTACATGGGGTTGTAAGAAATGAGCGGGTTGGCGGGGGGCAATTAGACTTTCTGGTGTTTACCGCCGTGTTTGGAAAAATAGAACGTGAGACGCTACCGACCCATCAAGGGTTGCAAAATACAGAAAACATTCATTCGGACTTGGAGCTTCGTTGAGTGCAGATCGTTACAGTCTGACTCAGAGTGGTGGAGTGTAGGTCGTGAACTCGGCTCTTGAGTTTCGTGGAGTGCAAATAGTGTGCGGACCTTGTAGTTGAAAGTGAGACTTATACATTTTCGTGCGAAAAGTAACAGTCGTCATCGGACTTAGAAATTATTTGCCGGAGTACATCCGCGGACTTGGGCAGTTTTGGGTGTTCACCGGACGATAGTTCGAACATTAGTATTTTATTAAACTCGTGTGAAAGATTATAAACCTAAAGCGTCGGAAAGAACTTAGCTATATTTTATGCAGTGTGGACTGGATACTTCAGCAACCGCGCAAGATCAGAAGACAGAAGAGCGACTCGGATTCATCGGCCAAGTGAGAAGCGTCTTCGGAACGAGCGGGTCGGCAAGACGGTAACATATACTGCAGTATATTAAATAATATCTTTAAAAGGGGTCATGGCCATTAAGTAATCTGTTAAAATTAACATTGAATAATTGTTAAATTTTGTTCTTTGGAAAAAGAAAAAGAGTCTGTTCATTTGTCAATCATAAGCTTCTAATTAGTTGGAAGCAGAGAATTTCCATATTTCAGATTCCACGCCAGGCTGTACAGTCGGCAGATCAGGTAATCGGCTATCTTAGCGATAGCGAATACATGTAATCCGAATCCATCGGCCCAAGCTAGCTGGATGCCCATATAATTTTGACAGAATTAAATAGGGAAAAGTTAGTATTAGTTTATGTCACCTGTTCCTGGCGCCCACATCTTTCTATAAATTCGGAACAGGTCAAACTCACGACAACGTATTACGAAGTGAAGGATGAAGGTATATTTCAATATATATATATATATATATATATATATATATATATATATATATATATACATATATATATATGTGTGTGTGTGTGTGTGTGTGTATACTCTGGCATTAAAATCATCACATATTATAAGTTCTTATTCACATTATCGATTTGCTTTTGAAGCTGGTTGTATAATATTTCTGTTTTTTGCCTTCCTTCCCTCTTCAGGGGCATATACCCCTATCACCGTCAGATAACCTATACCTACTTTTATTCTTACCGTCATTATTCTTTCATTTCACATACGTATAGTTCTCTATTCCACATTTCAATCTTTTGTGAATTAGTATGGCTACCCAGCTTTTGCTCTTACACCCTCTGACACACCACTGTATATCATTATATAGTTTATCTAATTATTTTGTTCCCTTCAGTTTCTTCTTAGTCTCAGTTATTGCAGCTATTTGTATTTTCCGCTCATTTAGAAGCTTACCTGTATAATAATATGTAAGCTATAGCTCTATGTCTTTCATTCCCAGACCTCTCACGTTCCATGTGGCTACATTCATTAATTCCGCAATTCCTGTACTCGTTTTCCTTGGCATGCATTGATCCACCATAAGCTCCACCACCAACATCAAGGTCTTGTACTCCCTAGGAGATAGAACACACACACATACACACACACACACACACACACACACACATATATATATATATATATATATATATATATATATATATATATATATATATATATATATATATATAAGCTGCACCCCGAAGGACCCTACTAATCTGCTGCAAACTCTGTGGGTATTTTGCACACTATTCGCTAAGCCAATGATTTCGTTTTCACGGACGGCCGCGCATTGGGGGGGGGGTCAGTGGTAGGTGCGTTACGTCGCGCACATCGGTCTAGCTAAGAGGGCTTCAAACGGGCGAACCAGCCATAGCGACATCGGGTGGCGTCGCCAGAGCGTCACCCGCACGAACACTATGCCTAGGTACGTGCGGGACACTGGTTGGTCCTATCACCGTATTGCGCGCCACACCTGTCGTACGGACACCACCATCGCCCGCTGTTGGTAGCAATGGATTGAGGAAGCACATACGAAATGCAAGATCTGGATGTCCGCCACGCACCACGAGGAGGGAAGACCGATGGATTATCCGCCATGCGCGAACAGATCCAACGGCAATGATAGGTGCTATTCAGCGGGCTGTGTTGTCTGCACTGTCCACATCCTGTGAGTGCCATTACCATTGGCAGGCGGTTGCACAACGCAGGGCTCGCCGCACGCCAACCGTTACAACCCCTGCCACTCACACCACAGCAAACGCCGTTATAGACTCGCCTGGTGTCGGGAACGATGGACCTGGGGCCATGCAGACAGGCAGCAAGTCATCTTCAGCGACAAGTCCCACTGCTGCCTTGATGGTGACGACCACCGGGTCCGTGTCTGGAGGCGTAATGGGGGAGCGCCACGACGAGCGTTTCGTAGTATCCCATTACACGTCCCGCCAGCCTGGTGATGGTGTGGGGCGCGATATCCTGTGGTACCCGTTCACCGTTAGTGTTCTTCAGAGGCACCGTGACAGCCGCACGGTGCCTCTGCCAACTCCTGCTCAGGCACCCGTTCGTCTCCACTTAAATTCCAGTGACAGCCGCACGATGCCTCTAGCTGCACGGAGATCCTTCAACCGGTTCAGGAGATCCTTCAACCGGTGGATCTGCCGTTCGTAAACAACCACGCCCATGCTCTATTTCAACAGGAAAACGCGCGTCCACATACAGCAGCCATCCCCCGAGCATGCGTTGCAGCCGTGGATACTCTGGCATGGCCAGCCGCATCGCCAGGCCTTTCGAGGATATTGTGGGTGCTACGGACCGTGCGAACAGGACCCCATAAACCTGCAAGAACTACGCGCCGGGTGTAGCCTGCATGGC
Organism: Acheta domesticus; assembly: GCA_031308135.1. Lineage (NCBI taxonomy): Eukaryota > Metazoa > Arthropoda > Insecta > Orthoptera > Gryllidae > Acheta > Acheta domesticus. The sequence goes on from JAHLJT010009355.1 coordinate 67,056,302, forward strand.
ATGGACTATCACAGGACTCCATTAGAGACCTGTACAACTCCATTCCACGACATCAAGTCGCGTGTTTTTGCCAAAACTGCGACCTCACGCCAAACTAACATGTACAGTCTGTGTCCGTGTAAATATTGGTCCTACAAATGTGAAAGTGTAATCATGTCGTATGCATAGTACCCTCTAACTGCCTGCCTACAATGATCGCAATCCGCCTCGTCCTCTGGGTACACCTTTTTTATGACGATATATTGAAACGAATTATTATAATATAATTATTATAATACGTTTCTAATCAGAGAGACAGCGGCCGACACGGGTTAGATGCGGCCAACACTTTGAATTTAGCGGTAGTGGCGGCCGAGTCAAATGACCCGTTCGAACGAGTCGGGGGGAGATGTTGCGAACGAGGAGGCGCGCGAGGCGCGACAGTCAATGAGTGCGCGAACTAGTAAGACGACGAGAGAGGACTGGAATTTAAGTGGGGACGAAACGATTGCGTGAGCAGGAGTTGGCAATTAAGAAGTTGAGGAACTGTAAATGTTGTGAATGCTGCGGGAAAGTGAATGTGGCAATATGTAGTATGGAGCGGGTGTGATGAACATTATTCAGAAGTGAAACTGGTAATCGAGGTGAGGTGGGACTGATGCGTGAACACAAGTCAGTATGTGAAGTAATAAAGGAACGGTTGGGGGTGTTTTAAAGTATTGGCGGACTGTGAATCAAGCGATGATTAAGGTGGGGGCAATCATAGTGAACTATGGTTGACGTGTAATTTAAGATTTGCAACATCGAAGAATGGGTAATGACTCAGGGTCGGCCGCTGGAGGAGCCGTCCCACGTGGTAGCAGCCGTGTTGTAAAACGTCCGGCAAGAAATGTTAACTGTAACATAGTAATCTTTACATCTGCGAAGTAAACACACCGAGAGGCGCGGACGAGATTAGAAGACCATTGAGGCTGTTGGTGAAGCGTGTGCTAAGCGAAGGACGGCTGGCGTCTTTCGAATTAATCTAACGTTTCACATTGCCGGCCACGCTTCGGCCCTCCGCCGGTGTCGAGGCCAGCCGAGGGACGCCGACCCTCGCATGAGATGCCTCCATGCCGAGGGGCTCACGGAACGCTCAGAGTGGTCATCGAAACGCCAGGTTTGATACGAGTGACTCATTAAAGGTTGATTACGAAGATAGCAGTATTTCTTAAATACTCCAGGGGTTGAATAAATGAAAGGAATATAATATTGTAATGAATGTTTTTTTGTTTGTTTCTTTGAAATAAAGTGTTTTGTTTTCTGTCTTACACCTCTGTCTTTCCAATGAATGCATGAATACCCGGAGCCCATTCACGAGAAAGATTACCTGTTCCCTTATCATATCAAAATCATTGTTGGATTGTACAGAAAAACGGTACGTCTCAACATATATATACGAGGTAGGGCCAAAAAGTTCCCGAATGGTCGCTTACAGTCAACTATTGTTAGCTGAAAGGGAAATTTTTGTTTGTGAGGTTGGCATAACTGGTAGTGAATGTGCTTTTGAGGTTAGCAGGCAGTTGTAGTTGTTTCCGTGCGTTCGGTGTTTAATATTGTAGATCGTAGTTTCTTTCTTTCGTCGGATTGTGCAATGTCGTCATTAGAGCAGCGTGGCAATATTAAATTCTATGTGTTGCTGGAGAAATCACCCTCGGAGACTCTTGAGATGCTAAAAAAAGCATACGGAAATTCTGCGATGAAGAAAACAGCAGTTTACGAGTGGCATAAGCGTTTTCGCGTCGGTCGCACAACAATTGAAGATGACGTTCGGACTGGGCGGCCTTCAACTTCCACTACAGACGACAATGTTGAGCGCGTTCGACAAATTGTGCGTGCGGACAGGCAAACAATCATCAATACTATTGCCTCTGAAATTGGTATTTCACATGGGAGTGTTCACAGCATTCTTCATAATGACTTGAACATGCATCGTGTTTGCTTGCACATTGTTCCAAAAATGTTATCCCCTGAGCAAAAGGAAATGAGAGTGACCATGTCCAGGGACTTTATTGAAATGGCTGATGCAGATGACAGCTTCCTGCGCAAAATTGTTACAGGTGATGAGACATGGTGCTTTCTTTACGACCCTCAGACAAAACGGCAGTCCGCTGAATGGAAGTCAAAAACTTCACCAAGAAAACAAAAATTTCGCTTGGACAGAAGCCGGGGTAAGGTGATGTTGGAGGTGTTTTTTGATTACCGTGGAGTGATTCATTATGAATTTATTCGTGAAGGAGAACAGTAAATAAAGAATTGTACACAGAGATCTTAATACGGCTACGAGATGCAATTCGACGAAAACGACCTGAAAATGGGCAGAGAATGACTGGTGTTTGTTGCACGACAATGCCCAGCACATCGATCCCTAATGGTGAAACAATACCTTGCCAAGAATATGTTACCACTCTGGAACATCCTCCATATTCTCCCGATCTCGCACCACCAGATTTCTACCTGTTTCCAAGGTTAAAAATGGCATTGAAGGGACATCGTTTTGCTGATTCGTCAGAGGTGATTGAAAATGCGACGGAGCGGCTGAAGGAACTTTCAAAAAACGGCTTTCAAGAGTGTTTCCAACAATTATATGAACGGTGGAATAAATGTGTAGATGCAGGAGGAGAGTATTTTGAAGGGAAATAATGTAAGAATGTTATAAATATTTTTAATAACCAATTCCGGAAACTTTTTGACCCTACTTCGTATATATATATATATATATATATATATAGTAAAGTATATAAAGTATATATATAGTAAGTATATATAACATGTATGTATATATATTGTGATAAAATAATGAATGATGATTAATTTTACCTTTAATTTAATTTACTAGCTCAGTTCTTTGGGATCTATATGTTGACACACCTGCACGCTTACCTGCAGGCTGGTTGTCACTGGATTGCCCTCTATACAGAGAAGCCTGGAAGTCTGAAATTGTTTATGTCCCGAAGGAATTACACACAACGTGGCACAACAATAATTTTGTTTATTAAGAATGTGATTTGAGATTAACAATATAAAAATTCTCTTGCTTGATTTCATGTATTAGATTCACGGTACCGGATTGTCTGGCGTTGTGAAACGATGGCCCCGCAGTTCGTAGCCCCTTGACTTCCGCGCCGAAAATCCGTCTTCGCGCCGGTCTTGCTGCTTCTTTCTTGCTGCTCACTTCTTGCACTCTTGTTCCACAATTTGTCCTCCTTATTCGCGTCGATGTCCAACTTAATAATTCAGCTTACATACGCCGCTACCACCAGGATGCCAGTCAACCACCAACTCTCTCCCGTCCAGAGCCCCCTTCTCGCTCGTCAACAACCTTCGTTACCTAGTAACCGCGACCGTCCAGATTAAGCGCGGCGTTTGTTTTATAATATTTTGTATATTACAGCTCCGTCCGTCCAGATCAAGGCGCGGCGTTTGTTCTGTAATATTTTGTATATCACAATATATATAGTAAACGGTTCTCTGTTTGTCAAAGCCCTCGCGTTGGGGGTCGCCATTGTAAACGGTTCTCTTAATAATAATTGATAATAACAATAATAATATGAACAAGGACAAAAATAATTTTGTCTTTCCTCGCCACACGTTGGGGACCACTGAAACTCCACGTGGTGTGATGTTTATGTTTTTATAATAAAAATGATATCTAATTCGCCGTGCGTCAGATTGCCTTTGAATACATGAGCATGGGCCCAAACACTTTAAACCGTTTCAGAAAATTATAGATCATGAGAACGGCAAAACCGCCTTAACAGGTGCAGTGATTATCTCTATTGTGGGATACTACTGCAACTGATAAACACGTAAATATCATTTTCAATGACACCATCAATTGCACGCTGATTTATTAATTTTGTTTTCCTGAAATTATTCTCCTTCGTCAGCTAACTTTATCCGTGAACTATCCAATGAGATATTTAACAAACTCATAAAAATAATAACACAAAAATATTACTTTCACACACACACACTTAACATTTGAATACTACATTCATTCTGCGCGCATGTTTTTTCTATCACAGCCATTCAAAGTTATCATTACCAAAAAAAAAATCTTTCTAGTTTTGAATTAAAGTTTTAACAAGCTTGGCCTTGCTACAATATTCGTGTGTTCACTCAGTTGAATCAAAGAAAGTTAATTCACTTCCCTGTCAATTCTGCAACGCTGGAAATTCCGCTGCCAATTCACAACCCCATTTTCTCCCACTGCTTTCGCAGATCTGCATTCCATTTCACCAGCTCACACCATAGCTTGATATAACATTTCCCCGTTCGAATCCCGATACTCATATTCAGACTACGAAACTGAACTATCATTTTTCACGACCAACACGATGCGTCCTCCAACAAAAAATTCACTCCTTATCTGACACGAACCATGATACGTTCCCCAAGAAAACACTTTCTCGTCTGTCTGGTAATGTCTTCACCATGAAAACTTTTTGAACAAAAAACTGTCTCTCCCGTGTTTTGTTTGACACATTGTTTCAACACGAAAATCACGTTTTCTAACTCCGTTTGCTTATTTGCTCATGTCCGGCTCTTAAAGAATTCATCGGCAAAATTGGAAAGAAAGTTCCATTTTCTTAAAAGTCTTAAACAGTCTCAATTTTATTAGTTTTCCGTGATTTTTCCTGTCATCCACACTGCTTGTAACATTCAAACTGTTCATTGACGTCACTTTGTGCTATTTTTCCCAAATTCCATGCAATTCTACTATTGTAGTTCTCGTTTGCCCTCAACTTAAAATAAACTATTTTATTTGTTTTACGTTGGCCGGCTCGGACTACGCTAAATTATGTGTTATTCGCGTCATTATATACACAGTTTCCGACGCCATTGCATCGTCTTTTGTCACTGCGACAATACCATAGCTTCCATTAATGGAAATTATGTTCGTAAATATGTTTTTCGTAATTAAACCACTTGTGAACTGTCACAATATATATGTATTTTTCTGTCAGGAATTCGCTGCTTAACTTGGTTGAATTTTCTCCCTCCCCTTCTGAGCTATAAATACTGCACGGCGCGGTTTGCGACCTTGGCAAAGTGGCGGGCACTGTGACGGAATTATATTCTGCCTCTCTAGCGATCCCAAAAGAAGTATTTTGAGTGAGTCGACTCCGGAGCAACTAAATCACGTGGTAGCTGGTCCTGAGGTTTTGCACTTTCAGCGGGCACTGGCGCCTAATAAATACCTCCACTTTTTACGGAATATAAGGAAAACGTGGACCTTTGTGCATCGAGGGGGCGGATAGCGTGGGCAACGATACTTCTTTGGAGAACTCTGGTTGTCCCTGGACCGCTGCTCTTCTCGGATGACAGCTTTCGGGCGTCGTTCTTACCAATTTCGCGTTGTGGTGAAGTTCAGCTTGGCTCTCGCTGGCATAATGAAATTCTGGGATCCATCCGCGTCCGTGAAAATGATCTCCGGGCCACGTGTCGCTACGAAAACGTATGAAGCCTTGGCACTTCGGTCACAATCAGCTCCAGTTGATTCAAGTTAATTTCATTTCCGACCTCATGTAGTTGGGCGGATACTTTATAAAGGAAAAGTAAAGAAAAGGAAAAAGAAGAAAAGGCTGTGGAAGAGAAAACGTAGATCAACGTAGTGCTTCTCCACATGGTTAGCACTTTGTCACGTGCGAAATCTT
>JAHLJT010009355.1:67062979-67076448 GCA_031308135.1 Acheta domesticus
ATTTTGGGTTGAAAATTATGCTTTGAAATCCTGAACTATAGTGTGAGCTGTAATTTCGGCCTACTGTACGGCATCTCCGGCGTGGGTGGCGGCGGAGGTGTCAGCGGTGGCGGCGGTTGTAGTGAGGCGGCGGTAGCAGCGCGGGCGGCACATTTGGGCAGCGGCGGGGTGGGGGCGGGTGGGGGCGGGGGCGGGGGCGTCACGGCGGTTCCGGCGGCGGCAGAGAGCTCTCATTAAACACGGCCGGAATTAAACGCGAGTGCAGGAGCCTTGTGCAAACAGCCGCCACCGGCGCTAGACCCCTCTCGCACGCTCCCTCCCCTCCTCCCAGAGCCTTGGCCCTTTGCCCTGAGCTCTCCCCCCTTTTTGCTTTGCTCCCCTCCGAGCACTCTCCAGTCACCTTCTTTGCTTCGGGTCTCTTCTACTGCCGTAATATGTAAACATCCCCGCTGCTTGCGGTGAAATCTCATTTCTTCGACGTAATGTTTAGGACTTTTTCTTGGTTGTTTCCATTTCTGGTTTATTTTTTGTCTAATTCGCAAATCTTTCTTCTGTCAGATTTATTACTTTATTCACTACAATTCATTCACAGCTTAATTTTATTTCAGGTCCTCTTTATTGTGCTGGCTGAAACGCGCTTTTTGTTTATTAGCGTGGGCTCTTACATTCAGTTCAATTTCTGTTTCAATTATTACTAAGCTGTGGATTTTTTACTATTTGCCTATTTTTGTCCTTTTCATGGAATGGTCCCTTTAATGGAAAAGTTTTCCTGTTACTCATTTTTGAGGCATTAACGAGCATTATAAGCGAATTTGATAGTGACTATAAATGTCTATTTCACTAATGAGGCCTATTTTGTGTTTAAATGCCTAAAAGTTTGCTCATATCTCGTATTTATTAACCAAAATGCCATTCTCCTAAATCAAAAATTTAGAAAAGTTCTTTTGGTTTTATTCTGCAGAGTACAGAGAAATTGAAAAATCACTTCTATCGAAAAATCAATGCTCCGTTTTTACTGCCATCTCAGGGTAGGTATTTCGAGTTCTTGGCTTCTGGTGAAAGGAGCGTAACGAAATTTGCGTGGTCAGACGGGAGAGCCTGAGCCATGGACAGAGTCTCGCCACGTAAATAAGGCAATTTCAATTCAATTCAGTTCTTTTTTCTCTTTAACAGCTCCAAATTTTTGTCTTAAATTTTTCTCCTCACATGTATCAAAGGCGGTATAAAATTGTGGTTCCGGTCCCATTTTTTTTCAAACTTCCTGTATTTTCGAAAATTGAAAAAAGTAAACATTGCAAAAGTACAAAATTGAGTTAGATTTGTTTGTAAAATGAAATTTGTTCTAAAAAATCACATCTTAAAAAGGGTGTTGCATAATTAACTAGTTTTTTTAAACGAGTGTTTTTTGCGTAATTTCTGCTTCAAATTAACGCAAATTAATAAAAAAATCAAAAACCGCTACAATTTTCTTCATTTTCCCTAGGAATAGAACAAGGGACTCTTAAAAGCATGGCGCATGTCTCATTTGTGTTCATCTCTCTGAACTTTTAAAAATTGAAAATTTAAAAATACTTTTACAAATATGAGAGAAATTATGTGCTGTTCGCAGCTTCACTAGCTACATTTGTGTTATTCATGGCGATTGAAACAAATCATACAATGTTTTCATTATGTTTAAATTAAAGATGAGAAAAAATATCATATGTGTGTTGCATTTAAGTATCAGCATGCATGTAATCGAAAGCTAAAAGGTAGCTGTTTTAATGCCTATTTTACGTTTTAAAATGCCTATTTTTTCCTACCTATTTCTACAGTTTTTCGTTGCCTATAAATCTGCAGCTTAATTTATTACTATCATTTTTTTCTCTTTCATTCTTTAATATCACTGTACATTGACTTTTCTTTCAAAATTAATTATTATCTGCTATTGTTTTTTATGTCACTCGTTGCGTAATATTATATTCTTTTTTCATTTCTTCGTCTCTCTCTTTAGCTCACTTGACGACATGACCATCACTGTCCTTTTCCTATCAATTTCCACTTCCCCTTTCTGATCTTCGTCGCAACACTACAAATAATACCTTACTCGATCCACAATTTCCTCTGGGCTTCTCCAGACGCACTCGAGATCGTACTCTTTGTCAGCCACTCTTCGCTCACCTCTACACACTCGCTCTCGTTTTTCTTTGCTCTCATTACGTGCCCCTTCCGTCTGCGCTCCCCTTCGGTGCTTCACTCCCCTTGTTTTCTTTACTCGGCCGCTCTTCCGAGCAGCTTTGTCGACATAGCACTCCACAGCAGCTCTACCAGCAGTGGGGACAGAGAGTGTAGAACATGGGAAATAAGCTACGTTCTTAGTATAGAAAAAAATTGTTCGTATTATGTATTATGATTTCACAGAGATAATAAATTAATTATATCCCTAATTTCAAAATCAACAACATTATTGTTTTTTTTCTTTGATTGAGTTGGTTTTCTGTAATAGATTTGAGTCTTTCCTCCAGCATTTGTATACAAAGACGCCTTAATACTTTCTCTTATTTCTTCAAACACATCTCATTAGGGAAGCCTAAATGATTATTTAACATATACTATTTGGTAGATCTCTGAGACTGGAACATAATTTTCAATTTATCTACATATTTTCAGTGAATTCAATGCATATATCAAATTGTATTACTTAATAACAATTTTTTCGAGTTTTTCATCTGGAATACCAATACTTTTTTATTTAAAATGTTGGGTCTTTGCAATGAAGTATAATATTATAACTATATGGTTGAACTCTTAAAATTACATACTCACTGGAACACTTAAAACTGCAGGATAAAATTAGAGGACGTACCAATGTCCGTAATTGTTTTAAAAACATGTTTTCTCATTCACATGATCTCTCTAAGTATCCTAAACGTGGCATTCTCATGAAACAGCCTCTCCCTCCCCTTTCAACCTCTTCTCTCTCCTTCTCTTCCTCTCGCGCCAACACAAACTCACGTGTTTGAACAACAAATACCCGTTTAAACGCTCGTCATATTGAAGTGACGGAGGAAATTTCGTTAACCGGTGGCATCTGCGCGAATAGCATACGAGGCTCCGTCGAGAGGGTTACGTCCCGAGCACAAAGGGGGTCGTAACTGCGGAAACGTCTTCCTCTGGGCCCCTCGCGGCGCGACAGCGGGGAAGGGAGGCGAGGGTGGCGAGAGGGCGAAATAGCGAGGAGCAGGCGAGAGGGCAGGGGTGGCATCTGGAACATGGCGGGGGCTCCAGAGTTATTTATGTACGGCTGAATTTGTTTGTTTATTTATTTATTTAGTGCATTGGGGAGACAGACCAAAGATCTCAGTTCTGCAACCCCTAGAGCTACACGGTGGGCTTTGCATGATGAAGGAAATGACTGAAACGAGTGGAAAATAAAACCAGGAAGACATAAATGGGGCAGCAAGAGGTTGACAGAACATCATTCAAGCATTTTTTAATTTCTTGAAAAATATTTGAATGGAGCTGGAATTGCTGAAGCAATGCAGAGATGACGGTGGTTTTACCTCCGAGCGAAGTAACCGGTGAAACTGATCAGATGCGACAGACAACATTAAAAAAGGTAAAGGCGACCTTCCGGAGACAGTAGTTTTGGTAGCTGTGCTGAAATTGATGGAATGAAGAACAAGCTTCAAGTGGCAACCACAACTAGCAGAAGCTAATTGACCACGCCATGATAAATGACGAGGCTTGTGCAAGGTGCCTGAAAATCAAACTACTGCCGCCTCAACGCCTATTCGCTCGTCGCCGGAGAATGTCAGGTAGGTGGTCGGGCGACAGAAGTGCTGCGTGCTTGAGTATCGCAGTTTGGAATGGGGATAAAATTCCAATTCCAAGGTGCATTGTATCTCGAGAGCTCGCAATGACGGCGAAGGCGAGGGGAAGCAGGAGGAGGAAGAAGACCGCAGATTCAGGAGGGCGGGGCGGGGCGGGGCGGGGCGGGTGGTGTGGCGCCAGACAGCCGCCACATGGGACGAGGACCGGGACGGGCGCGGCGGGGCAGGAGGGGGCGGAGCGGAGCGGAGGGCGCAGACAGCGAAGGCTCCCTGGGGGCGGATGCGCGCCGCATTGTCAAACGCCTGACGGCGACGTCCTTCTCCCTCCTCTCTCCTCCACCCACCCACCACACCCTCCCACCTCCTGCACACACCGCAGAGAGCGCCACGCGTCTCTCCACTCGCCAATGTACGGGATGAATGAGACAGCCGTTTCAACCGTCATCAGAAAGTTCAAGTATCATTGATAAATACAGCTCGCCAGGAAGTCTTTCCGTAGTGGCACCTTGCTGGTGAGAGTGCTTGCAATAGGAATATATGGTGGCTCGAGATGCAGCTTGAAACCATACTCACCACAGTCGTAATAGATGCTGGATGTGTTGCTCTCTGCATTTGTTTCCCAGTGATTTGGTTGCTACCAACATAAATGCAGTTTTTAATAAGAGACCCTGATTCGTCTGAGTGCGGGTAGACTTTCCTGGTGCCCTGTACAATCAAATAACAGGCGATGATTTCTGTCATAAGTTTAAAACGTATATATTTAACAATAGATTTTCGATTTCAATTTCGAGATAGAGAATCTCGCAAATAATATCGAAAGAATTATCATTAAATATAGAATTTTTAACTCATGACTGGAACAATGTCATGTGTTATTGGTATCTATGGAGAAATAGCAACTGCCCATCTGGCTCAAAATTCTTGTTACTTTTCTGGAACTGATGGAGATGGGTGAAATGAAATCACAGCAAGTACCCAACGGACTCTCCGAATTCCTTTACAATTCAATCGGAAGTTTTCTGCTTTTTAGTTAATTTATCGCTTGTCAAAACACGCTCTATTCACTCTGCTGGTGTCCCAAACAATATAAGAAATATCCCTCTAGCAAATAAAAATAACTATTGTGGGCGCAACCTACTCGTCTAATACGTTCATAAACAGGGTCGTAAAACCGAAAGAGAACGAGGCGAAACTTGACTCGCGTGAAAGCGGCGTTTGGGTGGGTCCGGAGCACAGACAGACTTCTGGCGAGCGCGGGATAGTGCAGCCCCTCTCTATATCCCTCCCCCTCCCCCTCTTCCTCTCCGCGCATTGTGCGCGGCGTGGCTCCCCGCGGTCACACCGCCCGACTCCGCCGCGCGACCCTCGTAAAAAGCCCCCCTGGCAAGGATCGGGCCGCTTTCACGGCTCATCGGCACAGACAAAAAGATTCCCTAAATAAGGAACAGTTCCCCGCAGCCGCACGCGCTGCGCCGGGGACAAATGAAAACAAATACGTCAACCGCTGAATACGGCGGGTCCCTCAGCGCGGGACGCGTCTGTACAGTGGACGCGAATGCCAGCGAAGGTTCACGCGCTGCATTGGCCACCCAGACGAAAACATGTCGCCACTGAAAATGTCCACCGTGGTCGTGGACGAAAAGTTTGGCCTTTCAGTGTCAACTGGACCATGACCTACCAGCCCGGACACTTTCTCGTATATTGACCTCGGCCGTAAAAATCTATGAAATCTATGAAATCTATGAAAACACGTCAATGCACGTTTGGTTCTGCTTCAAGTAAAATCAGAACCAGATACTACAATACCGACTTATTCGAAACTCTTAATTCTAGAATTCATGTTACACATTCGTGGGTAGTTCTTCACTTTTCAAGGACTTAAATTTTGCCAGAAACGTCAATAACATGAGGATACACTCAATTGCGAGATCCAGGTCATTTGATACAGTATATTGAGCATTTTTATTATATTCTTTTATTCAAAAATCTGAATCTGGATCGTTGCACATAGAAATAAATAACATTTCTACCTATAGCGTCGTAATATTGTCTTCCCATCCTTCAAGTGTCAGCCTTCTTCAACGTTTCAAATTCAAATAAAAATATTTTTTTCTGCTCTCACATGCAAAATTGCGGAGGGGAAGAGCATGCACATTTATGTGCTTGCATCTAACTTCTAGTGCAAGAAATTATAACTAGGACATTGTCTGACCATCAAGACGAAATGCGGGTAGTAGATATATTTCTTAATATTTACTACTATAGATTATGAAGCGTCCATAAAGAGCATTTGATGCATTTTTGTGCCTGGAAAATTGTGAAAATAGAGCGAAACATGCAAAGGAACGAGAAACCTAACTGACGCTGAAGTACCGCGTTGCGCGGCGACGTGTGGCCTGCGAAGCCGCTGCGCCGGCCACTGTGGCCGCCACCCGTCCGCGTGGCCGTGCGCTTTGTGGAGGGCGCTAGGCGAGGGCTGGGACGAGGGGCGGTCGGCGCCGCCGGGCGGGGCGGGGGCGGGGGCGGGGGCGGACTGATGGGCGAAAAAGGCCTCGTTTCTCGAATTTCCCTCCTCTGCCGCCCCTTCCCCCTATCGGCTCGTTAGAGGACTTTAGAGGGCGAAGACGAGCGGAAGAAGGCGGGGCGGGGCGGGGCGGGGGAGGGGGCGGGGCGCGGCCGATGGCGTGGGCGAGGGCCGACGCGGCGCGCGCTGTTGAGGAATGACAGAAGACTGGCGACCGTTTGGGCGGTGGCGGCTGTGGGAAGGCCGCTGGCCGGGATGGCGATGGAAAAGAATTTGGCACTGGAGGGATGGCAAAGATGGTGGCGGGTAGATATGAACAGGTCCGTCTGTTCCAAACTTCATGTGAGAGGTGGAGACATCATCAAATGGACACCAACAAATAAAACAATAAAATACTTGGGCTTAAACTTCGACACTCGACTCAACTGGAAGAAGCATATAGAGGTAAAAACTCAGCAAGCAAAAATTAAACTAATTCATTTACGACCCTTACTGAATCAACACAATCAACTCTCCACATCTAATGCTTTATTACTCTACAAAGCAATAATCCGGCCGAATCTATTATATGCTTGCCCATATGGACCAACGCCGCCAATACCAACCTAAATAAAATGCGAGTGATCCAAAATAAAATTTTAAGACTAATTACTAAAGCACCATGGTTCATAAATAACAATCAACTCCATAATGATTTAAATATGCACTCAATAAAAAAAACAAATAGCCTATCTCGCACACAATTTTTACACAAACCTTCCACAAATTCAATCATCATCCTTCTATAAACTGGGCAAAACCCCCAAGTATAAAATGAGAATTAAAAACAGATATCCCCTGCATTCATTCTATAAAATGTTCGCAAACCTGGAATAATTACTTATCTGAGGTGCTCCTGCTTCCTCTCTCACTTTCTTTTTTAATATTAGTTTTATAGTAGTGTGTATAGTTTTAAGTTAAAGTTAGTATTAGGTAGATTAAGTCCATCAAACATTTGCACAGTTAAAATGTAAACTGAACAATGTAATGTCTACTGTAAATAAAATTATAATTAAAAAAAATGTGAGAGGCGGTCGCTCCACCTGATATGCCAATACCTTAGCTTGCAACCTCATGTTATCGGTCATCCAATCCCGCACTGTACAAGTGGAATTTGTGATAAAGAGGTCTCGCAGCAGGTTTTCACAGGGGTCTCCATTTCCCCGTTTCCTCTCCATCTCTCTGTTTCCACATTCCTCACATCAAATTACATCAACATCGTCACCAATTTAAATGAATCATCAATTCCACGAATGGCCAAATGCCTTATCTAGAGGGGTCATTATAATATATAAATAATGATAATAATATATTTCAAACCGGGAAATCCCTGTCTTCTTTCAATAATTTTGTTAACCAATCTTTTTACGTTTATATGCCACGTGTTCTCGACTCTCTGTCCAAATGTTGGAAAATCTATTTAGACTGTATTGGCAGCTACTGTATTTAATTGTGTTCAGGAATACATTTAATGATCCTTTTTAATATTGTATTAGCTTTACAAATTCTCAGACATAGTAGAAGGAAAAGAAGAAGACAAAACATGAGCAAATATGAAAGTTAAAATTAAATGCTAATGTAGTGGAAGGGTACTGCCGAGAGATGCGGTATAGCATTTCGTCATCGGAGAATTAACCGATTTCATCAACATTAGTGGCTATGGTAAAACTTGTTGTGTATTGATTATAAATTATAAAGTCTTATGATATTATTTATCAATAACCTTAATGTACGTTTCTAGAGAATATTATCTCTATCATACCTGTCTGTATGTATGTATTTGGCGCGACAGCCCGTGAACTGGCTCAGGCCTACCGGCGACGTCCCTGCCTCGCGGCCATGGACTAACTGGGTACGTGTGGTTAGCATGTAGACATCCCCATGCCGTCTTCCGGTCTTCTCAACCCAGGAGGGAATTTTCTTATCGTCACGCAGCAACATATACTGGGATATTGCAAGGAAAACGCACACTGTAGTCTTGCCTCGACCGGAAATCGAACCCAGGGCACGTAATAGAAAGTGAGCATGCTGACCAAGAGCCAGATATGAGACATCATACCTGTCAGTGACGCTTCTTCTATGCTAGGCTAACTGTAAGCCCAAAGACAAGAAGAGTACAAGAAAATAAAAAAAAACTAATTTAATACTATTAGTTTAATTTAATACGAATAATACGACACTTCACAAACACACACACACAAAACACATACAATACACATACATCCCGCCTCCAGAGAATCGAGCATGCTGGCCTGATGCAGACTCTCCAGAGCAGACTAGCCTCAGTGTTTGCAGGGCGATTGCAAAGAGATTCCAAACCGTTGGCAAAAGAGCAAAGGAAACAAGTGGATGAGTGGGAGTTTCGATGAATTTCACACGAAGACGTCGCGAAAGATCATAACAACAGGAGAAGACGGCTGTGGCGAAGTTTCCTTCAAAGAAAAACCTTTCATGTAAATATCAACAGCGGGCGGGTAGACGTTGCGTCTGGTCACCACATCTAACATTAGGTTATAATCGGAGGAAGTGCACAAATTTTTCCTCTTTCTGTTTTAACGTTTAGTCAACTATCTCCTTCACGAGAGATCCCGGATCATAAACTGAGCGCGACAAACCACTGAGTCTCCTAAATGCTCTGAAATAGCGAGTAAACCATAAATGTTTGCTGGCCGATCCTTTGATTGGATCATGGATTGTTTTGTTGGTCATTCGTTCCGTAAGTATAATGCATTTTATATCCCGAGAGGGGGTTGTGTACTTATCCCATAAAATGCGAAATCCGTTCCCGACCTACGTACATAGCGGTTTGCGATGTTTCCATTTCTAGTATCTCCGCCCCAGCTGGGGACAAGCTCGAAGCTCCCGATTGGTCTCCCGACTTGTGTGATAGTAGACTGTGCGTAAGTGTGTGTGTGTGTGTGTGTGTAATGGGAGATGAGGTTACGAGGATGAAGAAGGAAAACTCACACGTGGTACGTGGCCCTTTTGTTAAGATACTCCGGAATTCACCTCGTATTGATGGGAGACACCACAGAAAACTACCGAATAGACCGATCGCTAGAATTCTCTTGCAAATACCAGCTTGTCAGCTAGATCGAATTCAGTCGAATTCAGCAGAAGAATTCTATCGGCCGGCTGCTGTGATCGGTAGTTTTCCGTGGTTTCTCCGATCAACACCAGGCGGATGCCGGTGCAGTACCCTAACAAACGGGCCAAGGACCGCGTGCGATCTTTCCTTCCTCTTCCTTGTGCTTTCCTCTCCTCTTACACAAACACTTACACTAACATGCACTACATTACCACACATGCCAGGAGACCGGTCGGGGACTTAGAGCTCGTCCAGGTTGGGGCGCTGCCCCGCTGGTGGGAGATATCTGGTTGGGGAAACACCACTAGTCGACGGTAGGTCAGCGCCGGATCTCGCCATCCAGCAGGGGAAAATCACATCCACCTTTCGATGAAAAGACATGCACTGCACTTACGACACTTATTGCCTCAGTAGTTGATGCGCCCGAAATGGCTCATAATCAATCAATCAACCCAGTAGAAACAGTTGTTTCCCTGTGACATTTCAGCTGATTCGGCTTGCCGAGGCAGCCGAGAAACTGGCCAAGGCGCGCAGTGCGGGCGGTGGACTGTGGCGATGGTCGGCCGAGGGAAGGCGAGGGAGAGCAGCGAAGGCTGAGGAGGCAGTACCAACCCCCGATTTCGGAGCGGTGAAAGCGGAGGGCCGGATTAGTTAGGAATTACGGGGTTAACGCTCGCGCTTGGGGTGGAGTGTCTCTGCATGAAATATTCACGTTACCCACTCTACTCTTGTTTCTCTGGAGCTCTTTTCCAGACATGGGCGCATCTCAATTTTCCGGTTTTCTTTTCAAGCGCAAGGTCTTTGTGTTTCTATTTCCATACTTTGTTTATTAATGCATGCCTTTCTTTCTTCTTTACCTATCTAAAATAAATATTTTATTTTTACCCTTTTCCATTTCTCAAAGCTTTCTAGCGTATCCACAAAGAACATGCCTTTTTACGTCTATCGACTTTAATATTTCTAGAAATTTTTTCGTCACCCTCATTACTAGTCCTGGTTTTGTTCGTTCATTAATATTATTATGGGGCAGGCAAGTTGAATTCTTTCCGACAACACTGCGCTCTAGCGGCAGCAATCCGCAATAATCCGGTGATCGAAGTAGAAGTGAGTATTGCCGCGTGTACAGTGAAAATAGATATATCGCACAGGATTCTCGAATTATGCATATTATGAATATATATTATATTAGACATAATGCTAATAACTATTACTTGCAGTTTTTAACTTGTTGATGACGGAATATTCCAACAGAAAAGTTTAAATAAAGGGCAGAAACAAGTAGAAAGTTTTCATGAATACAGTGTAAAGGAAGTCCATGACGGGAATAAGACGAGTCTTATAATTTCTTTAAGCAGCCATAGTTAGCCTCAGTCCTGATGGGATAATTAAGAATGGTTAAGGGTTCGAATTGTTGGAAACCAAGTGCCCTTACCAGTGGCGTATCTAGGGGGCAAGGAGGGCGGTGCGCCCCGGGTGACACCATTTTAGGGATGACACCAATTAAAATTTTTTATAGTTGGAATTATAAAATTTAAATCATTTACTTAAAATTTTTATATATTAATCAAGACTATCTGATTTGGCTCTATTGTCAATAGAAAATGACATTGCAATAAGTATAGATTTTAATGAAATTATAAATATGTTTGCTGCCCTAAAATCTCGTAAACAGATTTATAAATAACTTACATTTGTTGATAAGTTATGTTTAATTTTAAACTATTTATTTAAAAATTATATTGCAATTATTCTTAATTTCATAGAATTTTTTAATACACTATAATTATTATGTGCAAATATGTTTGTATTTTTAATAAAATAATGTACAATCTATGCGGCAATAGATATTTTTATATTTAATTTATGGGGAGGGGTGACACCATTAGCTTTGCCCCAGATGACACCAGCTGAAGCTACGTCGCTGGCCCTTACTCATGTAAACATGGTGCTGTAGTGGACACGGAAGAAAACAAAATTGTATCTTTTCCATATTTGGAATTTAATGAAAACGGTGATTTAAAGATAAAAGTTTCTCATGGTCATTATACTCGGCTTCAAGTATCTATGCACATACTTGCAATACACATTTGTCATTTTTTTTGTCTATTCATCAGTCGATCAGGTTCATATTCTTGTTCATTGGGATGAAGAATTTTAATCATCTATTATTCCCAAAATTGAAAATTTCTATTTTACTTATTTTATACCACCTCTTGGAGCTAACCCCCATCTCGATCAGGTTTTGTCCAGTTTCCCTGATCCATTGAGCAAATGCTGAGATGGACCCTTGTTTTGCCTCTGGACGTTAATGTAGCTTCACTGTGCGCACGTTTTGTTGAGCACTCCTTTTGCTTGTAGTTCATTTACAGTTGAAATTGATTTTCTATAACTCGGGAAAAAACATTTTCAAATATCTTTATTTTTCTAAAATAATTATTTTCTAAATTCATTTTTTCGTTTTTTTAAATAAAATTCTGGCCCTCAAGAAAATGTGCGCAGATAAATTTCTTTCCCCACACGTCATATACAGTTTTTACTGTTTTTTTGACAATAAATAAAAAGAAATAAAATTACGAATCTCAAAAATCGTTGTACGTGCCTAATTTAAGGACCATTTTGTTTGAACGAAGTTTACATGATAATCTATATAAGAGTGTTTTCTTTAGATTACACATTTCTTTACACTTTTCACATAAACCTGATAAAATTTCATTAAATTACTCATGACTCAGAAGCGGTTCTTTGTTATTTGCTAGAACACAGGTCATGTACATTATTTTGTCCACATGTGTCATTAATGCTCTCTTTCCCACTCGCGATTTGGGAAACAATAAAATTCCAAATTGAGGTTTTTTAATTTTGCTCAGTGAGGAACACAACAATTTATTCCGCCTTTCCTCTTCTTTTTATTCGCGGATTTACTCATAGTTTTTCTTTCTATGCATCAATTTACTCGAATACTTGCACTCCAACATATACAACTTACGGTGGAATACAACTGCGGTCACCGGACAACTTACAACTTTCGCCACCAGATGTCACTTCGGGCGTTGCTTGTCTGCCCCATAGGACTGTGTTTCTTTACCAAATTTATGATAAAATCTCCAAAAATTCTCTAAATGAAAACATCTTTTTATTTTCTAATTTCCCTTTCTCTTCCTTCCGTTTCGTTTCCCGTCCCCTTTTTCTAATTCAGTTCCATTCAATGTACAATTTTTAGCCATCGTGGACCTGAAATCATTTCAACCTCTATTTTTCCTTCAAATTCGGCCTCATCTATTTCTCTCTACTTACTTTCCTTTCGTTCTCCTCGACACCATCTCCAGTTCCTTAGCTTTCTTTTTTTGAGAGAACCATATGCCTCCATTAAAATTGGCTACCTTTGTGTTCTCACTCGGCGCATGCCTGCGCGGATGTCAGGGCGGTAACCGAGCTGGTAATTAGCAGAAACGGCCGCGTTCTCCTTTGACCTCCCCCCGGCCGCGCGGAGGGCTGCAAAGCTGCTTGTCAGGGATACTCATCGCTCTGTTAGGAGACTCACGGCGCACAAGTTTAATCCCCGCGCTGGATTTCGCTTTGAATTTCTCGTCTTTTCGCTGTTGGGTTGTATGTAGATAATGCTGGGAAAAGTCAGCTCTGGTTTTATAGAATGGTTTTGATATGTTCCATACAAACGCCATTACAAACATCTCTTTGGATGTTACGATTATATTAACTATTTCGTTTTATTTTGAGTGTTTGCTGATAACTTAACAAATTTAAGTAAATATTGTATCAAACAATCCATTTAGAAGAATAAATGATGTATGGGCTGACCGTTTATCGTATTACACATAGGCCTACATAGCATTTTTTACAAACCTTGCCTCAATGACTTATGTCTCTTGTCTCCTGTCATGTTATATGAAATAATGCAGAGCAATTGAAGCAATCGTTTGAAGAGATGCATTCCAGGCCATTTATTTCCCCGCCAAAGCAGCCATGAAAAAAATTTAATCGCGCCAAA